>CM031243.1:689941626-690359065 GCA_018340775.1 Taxus wallichiana var. yunnanensis | reverse complement strand
GAGTTGAATTCATCTTTAAGACCTCATTAGCTTATTACGAGGGTTTAAGTGAGGCTTGGGAATTTATCCGTAATTATCAAATATTTTATGAAACTTCATTTGAATGAGTATTACAAAAGAAAAAAATTTACTCTTCCAAATTAGGCGGAGAGAGATAGATTGCGTGGTTTCTAAATTTTTTTCTCCTACTTATAAAATCTTATTATCTTACAGAACTAACCATTGTTTTCCCTTAAGCTCGTGTAATAATTCACCATAAAAAGGATAGTGTTCACTAGTTTTGCTAGGGATAGCAAGTTATATAATTTTTATTTTTTTACTTTACAAAGGATAGTTTCATCTTAGATCACTTATGGAATTACCTGTTCTCCATTAGGTCACCTCTACATTAATTTATTTTCATATAAATTTTAGTTTAACTTCTATAAGGATTAACCAACCCATTTTACTTTACTTATAGCACATTATTACTAAGTCATAGCAAGATTTAACTCAACATTTATTCTCAAGGGTAAAGTTTAACAATTCTCATTTACGAAAACAACACCAGGTTACATCAATTCTTTCCAGCACAATACACAACCCAAAGGGACATACCAACTCTAAGGAACCATGCATAGGGAACAAGAGAGTAATAACATTGACCAAGGAATGCTAAACTATTCTTAGAATACCGATAATCCATTAAGGTCTCTCAACAAAGAGGTAAACCAATTTTCTTATATTTTCCATGATAGTCAAACAATCCAAGGTTTCCAAAGTTAAGATGACAAAAACCACAATACATTATACTAAGACACTAACCCTCTTCTAAAATTTCCACTGGACCTTATGAATAGTTGAACAACATAAAAAGGATTCGAGCAAAAGAACTTCTCAACAGAGGTTGATGCAAAATATACAAGTCTATCCCTCATCTACTCACATAAGCCATCTGCAACAAATTTTCCACAAGAGTCCGGGCCATGAAAGCAAGATAAGGCTACACAAAGCCACCATAACTATTATCTAACAATACCATGAAAGGAAAAACTTTATTACAAGAATTGGGTCAATTCTCTCAACACTAAAAAAACACCTCAATTTAAAATACAGTCTCAACCATCTCAATCAAAGAAGAAAGACCTTGTACTTTAGTTATGAACAAAAGCAATGAAAGTATAACAATCTATAAGAAACAAGATTCCCATCAAACAATTAAATAAATTACAAGATTGGAGTTTAATATACATGCCATCCATCTAGAATTATCAAAAGATACCAAGAGCATAGGCTTTAATGTTATATTTCTAAAGGACAAGAATTGATCAGCCCAATGAGGAAATCACGGTGTTCAAAGATCAACATGAAAAGCCAAGCATGCTAAAATTTTCAACCCTATAATCATTTAGAGTATATGAGTGAAATTAAATACACGGACACGACACAACCTAAGTTTCAAGTGAAGGAAAGGTATATTAGACTTGACCCTTAACTCCCAAAGATTCCCCAATCATTCAAGAAGGGTCAATACCCTTATAGGCCAGTAACAACACATGAGAGAAGAAGGGGGTTCCGTCAAACAAGAGTATACAAAACATCATCCAAATTTATATCTCTAAGGATTTACAAACCTCCACAATAATTCTAAAATCCGGTTAAGGTAAAAGAAATTATCTCTTTTCCATATCAACAATAATTTAAGGCAACCCTTGATAACACAACCAACCTGTCACACATAGATACAAACATAAATTACTAAGTGTCATTAACAAAACAAAACCTTCCGCTATGAATCCATAAGACTATCAAATGCAAGATGAGTTTTCCCAAAGATTAATAACGTTTAAGGCAATTTCCATCACAAAATATTAAGGTAATTACGTGCATAGAAACCGACCAATATTAATTAATAGCATTAAAATTATAAAAGAGAAAGAATGCAAGTTAGGAAAATAGAAAAAAATGCCATCAACAATAATTCTGAGAGGGGGATTAGACCAAAACTATTCTAGTGTTAACGAGGTACTGGATTCGCACGATTGAAACCTCGAGCTTAGCTGATCCGAAAAGCTAGTTATGGTTTAAGTTGATAGGGATGGTCAAGGTACTTCCTGAGGATGGCCTTAAAATCCTAGGAACAAGATGAAAGATAATATGGGAGTCTAAACATGTGAGATCTGAAACGCATTGCACACAAAAATTTTCATTCTAAAAGTTTTAATACCGAAACTCCAACCCAGTTAGCCCAAGCGTTGATCACTCCAATTCTACAACCTGTCTTTCCCGATGTCAAGAAGATTATCAAAGGGGTTTGAGGAAGATATTTAATAACATTCGAAAAAATACAAAGAAAAATAAAATAAACTCAGATGATAGGGAGGAGTTGCATAGTTATCGCAAACTTATTTTAACGACAACGAAAATACTAGCTGGGACAACATAATAACTTAAAACTCAATCGTAGAGAAGAAGATATACATAAACGAAAAGATGAAGGTTGATCACTCAAGCAAGGAAAACATAACACCTCAGAGACGACGGCACATGCGTGCTTTCCACTAACACACTGATAGCGATAAAAGTGAAAACAAGAATAGAACAAGCAGAAAGGAGAGGTCTCCTAGTAAGGCGTCCAACTGACAAATCAATACAAGGAAATGGTGGTTCAATTTCACGATATATTAAAAAAATATAGCAACAGTAGCAAAGTGTAGAATTATCTTTCCTGCTCCTCCAACTTCGACGAGGCATCCAAACACCCCAAGGTCCAGCAACAACAACCCTCTAGTTGAATCTTCATCCGCAACATGCGAGGCACCAACATTCCTCTCAATCCCGAACTCCACTGGACACCTCTTCTTACAATCTGCATTATTCACCCAAAATTGTATGCCGTCTATAACGAGTACTCAACTGGTGGACTGTAAAACCAAAATCATATAGAACCCACAAGATAGAAGTCCGTTCATTGCATTTCAACAAAAATGTGAAGAAAATACAGTATTAGTTTAAACAAGTTTACTAGAGATTTTAAAAACTCATAATAGTTAGTGTTCAACGATTCCAAGCAAAATGGATATGAACTTACCAAGGAAACATATTGTGTCACGTTAAAACTGCAATCCCTTACCTCACTTAGTAAGAAGGAGCTCTCTGTTGTAGTTATGTCATATTCTTTGTGCAAGAGGGTAGGCTCAAAACAATATCTGTGCTTCAATATCTCTCGAAATAGAGCCGATGCACTTATTTAGATTTTTTTGCTTGTAATGCATTAAACGCGGTGGTATGTGGAAGAAAGAACCCTACGATGCCCAATAGATAGGTTGTAGTGGAAGCCCATGCCTCATTAATCTCGTTGGTCATTGTGGCCTAGCAGAGTGTGCACTGAACAATGTCTATCCCCAGGGAATAGAAGATGTCACATACACCAAATGGCCACCGAAAAGCTATAGCCAGGGTATGGAGTCCTCAAAACAAAGATCAACAGTACCTTATCATTTCACCCTTCAATGGTAGCACCCCTGTCAACAAGCAAAACATGGGAGAATGAACTGTCTAAAAAACGTGCTAGAAAGAAATATGGTTTTGAAACGACACAACTACAGACTATGCACTTGGAGGCTAAGCAAAAAAAATGACCCAGACAAACCATGAGTGACCAACACTTCTCCACAAGATTCACGTAGCTAACTTTGAGAGTTTTGACACACCTGAACCACACAAGGCTCTACACCATAAATCTCCACGCGGCCAAAGCGGGAAAAAGGCATCCAAAAGTTTTGCGCACTCAGTAATCATCCATGCAGCAAAGGGAATGTTGTAATAAACCCACAAATGTGAGCTTCCACAAAGGCGCGCGACCCACAAGACGTTAAGCATGTAGATCCCAAAACGTGGCTAGCAAGCCATTACAAATCATGAAGCCCAAAAGCATGCAATACCCAATAAGAGTTCAACCACGCTTCCCCAGATCCTAGGTAAAATCCAACACATTTTCCCATTACAAGAAGGTGCAGAAATGACAGTGTCAGAATTCCTCATGCGGCCATCTTCAAAACTAATGTGAAATCCTTGAACGTACGCCAGGTTGGTTCATTAATAATCAACAGAGAGTGGCAGGCTGGTGGTCAAATTCACCACTAACTTGATAATTATCTAACTTGGCATACATGGACCAGTTTTCTAACAAGGGGAAAAGAAGAAATTGTGGTTGAAGGCATTTACCCAAACATTTACAAAGCATACAAGAGCACCTAGATGGCCAAGGATAAAAACTTTGAACCTTAAACAAGAACACTACGTCCTTGACGATGGCACCACCCACGAACAAGCTTCCCTTGCATGAATCGAGGCTCGATCCGCGAAGCGACCAATCCAAAACAATAAAATCACTCATCAATAATTAACAACAAGGTTATCGTCGATCGATAAATAAAATAATAATAATAATAATAATAATAATAATATTACTATTATTATTACCACTTATTAATACTTATTAATCATATTAACAAGAACCAACTTACGAGCTTGATAAATCGAGCACACAGTTTTCCTTTAATAGGAGGAAAACGTAATGGACGAGGTGGGGCCAACCACAGAAAACATCAACACGACACGAGAAGACATGACGAAGTGGGAGAATTCCAATCATTCTCTGTGACAAGGGCGAAGCCAACAAAATATCAACAGGAGCACCACAACGTTAAATGCTTAGTAACACGGTCATTGGTGAACGGGGCATTACAATAGTAGCCAAGAAGGATGAGCCTCTAAGGAGACAAGAGAAGTTGGTTGTGGTTGTAAAGAAGTGTGACATGCTTAAGGCAACAAAGGAGCCTCATGAAGTATGAATAAAAGAGCTAGGGGCATTGGTGGCATTTCCGGCAGAGTAACAAGGGAGCTGAAGTATAAGGGTCAAGACATGACTCTAGATGAAATGGAAAGAATAATTGTCATGCAGTCCCGGATATTCCAAAGAAGGGGTTGCTAGAGTGGAACGAGTTGGAGAGCACAATTAATAGAGAGTACCCTGAGCTTTTATTACCAATTGAGGAAAAGGAGACTAGCACACCCTAAAGACTTCTATTATTTATACCTTATTCTTTTATATTCATTCCTTATTATTTTCATTATTTATTCATTATGCCTTGGAGAGATAAGTTGGGAAACCCCATTTAGAGAGGACGGTAATGAAATTAGTGTGGGGTAATGTTGGACTAGTAAAATTGACTAAGTATCAAGTAAGCACAGGAAGCGGTGAGGTGTGCAAGTGGGGCACATATATGTGTGCATGGTTCGAGAAAGTGGTGCGCAGAAGGCTTGCTCCTGAAAGCTGCGCACTCAAGACTTATCCAATTTTGCAGTCATGGGCTAAAAATACAAAAAGCACATTGGAGTGTGGATCACGCAAAGGATAAAAGTAGGATGACTTGAGGGCCAAGGAAAGTATATTTTGGGATAAAGCACATGTAAAGTGAAGATGAAATGTCATGCATGGATTGAGCTATTATTAGGATTAAAGAAAGTTCTATTTATAGGTAATCTATTATTATCTCCATTGTAAAAGCATGCAACTATTAATGCATGGCTATTTTGGGCATGTAGCCTATTTTGAGAATGCATGTGTGGTGAAGGAAATCCCCGCCCTTATATATATTCTTTTTTGTTCATCCTTGATATGTACCATGTGAAAGAGACTGTGTATGTGAGAACATATCCATGATGTGTTAGGGTTTTGATGCTTGTGCATGTTCCAGCACCTAGTTATGGTGATGTATTCAGCTTTTGTTATGTAATACTTTGATATAATGGATTATGGAGGATGGATTATGGTAATTGATGTGTCTGAATATGGTGATTACATGGTGCATATGATATTAGTTGTTATCTGATATGTGTGTTTCCTTATTACATGTGTTTCCATTGAATGTATGCAATGAGTTATTATGAATGAATGAACACTTGGTTATCTATCATCATGTATCTGTATGCTAACATCTTGACAAACAATACAAAGGAGGGACCAAGTAGCTTCCAGCGTGCTTTGGGTGTGCGTTCAGACTGTCTCGAATGAGATGCCAACGTGCATAGTAGTTAAGTGGAAATAAGAGACTACAAGGACCACCTAAAAGCTCATCTAGGTGTCTAATTTTTATGAAATATTAGACTAGGATCATCACAAATAATATGGCTATCAATAAAATACATGGAAGGAACATTAGCATCAAACATTACATAGAATATTTTTATCATTTTTCATAAGCATGTGAATAAGATAATTATTCTTCACTAAATAGAAAACAAAGAAAGGTTTTCACCATTCTAATAATGGTCATTACATTCTATGACACTAGTGGCATTTAGGATAAGCTTAGTAGAGAATGTCTAGGGGGTAAAATTTAGCTAATCATTTCATATGTCACTCCTACAAAATGTGCTTAAAACGTCAAAAATGGGGTCGATTTCACGTTCAATTCATTAATAGTTTTAATTTTGGCATCATTTCTAATGCAAAAATGATGCAAAAACATGGAAAAACTTATCACAAAGGTGACACTACATCACCATTGCGCCACATTTGCGCCACCATAAATCCTATCTTAAAATAAAAATCCGGTCCCATCCACGTCCTTTTTATTATCACTTGGTAGGTGTGCTTTGGAAAATTGTCAAAAAAATCACTTCCGCAAAAAAATATTTTAGGGATAAATTTAGAGGAGGGAAAATAGTAAAAGAGGGGAGAAAGGAAAGCATAAAAATTTTGTGTGTGGAAGAAGAAGAAAATGGAGAAGGAAGAGTTTGGAGAAAATAGTTATACACAATTGACCTTTGAGGAGGAGGAAGAGATGAGAAGAGAAGACATGTAGTGAGGAGGTGGAGGAGGAGGAATACTCCAAGAACACAAGAAAAGACGATATGTACATTAGTTTATTAAAAAAAAATCATTTTTTTCTATACATCAAAGGTTAAAAACAACAAAAAATAAAAAAACATAGATTAAAAATAACAAAATAAACAAACACTATCCTAGATACCAAATTTATAGAAAAAGAAAAAATTCTAGAATAAAAGAATAGTAAAAACAACAAACCCTAGCCATAAATACAAGTAAATATTAGGTGAAATTACATCAAACCCTAACAAAAATGTGATCTCTTCAACAAAAATATTCATTGCAAACTTGCAATTCTAAGAACTTCCCCAACATGGGATTAATATGATATGATAGTGGTGGGGCTAGTTTCACACCTAGAATTGTATTTTCCCTACAAACTTATCTCTTTGAGGCATTTTGTAGAACATTTGGTATTCCTTATGTATGCTCACACATTTGTATGCCTATGTAACAATGCAACAATAGCCACAAATATGGTCTAAGGAATACTCTCCATAAAATAGATGATTCTAACACCTTATTTCAAAGCTCCTATTATGACACGTTTGGGGTAAATTTTAACGGTTGTGATATGATGATGTTTCCATTGTGGAAAAATTAGATTCAATAGTGAGCACATTTCTAGTGCTCCAATATAATAAAACAATGATGATGTATTTTCCCTCGTCTTTGAGCTACTCACCCAGCTCAGTTGCCAACATTCATAGTGAAATTAAAACCTAAGATGAAATGATCATTTTTATTCCACACAAAACATGAGGTTAATTGAAAGATGTAAAAGTAACACCATTTTCAAAATGTATTAGTGTACTTGAAACTTGAGCTCCTTATAGGCTACTATGTTGACCATAATATGGAATACTAATGAGTGTAGTCTCCTCCAAAGAACATATTTCACCCATAATAGTTATAAGTGAGAATATATGTGGTAGGTTTCTTATGGGCCGATGAAAATCATGCTTATTTTTCACACCTACAAGGCCAAAGGAATGGAAAATGGAAAAATGGAAAAATGGAAAAAATGAATGGAAATGGAGGAAAATGGAAGAAATGGGAAAGAAAGGGAAGAGTAAGAGATATTTTGATGGAATAGATTTAAAGCATCCCAAAATATCACACACAAAATGGAAAATCTAATCTCCTCCTCTATGCATAAATAAATTGAATACTCTAGAAAATAAATTAAAATATTAATAGCTACAAATTCTATCAATATCCTCACATATATGTGATACAAAGCCCATTGTTAAATTCTTACAACCCAAAGTTTGCTAGGAAGATAAATATATGTAAAAGATAAAAAAAAATCCACTTCATTCATATATATCTCCATATAACCAAGACAATATGTTACAGTTTCAAACAGTATTTTAGAGGGAAAAGAACCCCTTTACATTTGCTTCATGCCTTTTGTAAGCTTCCTTACTCAAGTGGTTACACAACTACTTGTAACTAAAGGTAACTTAACCTAACCTCCACTTCACACCACTTACCCTAATTTCTCATTAACACTCACTTTGCACATTTTCACATATATGGGAGTGTTTACATAATATGATTCTCACTTCACATCATTAATTAATTCTTAAAAGAATTAATCCCCTCACAACATAATTCAAGGGCCCACATACTAGATATGTCACTCACTTAACAAAGTGACCCATTTAATACACATAACATTTAAAATTACATTTATAACTTAGCTTATTATTAATTTAATTAGTTTGCAACAATTATTAAATATCTTATGTATATTAAAAGATCAAAACAAACAAATAATTGTAACATTTTTTAGTACAAGAAACATTATGGTTTTTAATATTTAATAAATTATTTTTATTTGTTTGTTTTTAACATTAGGCACATAAAAACAAGAAACCCCATGATCATCGATCAAATTTTTGAAAAGGGTGTTGCATAGTGTGGGTTGTGGTGGAATAAATGTGAGAGAAGTTGTCTCATGAGATAGAGAGGAGTATTCTTTACCTCCATGTGACACTCGTGATTTTCCTTGACATTCATATCATGGACATCAAGATTCAAATGTGTACCATAATCCATGATATGCGTCCACAATACTCAAGTGATATTCTTGAGACTGATGTTCTTATATCACATGATACAATGGAACAAAGGAGTTAATATTTTATTTTATTTTATTTAATAATATTTTTAGTCATGATTATAAATTTATTAGGGTTTTAAATTTATTGGATTTTTAAATTTATCATATCGTTACAAATCGCTCTCCTTAGTGTCATTATATTCACGGCTGCCTACATCTCATGATCAATGACTCATAAGTGGTGGCATTTTAGAGGCGGCCTATCATGTTTCACCTGCTTCAAGGGAGGCAAGGAGGTAAAAATTTATATTTTCTATCTTGTTTCTTCCTACACAACACTTTAGAAGCCAATCCTTACTACTTTCTGCATCATGAAATCTACACAATCTTATTTGTTGTTATATTTCGAAATTATTTTTATTTTATTTTTTGCTATTGATACCTAGGGATAAGACCCTAGCCTACAAAAAAATATACATTAAGCTCCATTCCTATACAACATCACTCATCATAGGAATCTCAAATTATAAGAACCTTATTGTGTTGATAATGAGGGGAGAGCAGAACTACACTCCATCCCACTCATCACATCGTATTACAAACCTATAACTATAACCATAAAAATTGACATACATGCTACATCCCATCAGCCATTTTAATAAAAATACATTCCTATGAAGACCTAAGACAAACCAGAGTCATACTCCTCCAGCTTCACCACATGGTACCGGTAGGTCCACCACCTTCCTTCCTTTTTTGTCACCCAGGGAAACTTCAACAATAATCTCCACATCTGAGTCGACATCATCCTGAGTCGAGGAAGAAGGAGAAGCACAAAAATGGGGCAATTTAACCATTTCTTCCCTTGGAAGAGAAACCGTGCTTGAGGCGAGGATTTTTGTCCCTTTGACATGGCCCAAACAAATTTTTCCAAAGCATGCACATGAAACTAAAGGCACATTATCCTCCCTTCCAAATCTATGTGGTCTCAATGTAAGAGAAATTTTCTAGATGAATTGGATAGAATGTTGGCGGAGCTCGGACTTTGGGTCACCTCAAACATATTGCTCCTTCCCACCAACTCGCTTTAGATCCAACATCAAATTCTTCATGTGCTCACAAATATCCACCTTGCCTACCTCGTTGAGGTATTTGGCTACTGACCAGGCCATTTGCAACCACTCCTGCATGACAACATTTTTAATCTTCCCATTCATCCAAATAGAAATGGATTCCCTCACTTCTTTTCCTATAAAATCTCTCTTATACTTCTTTCTTAGCCCTACCACCATACAATCCCAATTCTTCATTACAAACATCTTTGTAAAAACTCCCACAAACTTTCAGAAAAAGCACATACTCACCCTATCAAAAGAATAATTGCAAGGAATGAGAGCGCACATTGAAATCACTACTAAATACACCTTCAACACACTTCACATGAAGGAAAGGCTAGGTGTCATGTACTCTGCAATCAAATTTAAAAAAATCACATACCACGCCATTATCCTTTTTACCATTGGAAATTATGACCACACCGCCGATAAAGCTATTCTTAGTCGAAATAGAAAACCCTCTTAGCATCAATAAAGATAAGAGAAATAATGTCACATGCAAAAATTTCCATCCACACTCGACGACTCTTATGATCCAAATCCCAGACCTTAGCCCCTACATTGGCTAAGAAATCAGCTACTTGGTTCCCACTATGTTTTATATGAGAAAATGAGAGCTTTGAGAAAAAAGGAAGAATGTACTCCTGATCTCGTTGAATGATTGGCCCCAGCACCTATGCCTTGACATTGTTTGATTTTATGGCATAAATAATTGTCTGGGAGTCCCCCTCTATCCATAACCGAGGCCAATTCTGATTTTTTGCTTCAATAATCCCAAAGAGAAGAGTCGTGCCCTCGGTAGTATTATTGGTTGAATCACCACAATCTACTACCATAGCCAACAAAGGCTAACTATCTGAGTTCCTAAAAATACAACCACAACCAGCTTTACCCAGATCCCCTTTAGAGGCTCCATCAGAATTTAATTTTATCCACCCATTCATGGGAGGCTTCCATAAAGTATTTGAATCGATCCTACTCCCACTATAAAAGGATTTTTAAAATTATTTGATTCGAATTTTTATTTAACATATAATTGCACATCATCTTTAGTGTCATTATTATCGAACATTGTACATCTCGTGGTTGATGATCTAGAAAAGATGACATTTCCAAGGTATCATGACTCCTCGCTTGAGGGATACAAAGAAGGTAAAATTTTATTTATTTCTATATTATATGTATTCATATTAATAAATTATTTGATTTTTTAATTTATAGTATAATCACATATCATTGTCTTATGTGCCAATGTCTTCCATGCAACCTCGTAAATCTAGTGCTCATCAATTTAAACAACACAATACCACACCCATAATTGTTGAGTAGGTGTTGTATATAGTAATGAGGGAGAATAAAAATCTCCACATGATTATGATGAAGATCTCTTATCTCATCTAACACTGAATGAGTACAAGTATTGAGTATGGGGAGTTTGTATGTGAAATTGTATGTGAACCATGACATGAAAATATTACAAGATGTTCATGGAAAGTAAGTATTAGTTTACATTTTGTTTTAATTTAATCATTTTTGCATGTTATCAAATTTGTCAAAATTTTAAATTATTTTAATTTTGTTATTTTATTTTAGGTACTTTAAAAAAAGAATTATTATGTGAGAAAAAGTACTATTTACTAAAAATTGCCACTTGGAATACAAATCACAACCAATTAACTCGTAAGAAATGGTTGGTTGCATGTAATAAAACATAGTTTAATAGTGCCTACTATGATGTGGGAATTATTGAAAAAATTGCAACATAAGCATTGAGGATGAGGTGACATATATGCATATGAAAGTGGACAAAATTAAAATGAAGTTTAATATTTCTTTTTTATATTAATTTATGACCAATTTAATGTGCAGGAGAATTACAAGGGTAATATGCATGAGGAGAGACTAGCGCACTGACCTGTCGGCATGAATGTATCTTCATGGAAAATACAATGTGAAAAGTGGCTCAAATAGGACACAAAATGGGCTTCTAGTAATTTTGAAAAATAATGATATAAATTTAAAAAAATGTTTTTGTCAAATTCATTAATTCAAAGTTTTTCATATTGTATTGATATTAATATAGGTGTCCTAAATATATATTACTAATCCCACCAAACCAAAATGTGTCACGGAATTTGGTGACTCATCATCTAGGACAAATGAGCATATACAAGGTTGTTTGAAAATTTGTAAGATAGGGATCGGGTAGGTTGACTTTATGGAATAAACATTTGATAGGGAGTAAATTAACTATTAGGCTGACTTTATGGAATAGACATTTGTTTTGCAGTAAAATTAATGAATGGATAAAATGCACCTTATTTACAATATGAAAAATTATGCATCCAAATAGAATTTTTTTCGCCTTCTATGGGGGAGTTTTCGTTTATGAAGTCATTTTTTCCCCTTATTAATCATCATTGAATAAGTTCCTTGAGACACACTTAAAACAATAAATTCTATTATGATGGAACAATTTGCCACATGATCATTTTTAGGATTGTATCAAGTTTTGAGGATGTGGATTATGGTGTTCTTATTATGGTTACTAAATTATCAATGATATTATGTCACTCATATTTTGCCTATGGATGCTAGGACTATTGACACTTGTGTATATTGGTGGGTTTTGACATGGGAAAAATATCTCGAGACATTGGACATCCTATCCAAAGATCTACTCATTAGTTTAGTATATATTATATTATGTAGCTTTGATTTAGTTATATGCATATCTCTAGATTTTCTCCTTTACATAATAATACTCCCAGCGGTTTTTTTTTTTTAGGTGCTAACAGATATGGGACCTTCTAGAGATTGAATTTCATTGTATAACACCCTTAGCTAGACAACTTAATCATGGAACATGTAGAGGGATAATTCATGATTTTTTCCTTGTGTTTATTTAGTGTTTTTTTGCAGAGTTATAAATTTTTCAATGTTAGTTTTACATTAGGTGTTGTCTTTGTGATGTTTACCTTGTTGGGGTCTTAATCAATGTCATACCTTCTTGTGTCATGTTTTTGGCATTTATAGCATTTATTAGCTTATTCATGATTGTTTTTCCTTACCTAGTTTGGTATGCATGGTGAAGAAAATTCTAATACAAAGCCTAGAAGCATGTTTTATGTGGAAAGTATAAGGTAAAGCAATTTAATTCATGTTCATTATAAAGCATTGAATCGGATTATTTTAAAAGGTGGATTATGTCCTTTGTTTTACCTTCATAAGGATTTTAAAGGAATATGATTACTCTTTTAAAGGAATAGAAAATGTGAAGAAGATAAATTATCAAGGTTTTGGTATATTGACCAAAGGAGAGTATGAAATGAAACCAACTCATGTGTTAGTAGGGCATGAGAAGAATGTGGTGGATGTTTTGCCCACAACAATAAATCAATACCTTAATGGCAATGATTATTTTTATAATATTCCTAACTCGTTCATTGTAGTTCCCACCTTTTCAAGTATCCTCATTTTGGTCGCGACTCACTATGTATCTATACTATCATGATGACAGAGACATTATTGTTTATTTTGTTCTTTTATTAGATATTATGTTATGACAATGATATCATGAGTTATTATAGACATGATTTTGTATTGATATTGGATCCATATTTGATGTATGATGTTATATTGTTTCATTCAATGGATGATTCATGTTATGATATATTGTTAGTTTAGCATGACTTGTATGGATGTTGATTTTGATGCATATGATAGTGTCATATTTTGTTATCATATTGGGTAGATATGAGGTTTGTATTGAGTGTGCAGTGTGACAAGAAATTAATCATGAGAATAACATGGGATTCAAGGAACACACATCAACTAGCACAAAAGGCCTAATGCCAAACCTCTTCTTCTTATCGATTATGACATCCCTTTCTCATGGTGTGCCATGTCATGTTGGTTTGCTTTGGTTTGGATTTGTTAACCTAACTTTTCCTTCTATCATGGTGATGAATTATTATGTTGCTTAGCTACTTGTTAATTTCTTATGTTCCCTTGGTTTATTGCTAGCTAATGTTAAATGTTACCCCTTTCATGTGGTTCTAACATCTACTTTTGGTTTTGGGATGATGTGTTGGGTTAGGTGGAATTAGGCCACCTAATCATAAATTAGGTGAGCCTAATTTCCCCTCCTAAATGCCACATTTTTCTCAAACTCGGATTTGGGGAAAATGTGTCATTTAGGAAGGGTGAATGAAAGAAAGGGACCTCATTTGCATGGAAAAGAGGCCCTAACCCCCATCCCTATGGGTGGGTGGGCTCTTTTCAATGCAAATGAGGCCCATTGGCTCATTTTTCCACTCACCACACACTTCATATTATGGGAACTTTGATTTTGGGAATGTATGGGATTTTGGGAAATCCTCTCATGATTGCTTTGGGCTAATTTTGATTTTCCTTCATTTTATTTTGGTGCATTTTTGTGGCAAGGGGATTGGATTTGATTTTGGTGGAGGGTGACATTTGTCACCCTCCCATTGCTTGTCTTGGGTAGCTTCTTTCCTTTTTAACCCCTCATTTCCTTTGTGATGGGGTTCTTTTCTTGAAAATTTTTGTGGAAAGCTTTGGGAGCTTGAAGGAGACTTGGAATATTTGGGAGACATTCTTGGATTTGGATTGTTTGAGTGCAAGGTAGGATCTTGCAAACTCCTTATTTTCCATTTGAATTTTACATTTTGAATGTTATGTTTTGTGTATGAAATGTGGTGTTTGAATGTTGTGTTGGTTTATTTGGTTTACTCCACCCACCCTTGAGGGGTGTGGGATTTTGGAGATTGAATGGGAAGAGGGAGGAATTTTCTCCTCTTTATTTTTGGGAACTTCTCCTACATTTGGTTTGTAGGTAGGGATGGATTTCCATTTGGGTTGGAAATTCATCCCTACCCTCAAAGAAGGAAACTCTAAGTTTGAAAAGCCTTCTTGGGGGGAAATTTTGGAGAGATAAGGAGATGTTAAATCCATGGAGAGATAAGGGGTTATATTGTTGTTTTGGCATAGTGTTATGGTTGCACAAAATGGGATTCTCATCCCCTCTTCCCAAGTAGAAGCATGGAGCTTCTTGGCTAAATTTCATTGGTTAAATGTGTGTGTTTTGATGTGTTAAAACAAGTCTTGAGATGTGTTGGCATTTGAATTTCTTCCTATGTGCTAAGTAAAGTGTGTTACCTCTTTCCCATGGGCTTGGGGGGAGGCTAGCATGCCACCTTGGACTCCTTGGTGGCATGCAATGATGCCAATTGGTTGGGTGGTCAACCAAGCATTTCTCTTATGAATTGAAGACCCTTTCATTGTTATTTTGGAGCTAAATGGAGTGGCTTAGATGATGCAGAGTTGTAGTTTTGGAGTTGTAACATCATTTGTGTTTTTGAGCCAAAATTTTGGCATGTTGTCTCCTCTTGTGAGGAGGGCTTGTAGTGCTTGCATTTTATCATATTATTTCATTATGAAAAGGAAAAAATTATTTTGTTATAGTTGTTATGACATGTAAATTGAATAGTTGAAACCATGGTTGGAAATGTTGTTGCAATTGTTAAAGGTTACTTAAAGTTGCAGGTTATAAAATACCTCATTTTAATATCTGATTTGTGTATTCTTCTTTTGGAATGAAGAATTTAACTTAGGAAATGAAGAAATGATTAAATGTATGGAATGGAATTATCCTCCTCTTCTTGCTTGAAATATGGAAATAGTAGCTTCATTTTGGTAGTGTTTATCTTGTGAAAAAGGAAAGGAAATTATATGCATTCAGATTATGTTGTTTATTACCATTGTATGTTTGGAAAAAAGTTCGTTGTTTAAATGTCAAATTAATATTCCATGCTTAAATATTTCCTCTTGTTCTTAATTTAATTATGAACTTCTAGTGTAATTTTGGTTTAAAACCTACAATATATTCTTGCTTATAAGCTTGGAAATAATCCCTCTCTTTGTGTATATTTATCTCGTTGTGTGTTTAAGCAAAGAAAGCATTTCCCTTTCATAGTTATTGCTTGCAAGTATAATGGCAATTTTAGTTTGAACCATAGTTTATGTATACACACACACACACACACACACATAGATATATATATATATATATACACACACTTTCATATTTATAAATGTTTGGTTGATGTAGAGGCTAATGACATTCAACCACCATTTACATAGTTAGTCCAAGCATTTTGAAAACAACATTCAATAACCATTAATTTTCCACTTTTCTCTATTGTCAAAACTTGCATTTCTTCATCAAAAGTTATATACAACTGATTCAAGATTGGAAACACTTTACACTTGTCCTATTTCACCTATCAACAACATTCATAGGCTTGAATAAGTTGTAACACTTCATGTTCATCCATCTCTCTCTAGATCTCATTACTTCCTACTACCCTCCAAAATAGCATCTTTCAACACAAAAGACACATATTCATGTTTCATACTTCACTGGTAAACTTTTAGGATACCCATTTAGCTCATTAACAATCCTACGAAGTTTCATCAAGCAATTCCTTATTGTTTACTTTTATACTTTTTTACCATTTTTGCCAAGTTTCCTAGGCCTAATAATTTAATGTAAATCGCAATGTTATGAGAAAACTATAAAAGTTCATAAAAAAATAAAATACAATTTGGATACCCATTTCCACATTCTTGCTTATGTGTGAATTTGATGAGCTAACTCCAAGTACAATCTCCCTGTGTCCACTTTGCTCCTTTTTCTAGGTCTTTTATAGGCCTAACTAGGGTTTCAATCCACTTTCAAGGTTTTCTTAGCTTCCATGGTTTCTAAACCTACTTAACACTTAACAATGCCCATAGTATACTTGCTCAAGCTATTTTCATTGTCTACCCATCTTATTTCATCCTTCTTACTAGTTTTTCCCAAGTTCTTGCTTCTTATGTTGTTTGATCTCTTGAAATTACATATTGACTCTTACCCCGCTTTGAACCTCTCTTACCCTTTTAGAAATTTCTTCCTCCTTACAACCCTCACATTTTCCTACCTCATCTTCAACCACACTTCTTAAGTCTTCCTTTGATCTTTGACTCTTAATTCACTAACTACCTTAAGTTCTTCTTCAAGTTTCTTACTCTTACTCCATAAATGACTAACTCTATTTTAGGCTTCATTTCACTTCAGAATTACTAAGATCTTTCTCCTTACCTCTATTATTTCTTTAACCACTAAATCTTCCTTTTAACCATTTGTTCCAAGTCTTTAACCATCTTGTTTAACTTTTTCTTGTTCATTTGCACACTAAGTTCCACTATGGTTCTTTAATGGACTAACTCAACATTATTATGAACTTCCGGTAGATATCCCTTAAAACACCTCACCCTCTTTTCAATACTTCCTCACAAGTCCTACCACTCCTTCACTTATGCTGATTTGCATTCCTTTGGGCTTTTCTCTTTGAGGTACTTAAGTACTTTAGTGTCCTAGGGATCACAATGCCCTTAAAACTATACATGCTTGTTTTTTACTAAGTTTCCCTCCTTGTCACCGATATATGTCTTTAACTTAGATTCACCTTTATCATCCTTAATACGCCATTTTCCTTTAGGAGAAACAACTTCACAAGATTATTAAAGGGTTCACTTGGCCTCGAGAATCAATTTTTACTAACCTAAACCCTCTGGTTGACAGGTATTCATGACTGAGTAGACTCTAAGACTCGTGTTTTTATCCTTTTCACCTTTTAAATCACCTTAAAAACTTTCTGTCAATCTCTTTTTACCTAAATCCAAATACATCCTTAGTATTGGTGAGTGGAAGGGCTTAATTTATTTTTTTTAACCAAAATTGCATTCAAATATTCTTAAAATTAAAACAGAGTTCTTACCACAATTTGGTCCGAGTTTTTCCTATTAGATTGATTGTCCTTCTTACTTTTCTCTTGAAACTTTACACACTTCATTAACATTCTTAAAATTCAAGGATCACAAATTTGTATCAAGTTTCCTTGTATGTATTTCCAATTATAGTGAAATTACTCCTCGAACCTTTAAGATACACGCTATTGTTGGATAGTGCACATTTATTTTGTATTTATTTTTGTTTCAAGAGTCAGAAAATTCTTCATGGTTTCCAATAGGTCTCGCATATCTTTTAAACACATTCTTTAAACACCCTATAATATATTCTTGCCTTTATTTTCAAATCAACATCAAAAGATAGAAACTACACATTTTCAAACCATTCTTGTAATTTAGAAGGTTCTTGAGTGAAGAAAGTACTAATTAACCCCGTCTTTTAGCCATCTTGTTTTATTTTATTTCTCATTACCGACCTCTTACACCCATATGCCCAGTCATCTTTTGTCATCCCGTGTTATTTTAGCCTCGATTGGGCACCCAGATTAGTATTGGGTGCCCATGGTCCTTAGTCCCACTCAAGGGCCTGTCCCTTTCCTTTTGCACTTTACTTTTTGGGCTCTTTCTATCTGTTTGAGATCTTTATCTTTCTTGTGGTTGGCCTTTTTGGGGTTAATTACGAAATTAGATCAAGAGAACCCTATAAATATAAAGTTATGAGACCATAATGAGGGACCTAGCATCATTCACTACTATCATCCATCTAGAGTTGCATCCATCTATTGCATTGGAGATCACTTGCATCCACATAGCTCCATCATCAAGGCACAAGGCTAGGACATCTGCATCACACTTCATATAGGGGGGATTCTATTTTATTTCATGCACACATTCTATTACATTTTCTACACATAGTTATTTCTTGTTACTTCACAAAGTGTGACTAGCACAAGAGCAACCTAGGGCATGTTCACACACACTTACACATAGAACTACATTGGGTCTGAGATGTAGTGCAATGCTCAGTTAGTAAGTCCACCATTTATGGAAGCTGAGGTTAGTCGACCCCTTCATATGCATTTTTATTTTTTTAGGGTTTGATGCTTGTTTTGGGGTCTTGTAGGTCTTTCTTTCATCTTGGATTATTGGTGACATTTGAAGGAGCAAAAATCTGATACGACACACAACGAAGGTTCCAGATCACCTTCCAAACCCTGTGAAGATCAGTTTTAGAGATTTTACACAGACCTAGGGGCACCCTAGATTGTGACCCAGCAGCCCGTAGGTGCCCTGAGTCCCTCTCAAGTGCTCAGTCTAGCTAGATCCTCATATCCATCCTTTTTGGGACTCTACATAGTCGTTTCTGCTTTTAGATTTTCCAATCACCTCTGCGACACTATCCTCTGCGAGCATTCTTTATTTAGTCGAGTTCTTTCCTCTTCTTCTTGCACATTAGGGTTAGAATTTCCTTTTGCATAGTTTTTAGATCATTTACATACTTCTTTACTACATTTATTTACTTTATTTACAGTTTTCATAGCTTAGATTAACTTATCCCCATATATATTAGTTAATTTTAGTTAATCATTTTGGTGAACCCGATCCTTCTTCATTGCACCTTCTTAGGGTTCATTTGCATTTAGGCATCATGAATATCTCTATTATTGATTATTTGCTTCTAAATCCTGACCTTAGAGTTAGAATCCAACATCTTCTCACTACTACTTACATTCCTCATTTGACTGACATGCATCTTGACTCCTTTATCAATCTTTGATGATGCATTCTCTAATCATATAACATTTTAGTCTCCTCTTCTTGATGATAATACTTTTGATAATGACCCACCATTGCACATCATATGTCATATTTATAATGTAGTTGTCAAATGCACTTTAATCGATAATGGATCTAAAACTTAACCTATGCTCTATGTCATTCCTTAAGGCCTTAGGTTTTTTCGCTTATTCCATTAGTCCATCTTCTATTTCATTGCATGTGCTTATGATGGTTCCATTCACCCATGTCTTGGTCATATTACACTACCCATCACTGTAGGACCTAAAATTATCAACACACTATTTTTCATCATTGACCTGACCTTCCTTGTCTCTTTAATTTATCATTAGGTAGACCATGGCTTCATGTTATGCAGGTCGTTGCCTCTATTGTCCATCATTGTGTTAATTTTTTACATGAAGGTGTTGAGCATACTATTTTTCATGACCATGATCCATTCTAATATTGTGACCATGCTTCTTAATACTAGTCTTCTTATTCCACGTATTGACACTATGAGATGAGCCTCAACCTATCAAAGAACCACCTCACTTACCACCACTTGACTGGTGTCATTATTTGTGTGATAGATGTAGTTTCTTCTATGCCACCTACTACTACTACTACTATGATTCCTTATCAAGGGCCTGTCCAATCTATGGATGTCACTCTATCACATACACCTTCATGTACCACCTACATTAGTACACCCACCATTCACTTGCACACTCTTCATGAATGATTCATATTGGGAACATATTCCATTTGATCCTACATATGACAATACTATATACACACATGAGGGTCTAGCTCAATTAGGTTTTGCTTCGAGGACCTTTATCTATCCTACATCACATGCTCCTCATCTTTATTATGGATTTGTTCATATCATTGTTGCTTATGGTTTGTGTGTCTTTCATCTTAATTATCTATCTATCATGTACTCTTTTTTTTTCTTCACTTACATTAGGAAATCATGGCTTGATTATATTGGGGCATTTTAGATCTGATCATATAGACATTTCATTTCCCTATGCCTTTTGGATGCATTTTCATCTGTAATAGCTCTTTCCTAGATCATACACAAAATCTTACTCATTGGTATGCACATGGTTGTCCACTTCCTCCATTCACTAATGAGGAATATGTTATGGGTATGTACAACTTACACCTTAATGGCTCATTACGCATGATCAACTAGACACTATTGCTTATCAAGTCACCAATGCTTATCCATTCGACTATGATCCTGAGAGCGATGATCTCTAGATGACATTACATGATAGCTTCTTTCATCACACACACATTGGGGCATAGTATTTACATCCCCCTCTCTTATCATCATATCATCATAGGCACATTTCTTATCTTTGCATTATCATTCATTTACATCCTTACATAGTGTTATATCATACTCCTAGCATTTGCACATACCTTTCCTTAGCATCGTTATTCATACCTCTTATCATCATGTGTTATCATCATCACATACAAAGAAGAATACCACTTTGTTATTTTTTCATTTCATTATCTATCATTAGTCATTTACTCATTCATATACATTTACATATCATCCACCTTCCCCACATCACATTTCATCATTAGGCATTCACATCTCATCCTTCATACATTCATACATTATCATACACATATCATAGCATTCATTACCCGATGACACACTCTTTCTTTCGGTTCACACTTTACACATTGAGGTATTATTACATACACATGAACCCCACACACTACACTATAGGGCTTCCACATCAAATATATTCATCGATTACATGTCATACATCATACATTCTACATTTTCATTTAGTCTACAACATTTTGACATTTGTGCATTTATACATCATACATCATGATAGTCATCATTATGCATACACCATTTTCTACGTGTCTTACATCTTATCCTACATACATACATTTCCACATACATTACATTATTATACATACATTTTACATACTATTCCATTACATACATGTCATTTTATTACACCTCTTGCATTTATATTTTACATAGATGCTATTCACATGTTTCATTCATCTTGCATTTGCACACACATTTACACATTCATCACATGGTCATATTTCATCATTACATATACTACATTGTCTTCTATGCACTGCACTCACTACCTGATGACGCACTTTAGTTCCTCGGTCCATACTCGACTACTCAACGAGGTTTACAAATCAAATGGACCTTACACTCATCACACATTTACTATTCAACCTTTCATCATGACATCCTAGGTTAGTGACATACACTTTAGGCTAAATCATCACCTATTCTATCATTTTGTAGTGGTATACACCTTAGGTTACATCACCACCTATTTTTCATTTGTAGTGATATACGCTTAGGGATAAATCATCACTCATCCATTCATCTTATAGTGATATATGCTTAGGCTAAATCATCACTTATACATTCATCTGGTCATGATATATGCTTTGGCTATAGGGTTCACACACACATCGTCACTAGGTCATCATCTCATCACTACATACACATTCATCATAGCACATGCGTTAGACACAACACACACTATTCGACCATTTCTCGATGATGCACTCTCGTTTATGGTTCATTCTTGACTATTGAGGGGAAAAACAAATGAACCTCACTACATACATTTCCATTCACTTGGGGGCACATGGCTCCTATCATTCCATCTTGCATTCCATTCCATCCATCCACAACATACTGCATATTATGGTTTTTTTTTCTTGCTTACTTTTGCTTGTTCATGTTCACTTTATTACACATGCTAGTTAGATTACTTGTATGTCATTTATCTATATCATCCACACATGTTCACCTTATTTTTCTAGTTGTGATCACGAGATACAGTCTCTTCACACAACATGGATGCTCACCTTCTACCCTTCCTACATTGGTCGTTGGGGGCATCCACATTCGTCTCTTCAGGTGTTATTGTTTCATTTTGTACTTAGCACTTTACATTACTTGGTTATACATGCTTTTGACATAATAGTTATCTTTCTAACATGCTAATGGGTGCTTCATGTGCAACATTTGTTATGTAGGGATATTTTTTCCATACTTATTTGTTACATTGTCATTTGTTATTGTTTTTATTGTTTGTGGGCCTTGCCCTTTGTTTGGTGTGCACACTTGTTTTTTTTTTGCAGCCATGATGGCCTTACGTGTCTTGTGACATCGTGAGTGATGTCCCATGTTTTGCATCCCTCTTTACTTTGTGTGGCTTATTTTCTTCTTGCATGTTTACATTACTTGCTTTTCTTGGTAGCTTTTACACTATTTGTGTAGCTTACACATTGTTTTCCATATGCATGCATGTTTTTTCACACTTGTCTTTGGCTTATCCTTCTTGTTTATGCATGCCTTGGTTTCTACCAAGCAATTTTTTAGGGTACAAAGTTCATGTGGTTGGTCCTCTTTTGGGGCCACATTCTCCTATCAATGACATCACATGCCCCCAAAAAGGGGGCATCATTTGGGGTTTTACATACTAACACAGATATTCTACATCGGTTTGGTTCAGTTATATACATGAGTGGGTTCATACCAGTCTACAAACCCCATATGTAAAGATTTTTAAGACATGGTGTCCTTAGCATTCTGGGAAGTAGTTATAGGCTTGGAGGTTACAGTGGGTGTGCCTCTCTACACTACTTTGGCCATGGTAAGATCGATCACCCAAAAACTAGGACATAGAGATCTCTACACACACATTCAAGGAAGTAGTTAAAGGTTGGAGGACACATAGATCATTTCCTCCCTATACTTCTTTGGCCTATGGCATGAGATCACCAAAAAACTCGTAGTACAAGATATCCTTCTACTCTCTTTCTCGACATGGATCAGGTGCACATGTTCCATTTACACTTTTTTTTCATTTACATTTATATACATATACATGCATCTTTTACATTACATTTTTACACATACATACATACATATTTGACTACTTGATCATTTTCTCCTTGCAGGTATGGTCATATGAGAAAAAACAATCAAATGGGGCAACAACAACAACAAAAACAAAAAAACACTTCACAACAACACACACTTTACTAACCATACATGTACATCACACACATACAAAGCTACACATGTGTTTCCACCCTAGGTTCACTCTCATCACTTTTTTTTGCACATTTTTCATCTTTAGTTTCCACGCTCCTCCATCTTTTTATCATTCCATGCTTTGTCTAGTCCTTCGACACATTTTCTACTACACTCTTCATGGACATCAGGTATGCATCTCTATCTACTTTATGTTACCAAGCTTTCTACTCACCAACATAAAGTGGGGGCAAAATGTAGTCACAAAATCATGCACTTTAGACATATTATTTATCCCGGTTCTCATACTACTATTTAGAAGGTTCTTGAGTGAAGAAAGTACTAATTAACCCCCATCTTTTGGCCATCTTGTTTTATTTTATTTCATCATTACTAACCTCTTGCACCCATATGCCTAGTTAGCTTTGTCATCCCACATTATTTTTAGCCTCAACTAGGGCACCTAGATTAGTATTGGGGTGCCCGTGGGTGCCCTGGTCCCACCAAAGGCGCCCGATCCTTTTACACTTTCCTGCCTCCTTTTGGGCTCTTTCTAGTCATTTGAGATCTTTATCTTTCTTATGGTTGGCCTTTTGGGGTTAATTACAAAATTAGATCAAGAGAACCCTATAAATATAAAGTTATGAGACCATAATGAGGACCTAACATCATTCACTACTATCATCCATCTAGAGTTGCATCCATCTATTACATTGGAGATCACTTGCATCCACATAGCTCCATCATCAAGGCACAAGGCTAGGACATATGCATCACACTTCATAGGGGGGGATTCTATTCTATTTCATGCACACATTCTATTACATTTTCTACACATAGTTATTGCTCGCTACTTCACAAAGTGTGACTACAAGATAAGAGTAACCTAGGGAATGTTCACACACACTTGCACATAGAACTACATCGGGTCTGAGATGTAGTATAGTGTCAGTTAGTAAGTCCACCATTGTGGCAGTTGAGGTCATTCTGACCCCTTCAAATGAATTTTTATTTTTTTAGGGTTTGATGTTTTTTTGGGGTCTTGCAAGTATTTCTTTCATCTTGGATTATTGGTGACATCTAAAGGAGCATGGAAAATTTGATACGACACACAATGAAGGTTCCAGATCACCTTCCAGCCCTATGAAGATCAGTTTCAAAGGTTTTTCACATGGACCAGAGGTACCAGATTGCTGACCGAGAGCATTCCTACATGTGCCCAGTCCCTCTCCAGGTGCACTCTAGTCCAAGTAGATCCTCCAGATCCATCCTTTTTGGGACTCATGCACAGTCATTCCTAATTCTAGATTTTCCATTCACCACTGTGACATTGTCCTGTGAGCATCTTCTATTCAATTGAGTTCTTTCCTCTTCCTTCTTATACATTAGGGTTAGCATTTCCTTTTTGCATAGTTACTTAGATCATTTACATATTTATTTACTACATTTATTTACTTTATTATAGTTGTTCATAGCTTAGATTAACTATCCCCATACTACATAGTTAATTTTAGTTAATCAACAAGTATGTACAATAATATACTCAAGAATCCCTTGTTTTATCATTTACTAAGAATTTTCATAGTTTCTTGATCCCTTAGGGCATTTCACAGAGATTACACCCCCTTCACAATCCTCCTCATCACTCTCATGCCCTTCACAATTCGAATAAATTTCCATAATAATGGAATATTGAGGAGTTAGTTAGGGTTTAGACCACTAACTCACCTAGGAATAGCCTAACCAAGTGAGTTAAAGCCCTAGTTTAGTCCATGAGAGCATGTATAAGTTGTGAAGAAATCTCATGAATCCATCTAACTCATTTATTACCCTATTACTAACACCTAGGCTTAATACCTATTAACAAGAGAATTTGAAAATTCAAACTTAATGTTTTGGAGGAAAACCTCTTATTACACAAAATGAGTCCAAATGAACTATTTACAACCCATAGACCTCTAAATGAACTCTAAACACAACTATCCTAACCTAAACAAACCAAAATTTCTTATACACAATGATGCTCCTGCATCATTGTCTCTAAAGGAATTGAGAAATTACTTTATTTTAGGTATCAGGGATACCTTTGAAAACTTTTCATTTGTGTGTGTGGATGTGTGTGTGTGTGTGTGTGTGTGTGTGTGTGTGTGTGTGTGTGTAATCAAAATCGAACTTGTGAAATAATATTGTGAAACCAATTTGAAATAGAGTTGTGTTTAATATTGTAAAGCTTTAAAAAAGAGAGAGAGAGAGATAGATATTGGGGTGGGGACGGTGAGACAACTGTCCCACCCGCCCCGCCCCACCGTGACTATCCCCAAAGGAGGGATTGTGGCACATGCCATAACCACGGTTGTGCCTCCATTGCCACCCCCTTTATCCCCTCACAGCCTACTGCCTGCCCAAACCATCGTTGTTCAACCTCCTTGGCCACGATATACATGCGTTTACTTATATATTTGTGTGTGTGTGTGTGTGTGTGTGTGTGTAGAGAGAGAGAGTGTGTGTGTGTGTGTGTGTGTATATATTTATATATATATATATATATATATATATATATATATATCTACATCTATATAAAAACCTAAAAATGATCTTGTTTTTCAATTGAAAATAAACATACTTCATTCTCAGGCCCAATCTAAGCCTATGGAAAAAATAAAAACAATAAACCAATAACAATGTAAATATACAAATTTGCAGATCTTTGTGATCTGTCATTGATGAATAAATGAGAAGCTTGATCTTGAAACCTTGATTGCTTGAGCTCTTCTTGATCTCTTCATACCTACAAAAATTAAAAATGGAGAAACCCGAATGGAGAAGGAGAAAGAAATGAATTAAAAACTTAGGTTATGCAAATATATCCTCACCCTTTTAGATTTTAGGTTAGATTTAATCCTACGATGGAGATTAAATCAGATCCTAGGGCTATGGTTGAGTGTGCATATAACTTAAGTGATGGGGGTGTTTTAAATTTAGTATGATGTTTTAATATGGTTAAATTAATTAGTGACTTAGGTTATTTTGGGTGATCTTTACTTGATGGGTAAATTAAATTTAAATGGCTTAATTTTTATAATTGGCTTAGCTTTTATTTGTGGGGTTCCTTTAGTAGTATATTTAAATCTTTAATTAATTTGTGTATTATTATTCGAGGACATGGGCCCATTTTGGAGGGAAAATGGGACCCATGACCATAATGGTTATTTTGAAATTCTATAAAACCCTTCATCGTTTTCAAAACAATTATAACTTGTCAAATTTTAAACTCTTGAACTCGCCTATATTTCCCGCAAAAGTTGTCTCTCAATAGTGTCTAACACTTTCACATAACCTCAATCGTGAGTGGAATGAAAAGGAGGTTCTAAACCCTCGCAAGGATGGAAATTCCACATACCAAGGGAATTCTACTCCAATGTCATTAAATTATCTATTGCACATGAGTTGCAAACTACACCGAGATAGGATAATCTTGTTGAGTCTTTTGACTTGTAACTTGTGGTAAAATGGATGTCCATACCTTAGTGCAAACCTCTTTTCCTCCATCACCCATGAGTGTGCTAAAGAAAGGTGAGTTGATAAGGTTGAATCAGGAATATTGTTATGTGAGGTCCTTCAAAGAGGTTGCGTTTTGTAATTCATGACGTTTGGTTGTAAATGCAATCAAAGCTAATTATTTCTAAAATATTGTAGGCCTATACTGTAGCTATGTGGAATATGTTTATTGTGTAAATGTTGACAAACAAGCCATTCAAGGGAGAGGTCTGAGGAAACCACCATTCATAGCTTTGAATGGGTTGTTCCAAAGTGTAATCCCCAACCACCTTTAGCTCATATATATTGAGATATAACAAAACCATTGGCCCTTGGACTAAATATTGTTATCTTCCTTCACCCAATACAACCATATCCAAGAGAATGTTAAGTTTTAAGTGTTTTTATTTTTACATTTCCAACCAAACAGATTAAATATTTAATAAAATAATATAGCTAGCATGGTGAAGAAGGTCGACCATACACACATAATGATCAATTGCAACATAATGCACAAAGAATCATTCATAATATTGAAGTATTTACAACCCTTACCCATTAGGCCTTATTGGTTGCATGGAAATAAAACACAAAAAAATCTTACATGGTCAAGATTACTATAACCATACATTACATGTCCTACAAGTATTATTGTCCATGAGAACAAATTTATATTATGTATTTTCAGACAAATTGCAAGTCTTCTGTAATCATCCACATTTTGCATAGATGTCTATTAGAGAATTTGCAACTATAACATCAAACTAAAAACCACATTTGAATATTTTGTGGTGGATCTCCATGCCTAAGTCCACATATCCAAATTTGGAACTTTGTTTAGGCATGTTGGTGAGGCATTTAATCTTCCATATTTTGCATAGATGGATGTGAAGTATCTAGGAAAATAAAATTTGACAATAATCCACTTTGGAAATTACATATATTTTTAAAAAATTGATGAATTTTCAACAAACACAAATTGTGCATATCCTACGATGATCGCAGTTCGTGAGACCACATATCTTTCTGTGTTTGTCAAACAGTTCACATGCTTCCACATTTTCCAGACATATCTTCTATGACACTTTCAACTAAAACATCTTCTACCCATGTCACCTCTTCTTTCTTCAACTCCCTCAAGATTTCATGTTCTTCTTGGGATAGAACACCGAGAAGAAGCCCCACATGGCTCAATCCCAACTTAAACTTGTGATTACATTGATATCCATCCTTCTCTATTTTACATTAATTGACAAAGTTTAAATATGGAAAATAACAAAAATAGGCTCCAATATTTGCATGTATAAATATTGAGGCAAAATGAAACTTGCATTGTAATCCACTTCCCTTTCGGGTGTCGTCTTCTTCACTCCTCTCCCTCGTACATTAATGGACTTTACTCTTATTCTTAAAATTAGTTAGAGTATTTATAATCCCACAAAAAATGTGTATGTTATTCATTGTTTACCAAGGTCTCCAATAATGGGTTTTTCTTGACGTGGTAATCACTTTTAATCAATATGGTGATTTTATTTTTCAAGTATAATGACATTTCCAAATCTAGTTTCCTTATTTACGTTGTTGGATCTCTATATCAAATGGCTTGTTTAATTCACGAGGATCCACTAGACACGATAATATTATTTGCGTCATTGGAGGGCTATTCAAGTTTCATTCCTAAATGCACAGGACATGACGCAAATGACCAAATAATTTAACAGTTGTGATCATTATTCTACAACAATGACCAAACATATATGAAGTGTGTATTCCTCTACCAGTTTCATTTAATTAGGACAAAAATTCTTACTTAATTAATTTTAAAAAATAATTAATTATTTATTTTTCCTATTAAAAAGGATTCATGTTTATGGAATATGATGTGTTATCTTTTAATTTAAAAAATCAAAAAATTGAAAAGAAAAGGCAATGTCAAATTACAATAAAAATTAAACTTGTGAGTATAATTCTTCATTCCCATTTAAACTCTCCAAACTACAATTAACTTCATTCCCACATACTTAAATTTGAATGCATTAGAAAGAAGATACGATTGAGCTTGAAACGTAATTATTAAACTTAATCACAAATCAATCGATGTATACAACTTCAATAAAAACTATTTGTTTGGTGGGTTGGTCGCCATCAAGAAAAATTATATTCAAATGCATCTAATTCTCATTTTCATGAAGGATCTCCCAAATTGTGTATATCCAAGTTCCTCAACCAATTGTTTCAGTTTTGAAATTCTTGAATATTTTTTGAGAAGGGTGTAAATGTGTCATTATTTTGTTGGCCATGCCTTCCTACTATTAAATTTCCCAGGCCCACATAAAATAAAATTATACTAGAAATTGCACCCCAAGGTGCAATGGACACACCGATAGGGGCGAAGAAAATAAAATATCACAGCAGGAGATGAAAACTAAAATTAATGAATATCACTATGAATTGCAAATATGAATTGACAAGTTGAGGCAATTCTGTTATATTGCTCCTAGCACCAATGATAGACATATTGTTATTTTTTCAATTTAACTTCAGAGAATGACATACACATCTGCATCAATTTGTGATGGAGATACATAGTTTGAGCATCATGATCCAATCTCGACAAGAGGACAGCTAGTTCTCCCAAGACCTGATGAGCCGATCGACCATAGGGCCTATACAAAGTTAATAACAGGGGGTTCACTCTGTGCATATAGTTAGTGGTGGGAAACACACCGATGGGTGTTGTTATTTCTAGTGGTGGTAGATACGGCAGTGAGCTAAAATTTAGAAGAGTTAAGGGTCAAGAACCCGCCCTAAAGGTGGGCAACATAAAGATCAACGCGAGAGAGCGTAAGTATCATTCATTGTTTTTTTATTTGTTATTTATTGATGGATTGATATAGTTGATGGATACGAAAATGTGTATTAGCTAATGTTTGTCACGTGGATGTAAGCAATGCCTATCAGTACATTAATTGTAGATACCTCCATACACACGTTGACATGAAATGTGCCCTTGGATGTGCTCGTGGGAGGAGGGATGCTAGAGCGAGTAGACGTGATTGCGGGTGAGTATGCCCATTTATTTGAGTATGTTGTTATAGCAGCAACCACGTGCAAAATTTTATTGGGCAAGCGTGATGAGGCTCATGCAGAGACAGAGAAAGCAAGAGAGGTTATAGGAGGAGGAGGCCTAGCTCAGGATATATTTTCATGGTATGTGGAGTTAGAGGGCCAATATACATAGTAGACGGTGGAGGTTGTCATGTTACAGAGCCATCTTGAGAGATATAGAGGTTGAGATCAATGATGTAGAGTTAGCGGTGAAGCTTCGAGCTCAAGATCTCCCACGATGTAGATAGTGATAATGAGGATGATAGATGATGTATTATATATGATGTATTGATGCATGGGGCTTGCCCCCTAACGATTGTATTTTGTAACTTATGGGTTTGATGAGATATTATATATATATATATATATGTGTGTGTGTGTGTGTGTGTGTGTGTGTGTGTGTGTGTGTGTGTGTGTGTGTGTGTGTGTGTGTGTGTGTGTGTGTCATGTTGGTTGTTGATGTGTTGTTGATGTATTGATATGATGCTATGATTATGATTTGTACTTGGTAGTGATTGTTTAGTTTGTTAGATTCTATGTGCATTGTTGGAATGGTTGATTTAATATATATTGTTGATTGTTGAAATTTGTTACGATGTGGAAAGAATAGCCAAGTAATGGACTAAATAGGAATTATATGTGGATAATAATGAATAGTGTAGCATATGGAGTATAGGGATGTATAGATAAGGTGTAATGTGGTGGATAAATGGAAATGGTAACTGATGTATGGATGCATGGGGATTTCCCCCAACGATTGTATTTTGTAACTTATGGGTTTGATGAGATATAATAAATATGCGTGTTGATGTCGTATTGGTTGTTAATGTGCATTGTATATGATGGTATGATTATAATTTGTAGTTAGTATTGATTGTTGTAGTTTGTTAGATTCTATGTGCATTGGTGGAATGGTTGATTTAAAATATATTGTCGATTGTTGAAATTTGTTACGATGTGGAAAGAATAGCCAAATAATGGACTAAATAGGAATTATATGTGGATAATAATGAATAGTATAGCATATGGTAGATAGAGATGTATAGATAAGGTGCAATGTGGTGGATAAATGGAAATGGTAACGTGATTTAGGTAAGATAAGAGAATAAACTAATGATGCATTGATAATTGTGTAATGAGAAGATGTAAAATAATGTTCATAATCACATGTGATTAGGATGAAGGGGAGAAGATCGATTTCCCCACTGTGAGAAGTAGGTTCATTTTAGTAATAATTCCCTCAACAGTCATGTATGAACCTTAAGAACATGAGTGCATCATCGGGTAATGAGATGGAAATGTATATCATCTACCGTGAGGTGAAGTGGCCTACGATGCATAGTAGGAGCATGTGGAACAAGTAACATCAAGTGTATAGGTGCCAAATTGGATATCAAAGGAAATGGTGTCAATAATGGGAGGTGTGACGGTGGGAAGTGTGGAAGCAGGTTGCTTAGGAAGCCAATGAGATGTAGTAGCAATGTGTGGAGGATGAGATGATGTGACTATAGGCGGGGTAGTTGGAGGAGGTGGATGAATGATGACCTTAGGAGGTGGATGGATAATGACCTTAGGAGGAGGTGAATGAGACAAGCTAATAGTGGCAGAGGCTCACTTATGTGGAATAAGAGAGAGAGAGAGAGAGTGCGCACTCATGAAAGCGGGAGCAGAAATAAATGACACCTTTATCTTCTAATTATTGTAGTCGATCATGGAGAGCATAGAAATCATTGTCACGATGGCCATTGATGTGGTGGAAATTGTAAATATGGTAGTGCAACCGATGAGGGGGTGATGTTGGTTGGAAGGTAAACAGATTAGCCACTTATCAAGTAAGGTACGCAAGACATCATGTGGTTTAACAACATGTGAAAATTATAATGGCTCACGGGTGGGAGGTGGAGAAGACTTAGGTGAATGTTGATGCGGTGGTGGGGAAAGAAGACACTTGTGTGGAGGAGGAGATGGCAACCGTGGAGGAGGGTCAATAGGTGGGAGAGGAGAAGACTTAGTAGGCAAGGGAGGAATAGAAGAAGTAGAAGGGGTGTTATAACATGATCCACAATTAAGTCCTTCTCTAAATCAATAACTTTATAGCACAAAAGAGTAAATGAATCACATGTATCATATAATAACTTTTCTTTTAATGGGGGAATTAAGCCACGACAAAAGATAAATTGCATTTCTAGATCAATAGGATGAAACAATAATTGATGCATGCAAGAATTAAAGTATAAAATGTAATCTAAGAATTGGTTCTTTCTTTCCTTGATGCAAAGAAGGCAAGCATTCATATGTAACTTTAGGACCATTGTTAGAAATAAAACATCTAAGAAAATCATCCTCCATATCATAATAAGTACTAATAGATCCATTAGGTAAATGAATATACCATTGGAGAGCATGATCAACAAGGTTATGACGAAAGGCTTTGAGTAACAATTGATCATTAGAATAAGAAGCCATGGCTAATCAAGTAATGCTTTAGATGCAAATAGGGATTGCATGTGCCATCAAAACATGAGAAAGTAGGCATGATGAAACCCTTGGGGAAAGTAGAATTGTGAATCTTCTTAGGAATGGGATTTTTAGGAAGGGAATTATTGTCAATGGAGGCATAATAGGCTCTACTCTCGAGGGTAAGGGTATGAACTTGAGTTTGCAAAGTACCAACAACATGCATGAGAGAGAGGATATCTTGTGAAGGGATGGTCTAGGGAAGTGAGAGGCACATTGAGGGGTTGAATCTTGCCATTGTGAGTGATCATGGGAACTTGAGAAGGGGGAGTGGATGTGGAAGGAGGGGATGGAGGTGTGAGAGGAGGAGATGGATGTGGAAGCTCTATGGATGTACTAGGTGTAGGATCATGAGACATAGTAAGAGGTGTATTAGGGGTAGGATTGGTGTCAACATGGCCATCATTGGAAATAACTTCAGAAGTAGAAGAAAGAGGAGGTGTAGATTCACATTCAACAACTTTAATGGAAGAAACATCATCATTAACATGTGTAGTATCATTATCAGAATCTAAGTCACTATCAGTCATATTTTTGCAAGCAAGGATTTCATCAAGATTATCATCAACATACAAAGAAGTGGTAGGAGTGCTAGCATTAGATCTATCATGGAAATCATTGGAAATATTTTCAGAAGTAATAATGGTAGGAGAAATAGATTCACATTCAACTTGACTAATATCGAAACATTGTTATCCATATTTACATTTGTAGTATCATAAGTAGAGTCATTAGCATCCATGTTTTCACAAGCAAGAACCTCATCATGAAAAGAATCTATATTAATTCTATCATTTTCCATAGTACAAGGAGAGGAGGATGGAGGGTTATTTGTGGCTATGGGAAATGAGGGAGAACATGTGGTAAAGTTTTGGTCGGGGAAACTATGTAAAAATCGGGGTTTGGAAACCAATAGGAAGAGAATTTTGGAAGTCAAGGAGTTGTTGGAGGAATTTTGGATCATATTGAGGATTATGGACGAGGTTACAAAATTCAAATTCTTTAGCGGCATTAGAAAATATTGGTTGCATGTGCATATAGGTCATATCATGCTTTGGAGATGGGTACCTCTTTTTAGCCATGAGGGTTTGGGATCCTAGGGCAAGGATTTCGAAAAGGAATGGGGTTCACAAAATGATTTAATCTAAATTGAATTTAATATGACTTTAGAGTAACTAATGTAACAAATGATAATATACAAAAATGTATAAGTGCTAAATACTCAAACAAGTGTGAAACTCTAAGTAAATAATAGAGATATAGGATTTGGCTAGTTTTCGTGTAATCTAGAGGATCACCAATCCGGCACTATGATAATTCTTCACTGGGAACTCCTCGTGCTATGATTATTGACTAATGCACAGCCTTTAGTTTGGTGGATGTAATTGGAAACAAAACAACAACATAACACAAGAATACCATCGACTATGATAAGATGGAATGATGACAAATCTGAAATATCAAAGTAAATTATAATATTAACATGAAATTGTTACAATCTCACCCATGAGGTACTTCAAGTGTTATTGACTTCACTTACCTTTCACCAAGACTATGGGAGAAACTTTACAATTACACCTCTTAATGGCTTCTTCAACACACCTTAAAACCGATGGCTTCCTTCGCACACTTCCTACAATATTTCTCACTACTTCCTTCTATGCTAAATGAGGGGGTGGCCTCTATTTATAGAACTTCCGTGCTTATCCATCTTATCTCTAAGATAGGATAAGAAATCCACTGACGAATCATATTCCATACCTTAACTCTTATCTCGTACATGTAAGCTTATCTTTTAAGATAAGATAAACCTTATCATTTTACATGGGTTCCACATTTTTAGACTTTTTACAAATAAAATACACAAAATATTTATGACCTCACTCCTTGTCCTTATTACCAATATAATATTTCTAATTCCTAATCATGTAGACCCTACTTCTCTAATTACCCAAACTTTGACATTTTAACATTACCGGACCACTTACGACAAATATTTACTTTTACAACATTCCTATCAGACTTTGATCATTACCATACTCCACATTATGGTGGCACACATGATCGCGAGTGCCGTTATCTTTATCGACGCTACTACTAATTATACTTAACAACATCCTATTCCTAATACATACATTAATGAAATAGAAATTACGGAGGAAAATTTTAGTGTCGACATCTTCCCCTTCCTAGCTTCTACTCCGTCCCTGAGTAGACTATTTCGGTGCTTGGAAAATCTTCAACTTGTCGTGGTTGACCCATTTTGTAATGGGAGTGCCATCCAATTCCTCCACCAGTACGTACCATTTTCATACACAAATGCTATTTTGTAGGGCCCCATCCATTTTGGAAGAAATTTTTCTGCCTTTTTTTTTGTATCTGAATCATATACTAGAACCAAGTCATTCACATGAAATGGAGACCACCGGATCTTTTGATCAAAGTATTCCTTTCGCTTCATTTTCTTCTTATGGCTTGTATCCTTTGCTATTTCCTCATTTCCTCTAAAGAAATGAAGATGTACCAACCTTTCTTTTATGAATCACTTTCATCCATCCTTTCATTTTTCATAACTCTCACAAATGGGAATATCAAACTCAATAGAAGAACTGGATCAATGCCATAGCCAACCGAAATGGAGAGTATCCTGTTGCCGACTTTGATGCTGCCCTATATGCCCACAATGTTGCATGAATCCTTTTATCCCACTTATGTACCGCAAGGCCGCATCTTTTGCTATAATTTGACACAACACAAAATTTGTTGCTCCACCTATCCATTTGGCTTGGCTTGTATGTTGTTGCCTTCCCGTGCTTAATAGAAAACTTATTGACTAGGGCTTCTACCACCTCATTAATGAAGTGGCTTCCTTGATCTCAGTTACAATTTCTAATGGACAACCAAATCTGGTGACAATGCGCTCATATATGAACCTCGCCACTTCATCCATGGAAGTTGTTTTCAATGGCCTAGCTTCAACCCACTTGGTTAAATAATCTGGCAACTACAATATACTTATTTTGGCGTGAGGTAGTTGGAAGTGGACTCTACAATGTCTATTCCCACTTTTCAAAGGGACCAAGTGGAAGAATAGGGCATAATGGAGTCGATGATGAAGTCTTTACGGTTACCATGTGTTTGACAAATATCACATGTCTTACAATAATTATAACAATCTTTAAAAAGAGTGGGCGTTGATAACTCGCATCCAAGATCCTTCATTGTAAGTTGTCAGAGAAGTGCCCTCCACATGTACTATTGTGGAATTCTTCTAGCAGCTTCCTTCCTCGATCACGTCCAACTCGCCCTCTTCAGACTATCCATCGTGTCCTATTCAAATAATACTCCATGCAGAATAGAATATGGACGACCGGCTTGAGTAATCTTTCTCTTAGTCTTTGATTGGCACCATCAGAAACTTGAATTCATTCAAATAATTCCAAATATCTATGTATTCACTAGGATTGTGTCAAGGGATAACAATGTGCATCGGGAAATCATCATCATCACAAGATGATCCTAAACCATCATAGGCTCGAGAGAGTGCATCCGCATTGACATGCTTCTTTCCCGCCTATCTATAATATCAAATTCAAATTCTTATAAAAAATTATCCATCTTGCTATCCTCCCCGATGGGTTAGGCTTATTTACAATATATTTTAGAGCCCGATGATCTGTTACAACTAGAAATTTTTACCCTCAAAGCAAGTAATTTCTAAACTTCTTTACAAAGAAAATGATAAATGAGCCTCTTTTTCAGCATAAGATAATTTACCTCAAGATCGCTCATTTGTCTCGCTCCCAAAGTAAATTGGATGTTCATTCCCATTTTCATCCTTTTGGCTCAAAGTACTTCCTAGTGCTACATCTCGAGGCATCATGTACACAATGAATGGCTTGCTCCAATCTGGATTCTTCAAAACAGGTGAAGACACTGTGGCTTCCTTCAGCTTGTCCAAAAGCTTCATGAGCCTTATTTCCGGTTCATAAGTAACATCCTTCTTCAAGAACTGGGTTAGTGGGTGCAATCTTTGAGAAATTCTTGATGAACCTTCTATAAGAACCCACATGGCCTAAAAATGATCTCAACTTACTTCTATTCATAGAAATGGTAAATCTTTGATTTTTGAAACTTTATCGTGATCGCACTCAATACCATCTCTCGGACACAACATGCCCTAACAAAACGCCTTTAACATCCAAAGACACACTTTGTAGGGTTTAGTGAGGCTTGTGCTTCATCTAACCTTTGAAATGTTGTCTCCATCTCAAAGTGCAGTGGTCCAACTTGCTCCCATAGATGCAAAAATCATCCGTAAATACTCGATGAAGGTCCCAATGTAGGGTTCGAACACCCTATTCATCAAACGCTAGAATGTTGTCTGAGATCATTACACAACCTAAAAGGCATAACTCTATAAGCAAACGTTCCCAAGGAGTGGTGAACGTGGTCTTCACTGATCTTTTCTCGCTATACGAACTTGGTTGTCAGAGCCGCTATATCCATCAAAGAAACTATAAGCACTCGCCGCCTACTTCGCCCAAGATCCGATCGAAAATGGAAGAGGGTAATGATCCTTCTTTGTTGCCTTATTGAGCTTCCCGTAATCAACACAAATGTGTAGCTTCCCATTCTTTTTTATTGAGATCACAATGGGAGAAACCCATTCTAAATTCTCCACAGCAAATATGAATCATGCATCAAGCAACTTATCTATTTCTTCTTTTACAATCTTGGAAAAATTAGGATTCATTCTATATGGCATTTGTTTTATGGGCTTAAGACCATCTACCACTCAATAGAATGTTCTACCCAACTTACTTGACGGAGTTCCTTGTAATCAAAAGTGAATAGGTGTATGTACCTTCAAAGAGCCGGAGGTAGGATTCCTTCTCACTCTCCATCACAAAGATCACCAATCTTTATTTGTTGGAGACGATCATCAACTTCTTCTTCGATAATTTTATGGGGTCATGAGTGGTGTGACTCTGGAAGGATATCCATGACTCAAACATCAACCTCACTTTCTTCATCTTCAAAGTGTCCACTTCACCGGTACTAGAGTAATCGAGGATGTCCAATCATCGGGTCATCACTGAATCCATTGTTTCGCTTTTATGATGTCGAGGATCACATTTATCTTCACCCCTCTCTACCACGTCCAAGTGTCATGAAACCTTCATTCCAAAGTAGTTTCTTGCATGAACTCTCCTTAGCCATGGTCTTCCCAAAGAAGATGGGTACGCAACAAGACTCATTTTTCATCACCCGAAAGTCTACCACACATACAACACCCATAATGATATATTGCCACATTTGAAACTACACCTTTTGGTTTAGTTTTTCCTTATTTAATGACCTTAACATAAGTGTCAAGGGCGATCAATTTTTAAACCCAACATATTCATTACGCACTTGGTCATTACATTAATCGCAAAGACTCCATCAACTAAGACATCATGAATTGAAATACCATTACATAATACCTCAGCTTGGAGCATAGGGATCCACCCGCCTCCAAAACAGGGACCTCAACCTCCTTCCTTCGTCGAGCATTGAGTCCACTTCGCAGCCTCCCGCCTCTTCTCGAAGACATAGCCAAGAGTTGACCATATGTAATATTTGCAGCCTTTGGATAGATCTTCCAAGATGGAGTATGGTCCTTGCCCCGTGAAATCAGAAAATCCCGCACACCCAACTTTCTTCTCCTATGTTTCTTATTAGTTTCTCCTTTCATCTTATTAGGATCATTTCCATCTTGATTATCTTTTTTTTTCTTTTTTGTTACAAACACATCTACTTCATTATTTCGCTCTTATCTACTACATCAAAAGAATTCATAGGTGTTTTTCCTTTATCATTATCTCCTTTACCGTGATGTAGAAGCTCTATCTGGACAATTATACTTATAATGACCCTTTTATAACAACCATAACATACAACTTCGTAAATATTTCTTTTGGACCTCTATCTCCTCCCCGAGAACTAAATTCTTTTCCTCAAGAAGATTAATAGTTAATCGACCCATCTTTTTGAGCAGATCTTCATACTCAGAGATGTACTAGGAGAAATATTTGTGCTCACCGGGAGTGGTCAGGATTCTGGACCAAAGGTGCCGGTGTAGGCTCTACTTTAGCAACAATTTCTTTGGGCTCCTCTTCCATGCTTTCTTCTTGCCTTCGCAATCTCCTTTGCTTGTTCAATGGTAGCTGGGTGGTCATACTTCACTCATTGTCTCGATCTCTCGGCTTCATCCCAAGAATGAAGTGCTTACAGAGGAGATTATCCACGCCATTCATCAACCCATCCGCTAATCCTTCCTTCCGGATCTCGGGCATCGAGCTTCCTCCTTAGCTCTAGAACACGAGCATGATAATCCCTTATCTTCTTCTTCTCTCCTTGGGATAGCTTTGTGATCTCGATCATGAGATCTCGCATATTTCGTTGTTCACCAAATTCTTCAAGAAAACTTTCGCTTAATAAATCCCATGAATTTTTCACATTATCACCTAGTGTTTCAAACCACCTAAGTGTTGAACCATCCAAAAAGGTAGGAAAAATTCAGTCCATTGTTCCTCTTTTATAAGGCCATTACAAATACAAGATCGTTTAAACTCTTGAATGAAAGAAGAAGCATCTTCATTAGATTGAGCTGAAAAAACAGGAATCTTTCCCATTTTCAAAAGTAACCACCGTGAAATACCAACCCACAAGTACAATCAACAAGACTTATGTGCACAAATAATTGGAATCACTATACTAGAAAGTGACTTTACACCTTTCTACAGTAAAATAGAAATGACCACGGTAAACTATGGTAAAACTTGACTTACTGCGGTAAAACCGACTTTACTGTGGTAAACACTATTCACAGTAAAAAGTGAAGTTACTGCGGTAAATACTATTCACGGTAAAAAGTGACTTTACTGTGATAAATACTATTCACAGCAAAAATGACTTTATCATGGTAACTACTATTCACGGTAAAAATGACTTTACCATGGTAACTACTATGCACAATAAAAATAAGGTTACCCTCCAATTGATTTTTGACTAAGTAAGAATATCTCCGTAAAATCCACTAACGAGGAATGGTCCCAAGAACGGAACCAAAATGTCATCACCAATCCTAAGACTATGATAATTCTTCACGGGAACTCTCGTGCTATGATTATTTACTAATGCACGCCTTTAGTTTGGTGGATGTAACTGGAAACAAAACAACAACATAACACAAGAATACCATCGACTATGATAAGACTAATGATGACAAATCTGAAATATCAAAGTAAATTATAATATTAACATGAAATTGTTACAATCTCACCCATGAGGCACTTCAAGTGTTATTGACTTCACTTGCCTTTCACCAAGACTATGGGAGAAACTTTACAATTACACCTCTTAATGGCTTCTTCAACACACCTTTAAACTGATGGCTTCCTTCGCACACTTCCTACAATATTTCTCACTACTTCCTTTTATGCTAAATGAGGGGGGTGGCCTCTCTATTTATAGAAATTACAAGCTTATCCATCTTATCTCTAAGATAGGATAAGAAATCCACTCTGACGAATCATATTCCATACCTTAACTCTTATCTCGTCATATAAGTTTATCTTTTAAGATAAGATAAACCTTATCATTTTACATGGGTTCCACATTTTTAGACTTTTTACAAATAAAATACACAAAATATTTATGACCTCACTCCTTGTCCTTATTACCAATATAATATTTCTAATTCCTAATCATGTAGACCCTACTTCTCTAATTACCCAAACTTTGACATTTTAACATTACCGGACCACTTACGACAAATATTTACTTTTTACAACATTCCTATTATACTTTGATCATTACCGTACTCCACATTATTGGTGGCGTCGATCTTGGCAGCGCCTGCCGTTATCTTTTATCGACGCTACTACTAATTATACTTAACAACATCCTATTCCTAATACATACATTAATGAAATAGAAATTACGGAGGAAAATTTTAGTGTTTAATGTGTCCGAGGGTATTCACTTTAATATCTTCTTTATCACTTTGACTTTGATGTTAGGGTTTTGATCACACCTATAACCTAAAAAAAACCCTATCTATCTACACAAGCTCACAAACACATTAGATCTGAATAAAATATACAATATGTGAAGTCATATTGACCCCGACGGTCACCTAATGAGTGAACTTAGTACTGAGCATTGTAGACTCCATGTAGTTTTGTGTTCTTGTGTGTGAAATAGTGTCCTTAGGTTTTCCCTCACGCCAATGACACCAAGATAGTGGGCTATAGATAGCTTTGATGCAAATGTGTGGTATGGAATTCAGCACTTCCCCTTCCTATGTAATGTATGCAGCCCAAAATGTAGTCCCTTTTGATAGTAGTGATAGTATGTAGATGTGATAACCCCTTTTGAATTGTCACCAGAATAATAGTGTGTATTTTGTGTATATATATGAATCTCTTGTTTGAATTTCAATGCTAGTGACACAAAAAGGTTGACTATGAACATGGGATAAGGATAAGAAAAGTGAAAAGGTTGACCATAAATGTCAAAATGTGTAAAAATAAACAGATGAAGCACCCAAAATGGATACAAGCGTGTGGGCGCTAATGTCCATAGTGGGCACTAGTGTCTTGGGATAAATGACAAAAATGTGAGAAGATAGAAAGATAGGGATCCTTGGGAACTGACTGTAAGTAGATGCAAAATGAGAGATGTACAAGAAATTTCAATAGAAATCAATCAAATAAGTAGAAGTACAAGAGATAGTGTCACTAGTGAATACTTTTATTACTTAATATCCATGCATATAATAACGTAATTGACGACATAGAAAAATAGTAATATGTGCGTGATTTTGTGTCTACGCCAAAGCACCCTTCTTGTCCTTGGGCGGCATACATTCTTTCAACTCAACAAATGATATTTTTTCCTTCATTAAGTCCTCGTTCATAAGAACTTTTAAGAATTCCATGAATCTTATCCACTACCGTGCAGTAGCGGTAGCTTAAGGATAGACATCATGTAAACAGAAATTGCTTGAATCATTGATTTTATCAAAGTGGGTTACCCCGCTAGACTTAATCATTTACTTTTCCATGAGGATAATTTATTTTTAATGTTGGTTAATGAGGGTCGTCAATCCTCTTCATTAAAGAATGTCAATCCAGGGCTAGTGTCGAAGGATGTATGCAAAAGGAGAAAGAAATATTTGGCAATGGTCCCTTCTACCAAATCCACACTTGCATAAATTTAAACACACTTGCATGAATTAAAAATCACACTTTGTAGGAAATTAAAAGCACACTTGCATGAAATGAAAACACACTTGCATGAAAGGAAAAACACACATTATAGAAATTTAAACACATTGCAGAAAAGTAAATTGTTGAATTGAAAATAAACACATAAAACACCTGCATGCTTACAACAGACTATACATCACAAAAATAATTACATGACACAAATAAAAATACAAAAAAATATAATTACAAAATGGAAAATAAAAATAAATATACATGTCCATCTTCCTTGGAATGAGTGGCCAACTCATTCCTCATAAGAGGATTTTAATCTACATTATTTACAGATGGATGGAACGAAATCTCATATTGAATTAATTAGAAAAATGGAGATTACATTCAAAGGTGTGGGAGGTTACATTTATAATTCCATGCTTCCAACCAACTCCTTATTTTAAGGCATACATCTCTATCTTATCAACTAAGATTTCAATTTATCTAAAAAGCATCAATCTCCACAAAATATGGAGAGAGCTTATCTAACTCCAACTAACAATCGACTCTATTACTTTATTGTTTGAGAATCAAAGTGAATGTTGATTCTCCTTTATTTTACAAATAATAAAACACTTATAGAAATATATATTTTTAGAATGACTTCCAAAAATAGATAACAATGCCACCCTTGGAGTTATGCTCATCTTTATAACTCTAGTATTCATCCTCAGAGCTCTAATATCCAACTTCGAAGCTATAATAATCAACTCCAAAGTGATCCCAAAGAGACTTCAAGCATTCCAAAGAGACTCTAAAGCGAGTTGGAGGAACTATGAAGCAAGTTGGAGGAACTCCAAAGTGAGTTGGAGGACTCCAAAGCGAGTTGGAGCATTCTAGGAAGACTCAAGCATTCTTAAAATGACTATAAATTTTGAGAGGAATTTGAATATGCTATTAGATTTAGGTTTGGGTATATTCTTGATGACTATTTTTCACTGTTTCCCTAGACATATGCTTAAGGAACCACTCATAGAATTGTTGAACATTTCGGAACTAGTGAAAAAACCTTTGGAGCTAATGCAATGATGAAATAACAATCTCTGGAGATTATATGAGAGATTTTGAATATCTTCCAAGGCTGGTTGTAGTTGGTGCTTAGTGCTCAAAATGCCTTATTCAATGATTATAGCAAAGTATGAACTGCATATGCACAAATTGATGTATTTTTTCTAATAATCATTAGGAATACCTAACAAAAAGATAACAATGAATTATAAAGAAATAACCTTGATATATACTTTCTATTTTATCCTAAAGAAACCATAAGTTCAAAAATTACACGTAGATCCATTGTAAATATGCAAGGAAAAAGAATGTCAAATATAGTATAAAATGGGCCATTTTTGGCTCATCATTGGTTAGAAGGGATTCCCATAATTTTTTACCAATTGATCCCTTAAATAATGGAATTCAAATATATTTCCTTGGAATACAACCAATTCTAATTCAAAGAATGTTTGAGATGGCTTCTTGAACCTCTGGGTTTACATTAAAGAAGAATAATTCTGATTTTGAAAATTTGTTTCTTGTCTGGATGATGTAGAATAAGCATCAAGTAATTTTATGATGATCCTCATTTCTTCCAAATTTTCCTTTGCTAATAGAATCATGTCAACCAAAAATAGGATGTGAGATACCGGTAGAGCCCTTGGTGCTAATTTGAGTCCCTCCGAAGATCTCAAATGTATCACTTAGTGGAAGCCTTTGCTAAGAGCCTCAACCATTATACTAAACAAGAATGGTGATAATAGATCTCCTTGGCGTATTCCTTTGGATGATTGAAAGAATCCTTTGGGGATTTCATTAACAAGTATTGAGAATGAAGCTATTGAAATGGGTGACATTACCCATTTTACCCAATCATATCAAAACCCCATTTTCCGAGAATTTTCTCCAGGAAGGTCCAATTAACCTTGTCATAGGCCTTATTGATGTCTAACTTAATGATGACCCCTTTGATTTTGTCTTCAACCATTGTATGGATGCTTTCATGAGCAATGATAATGGTGACATCTAGAATTTGTCTTCCTTATACAAATCCACCTTATTCTTCAGAGATTACCAAAGGAAATAAATATTTTAGCCTTTTAGAAATCACTTTGAAGATGATCTTGTAAATTGTGTTGCAAAGAGATATCGGTCTAAAATCAGCAAATGATTTCGATTGTTCCTTCTTTGGATCAAAGATATGAGGGTGCGGTTCATTTCTTTTAAAATTGTACCAAATTTATGGGGCCCATTTACCATGGTCGTAGCTTCCCATTCTAAAAATCCCATAATTCATGGAAAAACAATGGAGATAGATCTGTTTGGGATGGGAGCTTTATTCGCCTCCATCTCAAATAGAGCTCCCTTGATTTCCTCCCTAGAGAAAGGTTTCATGAGTTGTTCATTTGTGTCTTTTGATATGATTGTGGGAATGTTGGTAATAAATTTGTCCCTATTTTTCTATGATGGTGAGTATTGCATCTACTGATAGCCACTTTGGAAGAAAGAGACAAATTAATTTTTAATATCAAAAGGCTTATCTAGGATAAGGCCATTGTCATCCTGAATTTCTAGTATTCTATTAGATGATCTTCTTATCATAATGGAAGCATTGAATAATTTTGTATTTAAGTACCCTTCAATGAGCCAGTGTTCCCTAGATTTTTGTTTCCAATAGATTTTCTCCCTCAAGTATATCTCCTCCTGATCTGAAACAAGTGCTTTTTCAGTTTCCAAGAGATTGTCATTGGATCCATCCTTAATGATATCAAGATTTATGATTTTCAGATCTTCCATCTATTTTTTCTAGATGAAGATATTTTTAAAAGAGTGTTTATTACAGTTCCTCGTACATTCCTTCAAATATTTCAAGTTTTCCAGCAAGGAATAAGCCTTGGTACCCTTGGTACCGATGAATTTTGGGGATTTTCTCCACCTTTCAATTACACGATCATGGAATAATGGGTCTCGTAGCCACATTTTTTGGAATTTAAAAGATCATTTCCTTATGAGAGTGTCCTTCCTAATGATTAGGCAAATGGGTACATGGTCCGATCCTAAGAGAGGCAATATCTGAGATTCCAATATCCATGGTTCCTATAGCCATTATTTTGAGATGAGGATTTTATCCATTCTTACCGATATATTAAAAATCCTCTTCTTCGGTTAGTCCAAGTGTAGCTACCCTATTTAGGTGGGACATAAATCGGGCAAGTATTCCTCAACAAAGTGCTTTAAATCCTTTTGGGATTGTGTTTCTCTACACTTCCTTCCTTTTTTTCTCTTTCATTTAGTGTAGAATTATAGTCCCCGCAAAGATATTATGGTAACCCAATTGGGATTCCACAAAACTGTTGATTTCATCCCAAGTGGTCTTTTTCTTTTGGGATGGTTAGGGCCATATATGTTGAAAATTTTGAAGTTGATATCCTCACTTATTGCTTTCACCTCACAAACCATCCAGTTACAAGCCAAATGAATAGTTTTTAATGAGCATGAATTCTGTTCCACAAGATCCCCAACCCACCCGAGGCTTCAAAGGATTCGCAGCAAGCCAAATTCCATTTTAGCTAATTTTGGAGGACAAAAGTGTGGAAAGAGTCCTCCTTCAATTTAGTTTCCTAAATTAAAATAATATCTACACCGGATGGGTAAAGTTATTGCTTAACCATCCTTTGTTTGTTAGGGGCGTTTAGGCCCCTAACATTCCAAGATATGAGTTTCATTTGTTCTTGGGAGGGCCCTCCCCCTCCTTCTTAGAAAGTATTCTTTAATGGTCTTCTGATCTTTACAACCAGCTTCCTCCATCTATTTTTTGTATCTAGTTATACTAGAGTTACCCCTTTTTCTACTCTTCCCTAGTGACAATCTATCATCAAAAGTTAGAATCAAGGATACCAAAATCTAATTTCCATTTGAAGCACGATTGTTTTCGGGAGTATTCCTCTTAAGAGAGCATGACCGAGGGTTTCGATTCAAGATACCAAAGACAGATTAGAGGAATGTGGTACACCAATGAGGATTCCTTGCTCAAAAATATCATTGGGCGTGGAAGAGATATGACCACATATGGTTTTAACATTAAGTAAAGGATTAATTCCTTATACTTGTGATGTCTCATAAAAGAAGACATTTGGATAGGGGTAGTCACAACCATCAATTTAGTATCAATCAAAGAAGATGAGACCAAAAAGGTTCATGCAAGGGAGAAGAGGGGACAATAAGGGCGATATGGGAAGAGAGGGGAGGGGTATGGGGTGAGGTAATACGGGTAATCGCTTGAGATAAGGGGGTGGAAGATGAGGAAGGGAGGAAGGAGGAGGAGGAAGAGTAGAAAAATATGGGTTGAGACCAATCCCCAAGGGAGGAGGAGAGAATTGTGGAACATAGAAGGGGAGAGGAAAGGGGAATCAAGGCACAACTAGATGGGAAAAATAAGGGAGGGAAGCCGCTAGAGGAAGAAACATGGGAGCCAAAAAAATATCCATGGAGGAAATGGACGATGCATTTTTGTAGATGTCTGGAAGTATAGGTAGAAAAATACAAATGGGAGCACTGAGTGAAGTAAGGAACTAAGGGAGTAATTAGGATACCAAGGAAAAAGGAAAAGTTAAAATTGATCCTTCCAAAATCAAGCCCCAGGAAGCTCAAGGTCCTTACTCAATTGGGCATGTCAAATTACACTTCAAAGAATCCATCCCGAAGGAGGTCAAAACCCACACATTTAAGATTATTCTAATTTCCCTAATCTATTGTTATAGTTCATCAAAATTTGGGAGACCCCAATGAAGTGTCAACCAACTTTCTTGATATTACATCAAAGAATGCAAATTAATCAGAAGAGGAATCGTAGGTGGAGGAGTAGGGAGTATTGTCTGATCATGCTTCTTTGATGCTACAGAAGTGTGAAAAATATTATCACCATTTCATGGAGGTGGAAAAGGCCATACCTTGTTTGATTTAGCTCCCAACTTGATGTTTTTCAAGAAAGTAGACCTATTTGGGTATCTCGGTCCTTCTCGGAGGTATAAGTTTTAACATTTTGTACATCACTAATAGGGGCATACCGGGACCCCTTTTTTACCCATATCTAACAAGGTTTGACCAAATGGGGGATATAACGTCCTTTGAGGGATGTATCAACTGGAGCAGCAAAATTCTTACCATGAGTGCATCTATCAAATTGTTGGGACTTGCTTTAGGAAATTTGTTATGAAAGAGGAGGCAATCTTATTTTGTGAAAGTTATTCTCTCGAGGTAAAGGTATCCTATAAAAACTTGAATCATTTTTCCTACTGAATGGTCCCTTGTTTTAGAGTGAGGTATCCTTGGTTTCCATTTTTCATATTTATAGAAGTTGAGTTTCTTCCGGCTTAACCAGAGGTGGTAAGTTGGGAATGCATTGATTTAGGAGGCACAGAGGTTTGTCTCCTTTTGGATTCCTTTCTTTGAGATATGTTCCACCATTTTATTTTGGATAGAACCCGGGAGCGGAGGCGATGTCCAACCTCGCATTTTCACAAAAATCATTTCAAGGGTACCGCTACACGATATTTCGAAAAAGGGATCTCCCTGAAATCTGCATTAAGTCTAGGTTCTTCATCCTCCAAGAAGAGATCATTTTTCCAAAACAGGACCTGAAACTTCCCTTTAGAAGACTACCACCCTTAGATATTGGTGTTTTAATTTTACTCAGGATTTCTTCAATAGATTTGATGGAAGAGACAGGGATTGGATATCCAAAATATTAAGTTCCTTAGGAAGTTGCCCCATTGTATCTATAGCTACAGTGCGATAACATACATAGGCTCCGTTGAATGACCTTTGAGGCATCGAACAATGACTATGTTTTTGAGATGTTCAATGACTCCATTTATTGTTCCATTGCTTTCCTTTGTACCAATGTTGATTTCAATAGTAATATTATCATTACTTTTGAAAGAGAAAACAAATGTTGTCTAAATTGTAAAATATTGTACACTTATTTTTGGACAACGCGCTTTCTAGGAAAATAAAATAAAATAATCCATTCTCCACATAATAATCTTCGTCCTCATTAAACATGGAACCTTTGTTTTATTACTATTTCTATCATTACTATTATAGCTATGTAATTTCCTCTTAGGAAATATTATATTGTGAGGAAATTCTATTTTATGATTATTTCTTAAAGTGAAACTCATTTTTACATGAAAATGAAGATGTACTGGTCAAACACATAATTTAATGTATGTTTTTTTTGTCGTGCATTATGTTGCTATATGCATATGTGGAAGGTAGAGGTTAAATTTGATCTGTCACTAAGACAGCTTTTGTTATTTTATCCCTAAAATACTTTTAGATATTTGAAATAATCATTTCTTACAACTTGTATATTCAAAATATGACCATCATTTTGTATATAAATTTATACGAAAATTATATTAATATATTGTAAATTATATTAAAAATAGTTAAATAAATATAGAATAGTAGGAGATAGTTTCTCAACATTTATCATTTCTTTTGATTATGTAAGGACGATTTGTTGGCACCATAGAATCGACGGACAAGTTAAGTGCTAATCGAGTGACCCCTCCATATAGGTACAAAGGATGAAAAACAACGTTATTCTTAAGATGGTACTATTTTATATTAAGTTGACTCATGTTACTCAATACTTATTTCATCATAAATATATTTCCAAAATTTTCACCTCTCAAAAATAAAAATAAAAATTAGCCCAACCTATCAAAATTAGTCTAAAACTTTTGACCGCATATAAAATCTACCAAGACTAATAAGACCCACCACCTGGAGGGGTTCAATCAAGTGAATGAAGACATTAATCCTATGTGGGAGGCCATTAGGCATGTATGTTGCCATAAAAATGTACTTTCATTACCACCAATTACAGTCACCTCAAACATAAGCTTTTTGTATCACCTGTTTTCCTATAATTACTCTTGCTTAAAACTAAAATGGGGCCTATAAAATACTACAATAAACAAGCATTGTGGTTGAGTTTCGGACATGGAACCTACTATATTTTTTCCATTTTTATTTTCACCCATTAAGGCACAAACGTGTCCTAAAAAAGAAAATAAATAAATAATTTTAACCAATTCATGTAAATTCTGACAACTAGACATGTGAATTATAATCCTCAAACATATGCAACTTTCCCTTGGAAGTATTCATCATCCAGAGTATGTTTCCTCAACAACATCCACATCACACCCCCTTTCCCTTTTAAATGATTGAAAAAAATGGCACGTAGATTATATGTCCCTTGTTATAAGAAAGATGAGCTTTATACGATGGATCTGCCCACTATTTCCCCACTAATTTACTTCTCCTCCCTCTAACCCTTTCTATATCACGCACATTCTTCCCATGATGCCCGCATCCCATAGGTTTAGCTTCTTCAACAATCCAAAATCCCGCCATATCCTATTGCATGTGTATCGGGTGAATGGAATTCACTTGATAAAGGTGGATATCATATACATATGTTAGATACATGGGCTATTTCACCATATGTTACAAATAGGTCTCTAACCTAATCAATTTCCTTTTCTAAAGCATACTTCCAACCCATAGTATGTAAGATTTTTGCAACAAGGTAAGGCCATCTACAACAACACAATGAAAAAATATTTTAGGTTGATGTTATAGTTTGAAGCATAGTAAAAGGGCCTTTCAAGTTGTGCATTCATCAGTGCCCAATTAGAATTGTGTTCAAACATATGTAAGCATGCATAAGGCTTATTACCTATTTGATTAATTGCTAAAATAAATTAGGTCATATAGAAAGTGATGTTTGCAAGGAAAATGGTGTTCTTAACATGTATGTAAGGCCTTGCATAGAAATACTTGTCTAAAATTTAAGTAAGCTCTTGGAGTGGTGAATATGTGTACACATGTTTTTCCTTTGTATCTCTATGCATGTTCCCTACATTCCAATGTATCCGACCTATATTTTATTAATAATATTTAGAATTATTGAATTTGTTGATACCCTTATGGACAATCATTTGTATCAATTCTTAATATCTAAGGTTGTAAAGGCACAATATATAATTTTTCAATTTCTTTACCACATGCTTAGTTGTGGGAGAATTACATTTACCATTATATGTAATGTTATGGATGACCATGGCATATAAACAATGAACTTGCAGGAATGATGAGAGATAATAACAACGTAAACAACCTCATTCTAGCAACCCTATCACCCAACAATTGTTTACCTTGCAAGCGAAGACCACGTTGGGAGCTTTCACTTAGGGATATCGGTTCATACTATAGGTCATGCACACCGACGCCACATCTCATGCAAGTTAAAATTCAAGTACACCTTCGCTTAATCCCACCCCCTTATGACATCTTAGTTCCACCGCACACTAACATACGCCACAAATAAAATGATTTTGTCTACAATTATCCACCTTTTATCCCTTTCTTCATCTCCCTCATCTTCGTAATGTTTCCCTTCACTCCATTAACTTTAACCTCTTTTGCGCTTCCATTTCGTCATTCCCATTGCGCTAATTGGGTGTGATTACTAGTATATACTTAAATGGAAAACCCATTTATGATCACATGTACGTAATAAGACGACAAGTAAAAATAGGGCTTTGAAAAAACATTGCAAGAAGTATTCACTCTATTGTGGGTGGCATACCTTCGAAGAGCTTGGGCACCATACTTATTACCTAATTTTATCAAGTAGGATATATGATAGGGGTCACTCTTCTATGTTAAAATGTTTTCTCCACTTGGGGCCTACCACCAAATTGTTCGAGTTCGAGTCGCATATGCTAACTCCCTAATAATGACCTCCTCCAAGATAACCTAGTTCAAAAAAGAAAAGAAACATAAATAACAAAGAAATCAATTATTTTAGGGCTTCAAGCGTCACTACATGTTTGAAGAAAACTCTCTAAAAGGGTAATCTCGTGGAAGTGGCAAATTATTTTTATGTTCATTCAATAAAAAAATTAGGGGATAGAAAAACTAGAACTTTTAATTCAAAAATAGGAAGAGTGACTACTTATAAGAAATGTTTTCAAAGAAAAAAAAAGAAAAAGACAAAATCAAAGTGTGGTATTAGTACATGTTTGATTTAAAACCACTAAAACATCAATCCTATGGAAGGGTCCCAAGAACTCTTTAAAGCAACCCTTCAATAATACTTTCAACAAACAAATAATAGTATAAAATATATGGGAAGTTGTCTAACAATCAATAATATGTTGATTCACTTAATTCAAAGATCTCTACTGCATACAAAAGAAGTAGACTGAGAGGGGAAATGCAAGAATTTTTCTTGTAAATTTATGGTATGATGAAGAGCACAAGGTTGTTGATGAGAAAATAGGAGGATGCCTCACAATTTTATTAATATGAAAACCAAATTACAAAGCTATGGAGCTCAGCAATGTATATATGCATTATACAACTGAATATAAACAAATAAGTGGTTGTACATGCACAAAAATAATCTACACGAATGAATAATAAAACAAATATATGGTTTAAAAACAAAACCATTTAACAAATATTTAACAACTAATTACCCATGTAAATTACATTTTTACCTAAGGTAATAGTAAATAATGTAAAATCACTAAATATAATGTGACATTACCTATAACAAGGTTTTACATAACATTCCCCAATTTTACATTGCCTCGAGAGAGGAGGACATGAACTATCTGAACATCTCGAATTTTTCATGTGCAAATGACTTCATGAAAACATCTACTCATTGTTCAGATTTTGGGAAAAATTGAAGCTAAATGTTATGTTTCAAAACATGTTCATGAATGAAATGAACTTGTACCTCAATGTGCTTCATTCTCTCATGAAACACTGGATTGTGAAAAAGTTTGAGAACACCCTCATTGTCAACATACAAGGTGGTGGATTTCTCATGTGATACTCCAAGTCCCTCAAGTATGTGACATAGCCATATCGCTTCGCAAACAAATCCACCTGCAGCATGATATTCAGCTTCTATGGAAGATCAAGAAACAAAGTTTTGTTTCTTGCTTCCCCATGATATTGGACTAGATCCCAAAATAAAACAAATCCATAAGTGGATTTACTATCATCAATATTACCTGTATGATTTGAATCTAAATATCCAATCAAGAATAATTGATCATTCTTCTTATATTCTAGACCAAGATCCATAGTGCCCTTGAGATATCTCAAGATTTGCCTTGTTGCTTTCCAATGAAAAACTTTGGGTTCCCTGTATGAGCCATGAAAGAAATTTGACTACAAATTTGATATCTAGTCTAGTATAGGTCAAGTAAATGAGACTCCCAATCAACTGTTGATATCAAGTTGCATTTACTGGTGGAGATGGATCTATATGATCTAACGGAAGTATCATCTCCATATGTGTAGTAATCGCTGTACAATCCACCATCTTGAATTTCTTGATTGTTGTCTTGGTATATTTCAACTGAGAAACAAATGTATGATTCTCCTTCTATCATACTTCTAGTCCAAGATAGTAGTGCATGAGCCCGAGATTTGTCATGTCAAATGATCGATTCAAATCTTTCTTTGTTGCATCGATCATATTCATTGTACTATCGTGATGACTAGATCATCGACATATACAACAACTATGAAAATCTCTCCTCCTTGCTTCTTGAGGTAGAGATTGGGATCATATGGATTCCTCTCAAATCCATGTTGAATGAGATGCTCATCAATCTTGATGTACCAATCTTGGGGTGCCTATTTAAGGCCATACAAAGATTTTATGAGTCTACATACCTTTTATCTTCTCCAGGTATGATAAAACCCTCTCTAGCCGAGTCATGTAGACTTCTTCCTATAGATCTCCATTCAGAAAGGCACTTTTCACGTCCATCTAGTGGACTTTCCATCTAAATTGTGTAGCTAGATCAAAGATCATCCTGATTGTTTTGATCTTAGCTATGGGATCAAATGTCTCCTCATAATATATGCCTTCATTTTGTGCATACCCCTTTTCTAAAAGTCTCACTTTGTATTTTTCAATAGTCCCATATGTTTTGTTCTTCATTTTGAATATCCATATGCATCCAATGGGATTCTTCACTGGTGGAAGATCGAAAAGTTGTCAAGTGTTTTTTTCATCACTAACTAATACTCAACATCCATGGCATCTTTCCAAGATTTTGACTGTAGGGATTCCTGGACAATAGAGGGCTCAAAAAATTTAACAACTATACTCATCAAGGAAAAATTTACCTCTTCACAAGATTTGTTGTGAGTTAGTGGTCTATTGGTGGTAGTGTTTGGAGGAGCATCCAACTTAACTTGTTGAATCATATTTGTATAGCACTTGAGCATACATTGTGGTGTGGTCGTGTCTGATCAACATCATCATCCCCATCATCATTGTCATCATCAGTGGGAACATCTTCTTTTGTTTTCACAATAGGGGTGTTATGTACATCAGGTGAGTCTGTGGAAGGAGCCTCAACTTCTTTCTTATCAAATAATTCAACATCCCTGCTAGTATAGACCTTATTGGTCTTCGATCCACAATTTGTATCAAAGAGATTCTTCATTATAGCTAATGAAGATGTATTTATTTGATTTCATATCCAACTTATTTATCTTCTTCTTGGGTATGTGCATGCAAGATTTGCACTTGAATACTCTGAGGTGTGCTATGGATGGCTTTTGATCTGACCATGCCTCATGTGGAGTTACTCTGTCAAGACCAATTATGGACACTCGCTTAATAGTTACACTACAATCTTTGTTGCTTCATCCCAAGATGTCTTTGCCACTCCTGAATCATCGATCATACAATGCACCACCTCCATGATAGTACGGTTCCTTCTCTCAAAACACCATTTTTGCTAGCAAAGTGTGTGTGGAGGAGGCATTTGTCGACGAATCCCATGATCTTCCGATATGCTTTGAACTCATTTCTAGTGAATTCCCCCCTCAATCTAAGTAGAGAGATATGATTTTGCAACCATTCTCTTTCTCAACATACACTTTGAACTTCTTTAAGTTCTCGAAATCTTCACTTTTAGTACAAAGACAAAAAATCCTTATTTTTCTCGAATAATCATCAACACAAAATATGAAATATTGAAATCCATAATGACTACGTTGTATCAAACTACAAATATTGGTGTGCACCAAATCAAGATTACCTGGAGCTTGATAAGTACTCTTCTGGAATCAAGCTTTGTGTTGTTTCCCTGCGAGACAGTTAGGACACTTTTTTGTATCCTTCTTGAGAGATGGTAAACCTCTCACCATCTTGTCCCGGAAAAGTGTGTTGAGAGATCCAAAACTGATGTGAACAAATCTTTGATGCCACAATTTTGCAGAAGAAGTATTCTTAGCCACTAATGCCTAATCATCTTTGTGGACAAAATCAAAATGGAACATTCGTCCCATATTTGAAGATCTTGCAGCAATTTTCAAGCTTATGGATTTATCTTGAATCAAAAAACTTTCTTACTGAAATGAAATTCAAAATCAATCTTCATATTATGATCTATAAGTTGACTAATTGATAGCAAGTCCTTTGTCAGACCAAGGACATACAATACATTTGATAACCTATAATTTTGTGAACCAAGAGAAAGAGTAATGTTTCTAATACCTTGGACAGTGTAGGAAGAGTCATCACCCAATGAAACATGATTTTGGAGAGGGTGTCTCTCATTGAGGAGAACCATTCTTTGTGTCTAGTAATGTGTCGAGTGGAACCCAAATAAACCTACCATATTTCACTAGATTATGTAGTTGCTTCACTGGAATGGGAAGTGTACAAGAAGTCCTCATCATCCGAATGGTCTTCTTGCTCAACTACATTGCCTTGTTGATGGGTTTTCTTCCTCCATTTCCCTTCTTCTTCCCTTGCTTGTAGCTAGATTGTCCCTATTATGATTGTTGATTTTTAGGTCTAGAATTTATCGATGACACTTTCTTGTACATGTTGTACTATCAATCATTCAAATCATGTCCTCTTTTGCAAAATATGACACTTTTTTTTTGTTTCTCCCCTTGATGATGTTGTTTTTGGGACTTTTAAGAAGCACGTGATTTATTATTTCCTTTTTCATGAAAAGATAGTGCCTACTCGCTTCATCATCCTTGTTATATAGTGACTCTTATTTTTGCAACAATTTCACCAACCTCTCAAAACTAATGGCATGATCTAACAAGTTAATTTTCATCACAAAAATTATGTATGAGGGAGGAAGTTCTCGTAAAATAATGGGCATGAGATTAGTATCTGATATCTCCTCTCTCAAGGATAGAATTGATACCCTCAATGTCGTAATCTCTACGCAAAAGCCTTAACTTTCTCATTAATCTTTAATTTTAGAGTATGCAACTGACTTTACAATTTCAGTATGGTGTTCGTGTTCTTATTCTCGTACACTTTGCTCAGCTTGTCCCATGTTTCTTTGGATGTTTTGGCATCTTGAATATGGGGTTGCACGTCATCGTGTTGGCCTTTGTGTGTTTTTGTTTTCATTGATGTCAAGTCCATTGATGGAAAAGGGTGTCATGGTATTATATGATTCTCCATGTGGTGTTATTTAATGGTCAAACATGAATGTTGATTGGTAGTGTCCAAGTTTGGTGATGTTTTATGAGGTCCTCGTGCATGGTCTGTAAGCTAAGTCATGGTATGAGACCTTATAAGTGATTTTATGAGTTTCATGAGGTCAAACATGGTTGGTATGATATTTCATGGGTGTCTATGGGTCTGCATGTGGTCAGCAAGGTCAGTTCATGGGGTGTATGTCTTGAGTCGGGTCATTTTAGGCCTATTCCTAGCCCTAAAGAGTGTGCGAGAATGAGATGGAGGTGTGAAATTTGGAGCTGATAAGTCTTGTTAGATTATGGTATCAGTGTGGTGGCAGTGGTACGTGAGGTACATTGTGAGTTTCAAGTCATTATTCAGTGGTATGATGCATTTATGAGGTCCTTGGGAAGCAAAAAGGTGAGAATAGGCAGTTTAACACATGTAAGTCTTAATGGTTGGAGAGTTTTAGGAATTTTTGAGATATATGGTGAGTATGGAAAGTTATATTATGTTTTCATCATGCTTCATGACAAGTTTCAGGTCATTCTGAAATGGTAATTGCAAGATATGTCGTTTTGAAAAATTGGGTAAGTTAGAAGCTGGTGTGTATTTAGAGCAAAAGTGGACCTTCTGATGCTCATTGTGAATTGTATGCTTTTAATTGGGACCTTATATATTTTTAATATCTTCTTAGGTCGTATATTAATCTTTCACAAAAATAATGAGGTAGTTTGATTGTCATGTTTCTATCAAGGATCGTTAAGAAAGTAAGTTGGTTTGAAACCCTAGCTAAACCCTAACTAAGAGTGACTTGGAGAAGATTGCTTGTAACATCCTTGTTTTTATTAGTTTTTAAAAATTAATTATTGGATGTTGTAGATTACTCTTCCATATTTCCAGAAAGGTATATTAGAGCATGTGATTATATGTGGGCCCCACCTAAAAACGCTTGTTTATGAAGAAGTTCAATTTAAGGAAGATTATCTAAAGAAGTTAAAAATGAATTGAAATTTTTTTAGCCCCTGAGTTTTTCTATATTTAAATGATATTTTAATGTCATTCTTGAAATGAAAATGGAAAATTAAACCCTATTTATGAAGATAGGTTTTGGGGCAATTTAAAGCATCTATGGTAAAATTGGAATTGTAGGAGCTATAGGATGAGTTAGGAATCCATTCAAGTTTTTTTGTGGTCCTGATTCAGATATATTTTCAATGGTATATAAAAATTATGTTTTTATATGGTATAAAGAATTTATTACCTATTCTTTTTAAGGTCGCATCTGGAAGATGTTTGTTCTAACAGGTGTTAAGTGGATTTAAGAGATAAAGTGGTGATTTCGAGTTGTTCTTGATTTGTGAAGGTTTATGTGTGCTTATGAATCATTTATAATGGTTTTCCATGCTTTGGTTAAGCTTTTAAGTGGTTTTGAGGTGATGGAGCAAGTTAATTTCATGGTCAGTTCTTGAGACCAAGAAGGCCTAAGAAACAATTTGTAGAGATCGGCTTGGTTAAATGCCTTCCACTTGGAGTTAGAAGGATTTATAATACGTTATGGAAATATAATTAAGAGATATTTATAATTTTATAGGTTTTTCTTCATGATTATGATATTTTATGGGTATTCCAGGTCATTTTGTGAGGAAGAAGGTATCTTGATTTTCAGGACATGATTGCTCAGGTTGAAAGATTGAGTTGGTTAAAGCATGATATGGATGATTTGATGCTTGCTATTACATAGTAAGTGAAGAGGGATGAGTTTTGTTCCTATTTAATGCATTTGGAGGTCTTTAAAGTAGAAGAAAGGGTGAAAACTAGTTGACTTTGTAAAACTAGTTTATGGGCAACATGATTTGGTGAAGAGGAAAGTTGTTATGGTTTGAAAACATAAATGTTTCATGAGGTATAACTTGCATGGATATGACGTACAATTTACTAAGTTTCTTTATAGTGGTTATGTTCCATATTTGAGTTAATCTTGGGTGTTCTTGAGGCCCAAAGGTGAAGACAGGTTTTGGAAACATCTGTTTGGTGAAGGATATGAACCTTTTGGCTTGTGTTATGAATTATTTTATTGTTACAAGATAATTAATGACCATGGATGATTTTTTTATGATATATTACACATGTGTGATGAATTTTGGGGCTTGAATAATCATGGTTTTGACATTAGTGGTTTTAGCTCATCCTAGTGATGGGGTTTTGAGCTTGTTTTGTGCAAGATGAGTGGTTTTGGGCATGGCCGACCTATATGGGTCATATGTGAATTTTTTTGTGAATTTTATGGGATGTTATTAAGTTTTATTTGTCTTGAAAAATCTTATGGACATACCTATCATATGTTTGAAGGAAGAGAATCCTATAAAGCTAGTGTTTTTAGTCATTTTTGAACTAGTACTCTTGGAGGGAAAAGTGTGACCCATGTAGAAGTTTTTAACAGGTATAGAGTCATGGTTTGAAGGATTAGAAAGTGTGTTACAGGTTTAATATTGATTTATATCATTTGTGTAAGGTTTTATAGCCAATACAAGTTCAATAAGATCAAGATAGAGTGAGTTGAAGGAGAGAGCATGTGATGAGGGTTTGAAGGAATTTGGAGCTAAATTTTGGGATCACAATCAGTTGTAGTATCAACATATTTTCAGTTATCATAATTCATCAAAATCTTGTGTGATAAGTCATATTCATGCAAGTCTCTTGTTGTGAGTAACGTCAACAAGGGATTACGAGTTGGTGCTCCTTATGGGGTTGGTGCCTTACTAAAGAAATCACTTGTGATGTGTAATATTCACTTAAGTATTTGTTGTATGTAATATCAAAAAGAAAATTAGTGTATTTTCTTCCCCTTGAGTTTTTCCCACTTACATCTTATGTCTATTTGTTCTCTCTCGTCTTATGTTCATTTAAATGTATGTTGCACACTTAATAAGCTCATATTGAATGTATATGGTTGAATAGATGCTAATGGTTGTTGGAACTAATGGAAAATGAAGTTATAAATTTTAGGACTGATTCATCCCCATCTTTGGTCCATTTTTCTTCCAACACATCGGACACTGTGAATAAGATAATCAATTTGGCCTTCTGATTAGCCCTATCAAACTGGCATTGTTGTCTTGGATCATCTCGGGTGATTTGGTTGTGGAACCATCTACAATGGAAAGATTTATTCAAACTTGAGTTGATTTTGAATTATGGTCTTCCACGTGGCACAATTATCACTATGGAGTAGCTATGATTCACGTAGAAAAAATTGAGACCACTTGCACCATAGTGGGTTGTTAAAATTTTCTTGACTAAAGGGCACATTAGACAATACAATCCAAAATAATATACTAAAAATTTGATTAAAGACATTTTGCAGGAAAATGGAATATGAAGTGAAAAAAATTTTGGGGCCCTAGTCACCTCTAGAGCTCAAAATGTATCAAAATTCAAAAACCTCAAAAACTAGCTCAAAACAACCCTTTCGAGCACCCCTCCTTTTGCAAAAGTAGATCAAAATCACTTTTCCGACGAATTTGGAAAAAAAAAAACCCCAAAAATAGGGTTTTTCTCACTAAATATAGGTGGGGTTTTAGTTGTAAATATAGGTGGGGTAACTAGTGGATAATCCATCATCAAGGAAGAAGGAAAGGATATGTTTTCATTCAGGTATAAGTTTTTGTCTTATGAGTATTTCTTCTTAGTTGATCCTTGTAATCATAGGAATGAAGACAAGTGGAGAAAGAAACACAAGGTGATGATTGTGACAACTATGTTAGTATATTCAAAGATTTTAAAGGACATTTTTGGCATAATAAAGGTGGTACCATGTTGCAAGTAAGGACTCAAGGTATGAGTAAGTTGTTCTTGACTAGTATTTTATGTCAAAATGAGTGGTCTCGTATTCAAGGTATATGTAACTATATTAAAGGTCTTGTCAATGTCGTGAAAATTTCACAAAAACATCATGTCCTAGTCATAGAGGGATATGTGAACCGAGTCATGTACTTGTCAAGTTGAGTCTAAGTCTAATGTTTTCATGAGAGGTATGTATGTCATTCTTCAAAGGCCTATATTTATCATGAAAGAGTCTATAGGTTGTGTGAATCTCCGAAGTATGTTCATTTTCTTGAGTCTCGTGAGCTTGTCAAAGGAGTGTGGATGAGTGTCTTTAAAAAAGTATAAGTTCATTCTATGATAAGTTTGTGTGTGAAGTTGTAGGTCCGTGTCACCTCCGAAAGTGTGTATCAAAAGTATATTGGGCTCAAGAGTCTATTTTTGTCATGAAGTTATATGTCTTATCACAAGTATATCAAGTTGAATTAATGGGTCTATGGTTCATGCAATGTGTCAAAGTTGTCATCTGATCTTAGAAATCCAATGGTATAAAGCTTTGTACATGTTCAATCATAAAAGGTTGATTAAGGGTTTTTGTAGTCCTTGTCATGCTCTGTTGTAAAAAAGTAAATTTATGGTCATTGGATGTCTTGTGTCTTGAATTGGTATTGAAATATAATTTGTAGTACTTATTATATTTGTGTCTTGAGGTCATGGCATGTCCAAGTTGTATCAAAATGTGTCATAGAATCATGTATGCCATCAAGAGTGTTAAGGTTTAGTGGTCTAATAAGGTGATATAGACCTCAAAATTATCTATACAAGTCAATCGGGGAATCAAAACTCGAGTCTCAAAGTGGTAATCATAATCTTGTGTGTGTATACATGTGTCATATGACAGTAAATTAAGTCTATAACAGGTGTAAAAGTAAAAATGGTGTGTTTTCAAGTGTGATGAACATTATCAAAGAGCCTAAGTTCTGAGCATCATCTTGGACTCGATTGAAAATTACTTAGAGTTAGTTTGCATCTTGTGTCAAGGAAGGAGCTTCTTGTGAAGACAAGATAGTGTTGAAGACTCGAGATAGGAAAATGTATTTGAAAATTGTATGAATTTTATGATGCATTGAAGAATTCTAAGGGATTCTCAAAGTTTTACAAGGAATGTGATGTCCTGAATATATCAAGATAGTAAAGGCTTTCTCATAGTTAAAAGTTGCTAAAACCAGGAGTGTGAAGACTTGAAAGACAAGGTAAAATATTTTAGTGGATCTTGAGGGATCTGTGTTTGCATAGTTAAATACTAAAAGAAATGAAATATGCATGGTTAATAGTGTTGATAGAGGATTGGTTTGACTATCACTATTTAGTGTGTATCTCAAAGGATACAAGCATCTCAAAATGCTGAAATGCAATTCTATAGGTTAATAAGGAGTTTGAATTCTCAAGAGTGGTCTAAGGCATTCTAAAAGGTCAAAAGAATTATACAATACATGTCAAAAGTACTAAAATAGGGCGTTGGATGTTTGTACAGATAGGGGGGTTTGGATTAGAGGTCAATCATCTAAAGGAGGTCTGAAGACTTTGATCATTGTTCCAAAGTATGTACAAGAAGGCTTAAGGTTTTTTTAATGATCATCAACTTTATAGAATGGTTGATGTTGCTCTAAGGTTGGAGTGATCATCCTTAGTGAGCTTGAGAAACTCCTATGGAAAGAAACTTTTTCAAACATGATTCTTACACTAAATGGAGTATCAAAACATATTTAGATTTGTGGAAGTTAAAAGGTATGCACTATCATGGTTGTATATGTTTCATGCTCAAACTTTGTAGTCTAAAGGCTAGTCCAAGTATTATAAATGCTCTCTTTTGGACATGTGCCCTCAAAGTTATGCTCGTGTGTCTGCATCACAATGTCATGTGAATTATTCAAAGTGGTATGTGTGACATAATTTTTTTAGAATATGCTTGATGTCTTATTAAGTCATGTCATGGTAAGTAACAATGATCAAATTCTCTATTTCATAAAAGTCTAAGTTTGTCTTTGAAAACATGATTGTGGTTGAGTGTCCCGAGTATGTAATTTTGAGTGTGTTGTCCCCAAGTGTGTTGGAGGATCTTGTGCATCTCCATGAGTTCATTTTCACAAATGTGTAAAGGGTACCCTGAAGTTTTGTGTGTGCGCTAGCATGTGTAAGGATCTTAGTGGTGTCAAAAGTCATAATTTGTGTTGCCAGTTTAACTCAGTAGGTAGTCAAAGTAAGCATCAATGTTCCAAGAAAGATTTTAGTTCTCCTCTAAGTCTGATTCAAGTAACTTGATGCTTCCAATAAGATTAGTATGCTCATAATGAATGTTAAAGTCTTTTACCTCAAAAGAAAGTGATTGAAAATAGTGAAATATGTCTCTAATACCATCAAATAAAGGGAAAAAAATGTAGTTCTATAGGCTATTAAAGTTATTCAAGAAGGAAATAATTTTGGTTAAAGTTAGATATCATGTGCTAGGTTTAAAATCTCAAGATGGAAGATTTTTGGTTTGTAGATGACTATGAAAGTGGGAAAATAGTCAACAGTTTGAAGTATTAAAATGAAAAAATTGTGTGCACGCATGAAAACATGTGCTTAAAATTCAAATATTAGGTATGTAACAATCTTTGAATAAACATTCTAACCTTTGAATAATGTGCCTCATGCCATGAATGAAGAGAATAAGAATATGAATACAATGTTGATCAAAACTTTAGTGACTCTCAGAGGATCAGTAGGACAATAAATAGAAAAGTGTCATTGATTGCTTGAAGTTTCATAGTGCCGAGTGTGGTTGCACAAATTGAGGGGGAGCTCATTTTGCTCCTTGCCTAGGTGGATAAGGCATTTTGGAGACTATCGGGAAAATCAAAGGGTGAGTTACATGTATACTTCAAGGATGAAGTGGTTTTTTATTAAAATAGGTGTATTTTCATGTTAAGAAGACAAAGATGACTAAGAAAGTGTTTTGGGACCAAGTTGAAGTATTTGATCCATCTACAAGGCTACCAAATCAAGGTAAGAGCTAGAAGCCTATTTTTTTAGCTAGATTGAGGTTGATTAGCCTCAAGGGGAGTGATGTATATGAACTTAATGATGTGATTTGGATTCTAAGGCTTGGATAATTTTGTCAAGAATGCACTGAAGATGTTGTTTAGGGACAATGGTCCTAAAGTGGGGTATGGTAAGCTCGGATGTAGATTTGTGAGTTTTCTTTCATGATACAATCCTCGATAAGTGATTATTAGCATGAATGAAGGAAAATATGGAGTGTACACATTCAAGGGGATTCATTTGCATGATGATTATAGGTCCAATGGATCCTTATATGTTGTCAAGGTATCAAAGAGGAGTAAGTACAGTCCCATGGGGAGCTATTTGAGTCAAGTAAGTTGTTTTGAGCATCATTGTCATTGTGTATTTTCATTTTCCATTAAGTATTCTCATTTTATCCTTTTTAGGAGATTGTCAACCATTGTGTGTTTGTATTGTCATTGATGTCAATTCCATTGATGGAAAAGGGTGTCATGGTGTTATAGGAGTCTACATGTGGCATTAGTTAAAGGTCAAACATGAAATTTAATTGGTAGTGTTCAAGTTTGGTGATGTTCTATGAGGTCTTGGTGCATGGTCCGTAAGTTGAGTCATGGTGTGAATCCTCCTAAGTGATTTGATGAGTGTAATGAGGTAAAACATGGTTGATATGATATTCCATGGGTGTCTATGGGTATGCATATGGTCAATAAGGTCAGTTCATGGGGTGTATATGTTGATTCAGATCATTCCGTGCATATTCCTATCCCTATAACATGCGAATGAGATGGGGTGTGATATTTGAAGCTGATAAGTCTTGTTTGAGTATGGTAGCATAATTTTGGTAGTGTAACTCAAGTGTATGGTGAGTTTCAGGTCAGTATTCTATGGTATGATGCGGTTATGAGGTCCTTGGGAAGCAAGAAGGAGAGAACAGACAATTTGGCATAGGTAAGTCTTAATGGCTGGAGAGTTTTAGGAATATTTGAGCTATATGGTGAGCATGGAGTGTTATAGTATGTTTTCATAATTCTTCATAACAAGTTTCAAGTGATTCGAAATGTGAATTGTAAGATATGTCGGTTTTGACAAAATTGGGTAAGTTACAGTGTGTTTTTAAAGAAAAAGTGGACCTTCTGATGCTCGTTGTGAATTTTATGCTTTGCATGGGGACCTGAGATCTTTGTAATATCTTATTAGGTCAAGTTATGAATATTTCACAAAAATAATGAGGTGGTTTTATCGTCACATTTTTATGAACGATCATTAAGAAGGTAAGTTGGTTTGAAACCCTAGCTAAGAGTGACTTGGAGGAGATTGCTTGTACTATCCAAGTTTTTATTGGTTTTGAAAATTTTATGATTAGATTTTGTAGAGGAATCTTCCATATTTCCATAAATTTATATTAATGCATGCGATAGTATGTGGGACACACCTAAAAATGTTTATTTCTAAAGAAGTTCAATTTAAGGTAAGATTGTCCAAAGAAGTTGAAAAATAAATTGACATTGTTTTTATCCCCGAGTTGTTCTAGATTTCCATTATAGTTTCAGGGAATTTTTGAAGTGAAAAAGGAAATTATAGCCTATTTATGAAGACTGATTTTTAGGGCAATTTGGAGCATCTTGTGGTAAAATTGGAATTGCAGGAGCTACTGAGAATGAGTTAGGACTCCATTCAAGTTTTTTTGTGATCCCGGTTCAGATATATTTCTAATAATATATCAAACTTTTTTTTGATATGGTATAAATAATTTATAACCTATTCTTTGAATTTCAAATCTAGAAGATGTTTGTTCTAACAGGGTGCTAAGTGGCTTCAAGAGGTAAAGTGATGATTATGAGTTGTTATTTCTTGGTGAAGGTTTATATGTGCTTCAAAATCATGTCTAAAGTTGTTTCATACTTTGGTTAATATTGGAATTGGTTTTTGAGGTGATGAAGCAAGTTGATCTCATGGTCAGTTCTTGAGTCCTAAAAGGCTTAAGAAAGCATTTGCAGAGATTGGCTTAGTTGAAGGCCTTCCACTTAGAGTTAGAAGGATTTATAATATGTTATGGAAAGATAATTAAGATATATTTCTAATGGTATAAGTTTTATCTCATGATGATGAGATTTGATAGGTCTTCTAAGTCATTTTATGAGGAATAAGGTTTCTTCATTTTTAGGATGGGATTGCTCAAAGTTGTAAGATTGAGTTGGTTGAAGCATGATATGGATGATTTGATGATTGATATCACCTGGAAAGTGAAGAGGGATGAAATTTGTTCCTATTGAAGGAATTTTGAGGTCTTGAAAGTGGTAGAAAGGGTGCAAACTAGTTGAGTTTGCAAAACCATTTGGGCAACATGATTTGATGAAGAGGAAAATTGTTGGGGTTCAAAAACATGGATGTTTATGAGGTATAACTTGCATGGATGTGACGTACATGTCCTAATGTTTCCATATAGTTGTTATATGTCATAGTTGAGTTTATCTTGTGTGGTCTTGAGGTTCAAAGGTGAAGACAGGGTGTTAGAAACATTTGTTTGGTGAAGGATATGAGCCGTTTGGCTTGTGTAATGAATTATTTGGTTGGTACAAGATAATTAACAACCATGGATGATGTTTTAATGATATATTACAAATGTGTGATGAATTTTGGGGATTGATTAATCATGGTTTTAACATTAGTGGTTTTAGCTCATCCTAGTGATGGGGCTTTGAGCCTGTTTTGTGCAAGATGAGAGGTTTTGGGCATAGCCGACCTATATGGGTCATAATTTTTTATGAATTTTTTGGGATGTTATTAAGTTTAATTTCTCATGAAAAAGGTGATGGACCAACCTCTCTTATTTTTTAAGGAAGAGAAGCCTATAAAGCTAGTGTTTTGAGTTCATTTTTAAACTAGTGCTCTTGAAGGGAAAAGTGTGACCATGTAAAAGTGTGTGGAAGGTATAGAGGCATGGTTTGAAGGCTAATAAAGTGTGTTATAGGTTGAATATTGATTGAGAAAATGTGTGTAAAGTTTTAGAACCAAGACAAGTCTAAGAAGATCAAGATAGAGTGAGTTGAAGGAGAGAGCATGTGATGAGGGTTTGAAGGAATTTGGAGCTGAATTTTGGGATCACAATCAGCTATGGTATCATCATATTTTAAATTATCATACTTCATAAAAATCTTTTGTGATGAGTCATATTCATGCAAGTCTCTTGTTATGAGTAATATCAACAAGGGTTTAGGGGTTGGTGCTCCTTGTGGGGTTGGTGCCTCACTAAAGAAATATCTTGTGATGTGTAATATTCACTTGAGTCTTTGTTGTGTGTAATATCAGAAAAAAATTAGTGGTTTTTCTTCCTCTTGAGGGTTTTCCACTTACATCTTGTTTCTATGTGTTCTCTCTCATGTGTTATGTTCATTTAAATGTATGGTGCACACTTAATAAGCTCTCATTGAATGTATATGATTGAATGGATGTTAATGGTTGTTGAACTAATGGTAAATGAAGTAATAAATTTTTAGGACTAATTCACCCCCATCTCAGTCCATTGTGCTTCCAACACATTGGATAATGCAAATAAGATAATCAATTTGGCCTTCTGATTGGCCCTATCAAACCGGCATTGGTGTGTTGCATCATTTTTGACTTGGTTGTGGAACCATCTCGCAATCGGATAGATTTATTCAAACTTGAGTTGAGTTCAAATTTTGGTCTTCCACATGGCATAATTGTCGCTATGGAGTAGCTATGAGTCGAGTAGTAAAAATTGGGACCACTTACGGCCATAATGGGTTGTTATAATTTTCTTGACTAGACGACACATGAGCACAATGCAATCCAAAATAATATACTAAAAATTTAATTAAAGCCCTTTTTGTAGAAAAATGGAATGTCATGAGAAAAATTGTTTTCGGGCCCTAGTGGCCTATGGAGCTCAAAATGTATCGAAATGCAAAAACTAATTGAAAACAACCCTTTCGAGCACCCTCCTTTTGTAAAAGTAGCTCATAATCACTTTTCTCGCTGAATTTGGAGATTTTTTACCCCAGAAATAGGGTTTTCCTCACTAAATATTGGTGGGGTTTTAGTTATAACTATTAGTTTAGCGGAGGTTTATGCCGCTAAAACCGACGATTTATGCTAAAGTTATCACAAAAATTGAACTTTAAAAATACTTACTACACTTTCGGTTGGCTCAGATACCTTGGTAAGTTGCCTACCCCTGGCTCGATGACGTGGCTCGCTTGACTCAACCAACTTTGGGTTGCTTGAACTTCTCTTTAACTCGTTATATTTTGGCTTTACAATGATTTTGTTTGAGCCTTTGTTTGTTATTATGCCACATTTTGTATGCTACAAAGGTCTTGCTTGTCTAGATCTTAGATCAACTCGGATCGGTCGTGAACAAGGTTCATCTCGCCAAGGGTCGATGTGTTAGATGATGTTTATTCCAACTCACAACATAACTTATCACTTGTGCAAAGGATCTTATCCAACAGAGTGGGCAAAGTTAAATGGTTTGGTTAAAATGCATTGCTTCGTTGGCTTCTTTGGCAAAATTTGTGCCGCTTGAGCAGTTGTTGAGATCATCTTGACATGATGATTATGGGTTGTAAAGCAAAGGGAGTTGGTTAAGGTAGTCACTATCCCAACTCGCACCCAAAAGAGCGTATAGGCCCAACTCGATGGAGATCGGTGTTATGTGAGGGTAAAGAAGTGCAACACGAGATAGTTGTTTAATGTTTGAACTCGGTGAGATCATATTTGTTGGATCCTAGCTCGGTAGAGTGTAAGATGGAGTCAAGCTTGGTAGGGGTGATAACCCGACTCACCCATTCTACACACCCAACTTGCTAATACAAAGGGTCAACCCACCTAAGAGCTTAGTCTTAAAGCCAACTTGATTTGTAAATAACCTTCAATTCGGTGATGAGATCATTTCACGCTCGGTTGTTAGCTCTTGTAGGAGCACAAACAAAATATCAACTCATCCAGATCTGCAAAAAATTTCTAACTTAGAATATTGTAAACATGTTTGTGGGGTCCACTAGTGGTGTAGGAGGTAATAAACCTCGTATTTTATTCGATTTTTTTAGAATGCAAACAAGTTACAGTGCGGTGCAGAGGCAAAGTGCTCAGGTGACTCCTCCTTACCCAATGCAATTCTTTTTGCAAACTTTATTGGAATGTACTTGCAGAGTGTGGAGATTCATGGATGGGTTTGTGAAGTTGTAGGAGGTTGCATAGGCTCTCTAAGTGAGCAATTTTCTTCTCCAAGGCCTCTCAATCTCTCTTTATATCCTCCTATGCCTTTTGCTTTAATGTGTAGGCTCCTAAACCAACTCGAACCCAAATTTTGATGAGAAAATAGGAGGATTTCGACAATTTTATTAATATGAAAAACCATATTATAGAGTTATGAAGTCAGTAATGTATATATGCAATATACATCCGAATACAAACAAATAAATGGTTATACATACACAACAATAACCTATGTGAATGAATAATAAAACAAATATATAGTTTAAACAAATAAAACCATATAACAAATATTTAACAACTAATTACCCATGTAAATGACCTATATATAAGGTTATAGTAAGGTAAAATCACTTAATACAATGTAAAATTACCCATAACAAGGTTTTACCTAACAAATGTTGTAAAAATAACTTTGAAGAAACTTGGAAAAGAAAAAAATATATGAAATCTTATGAAAGAATCATACGGTCCAAAAAGGAAGGCTGCATGAATACAAGAAGAAAAGATCTAATCTCTCTCGAAAGACACAACCCCAAAGGCTTTTGTGGGAATTACAACACAAGAGAAAACAAATAAACAATAATATCACAAATATTGAATGGTTAGAATATGTAAAACTACTCTTTGAATTATTAGAATATGTTGTATATTTTGCATATTGTATACCCAGGAGTACTATACACCTCGACACGAATCTTAGTGGGGGCTTGGGGGTGAGTGGCACCCCTAATTAGGGGTTCTGGGGTAAGCCCCCGAGAAATTTTTTTGGGATCCCTATTTTCCGGGAGTATAGATATGTGATTTTTTATCTATACATGTATATGGGTGGTGTCATAACCCATGAATTATGGGGAATCATTATGGGTTGTTTTGTTATCCCATGATGGTGGTACCCATCGCATTATAAACCCACTTTGAGGGTTTCCTATTGATGTGCTTACATATATTTGGACATGTTATAGGGTGGAGCGGAACTTGGAAGTTCATTATTGTATTGCTAATGGTTGAGTTAATGTAATAAGAGAGAGAAGTTCTTGGATTGGTTTTTTCTCGAAAGGGTTTCCGTGATAAATCTTCAGTATATGTCATTATTGTTTCTCTTTTATCATGAACATTCTGTTAAGTATAACTTCTCGTTTATTTTTTTATTGGATCGATTCTCTTCATTTGGTATCGAGTTAGGGTTTAAAACCATAGATAAAGTTTTTTCGAGTGGGATCCTCGCTATCCATATTTCGCCCTGTGCAAAATATTGGATCGGCCACGACACCTGTGAGAAGAAAGAGAAGAAATGACTCTGTCGCGTGAATCCGTGTCTTAAATCTATTTGACAGACTCGGGTAGGCTCTAAAATAAAAAGGGAAAAATTCAGCGTTTGAGCCCGAGTCAAACCAAAGCAAGAATCAAGAAAGGGGAAAAGATAAATTGTGGACCCGCAAGCCCGATTTTTTCTCTAAAAAGGGTGCCATGTATCCAAGTGGAGCAGCGGGGCCATGGGAGTTTTCTGGATTTTGTGATTCTCGTAGAAAGGGGGAAAAGATAAATTTTGAACCCATAGGCCCGATTTTTGTTCCAATCCAGATGCCATGTATCCCATATCAAAAGGGGACCCATTCTTCAAGTTATTTTCCCACCCTCCTGTACGGACCCGATACAAACTTCGAAGGGGCGTATATTTCGACTCAGGGCTCGAAATATTGCAAATCTAATGTTGTTGGAAAGATCTCGGCCTCACCACGAGATGGAGGAAACGTCTTTGGGCCTTCAATGCAAGATCCATCTGCCTCAACAACCGTGTCGGATTGGATCTGCTTTCGTTGTTTCCTCTTCTTTAAGGTGAATCAAGGAATCATGCAAAGAAAGACAGATTTGGGGCATATTTCATCGTGAGGCATTAAGAGCGGTGGTTAAGCTTCAACCTACTTTTCCCACTTCTCTCTCTCTTCGTCTCTCCGATCAAATCTATAAATACAAAAAGGATTCATTATAAAAGTTGTTCATTCTTCTTCTCTACCTCCCCTCTTCTTTTCTTCCCCAGGGTCAAAAATGGAGTCTGAACCTCCTTTCACGGCTCTGTAATGGCATTTTTGCCTCTTGCTCGTGTATGATGCTCTGTGCAAATTTTTGAAGCAATAAAACTCATTTTTGTGATGCATTTGTCCATCCTTCGCTTGTTTTCATTGCATCTTCTTGCCTCTCATCGTTCTAGAGTATTCTGTGCATGTTTTGGACGTTTCATTTGTAGATCTAGGAGCTGTGTTTGTGGGGATCGAAAATGGAGTTCTGTGTGAATCTGACATTTGGTCTGTGATGTTGTTGTCCATCCTCTCCATTGCTCACCTCACCTCCCTTCATTTCATGGTCATTTTGATAGATGATCAACACTTCCCTTTTCTTGGTGCTATCACCTTTGTAGTGTAGGATTTCTTTATTTTCATGCTTCTCTCTCTCCTTGGTCCCTTGGAATTGTTAGATTAGGAGTAGATAGTCGCATTTCCTTCCTTAGAAGTAGTTTAGCATTAGGATCAGGAAGAAGAAGTCGGCTTTCTCCAGAGGGCCATCTCAAGTCCGCAAGTCCCACAGCTTGAGAGATGGTCCCATGTTATGCAAATCACACCAAATGACCCTACCTTAGAAAAGAGATCCTCTAGAACTCATTTGGGGGTGCCTTTGTGATTTTCACTAACAGCTTTTGGTACGCCCGTGTGGGACAAGTCTGAAGCACCTTACCACTTCACTTCATCAGGTTTGATGTGCTCTTGGTGAAGATTTCAGCCTTTGGAGGTACTTTTAAGCACATCCGGCGATTCCATCCGGTCAAAACCCATTCTCTCGAGTTCAGACCTTTTCCATCCATTTCCACTCATTTCATCTATTTTATTCTTCCATCTCTTTAATTTTCTCCCATTCCATGAGGTTTTGCAATCATGACTTCATTCCCACCATGGAATTCACATCTACAACAACAATAATATAGTCCACCTCCAATGTATTTCCCAACTCCTCCAGATCAGCATTATAATCAAATCCAGGACCATTATGCTTACACATATGAGCAGAGTCAAAGTTAGTTTGGCCATGGAGCTTATCAAGAATAAGGGGACACATATGATGGTGATAATTATGCAGAAGATGTTGTTCTGCTGGAAAAAATCCAAAAAATAGAGGCTAGCATGGTGCATTCAAGGGAAACAGCTCAAATGAAGGCATTCAAGATTGGTTGCAGGGCACCTTGTCCATGGGAAGGCCCTTTTCCAAGACACTACAACCCTCAGGAGAAGTTGGACTTCATGATTGGAATGTTTCCCCAACTTACACAATGGGCAGAAGAGATAGAGGCCTATGAACTTGGTGCCAAGCAACCTTGTCAATGGGTAAATCCTACACCATTATCTGGTAATTTTCTCTCTACTCCTCAAGCAGCACCATCTCAATTTGGGCTTCAATTTCCAAGCTTCCCATTGAATGTTTCCCCAAGTGTGAAATCCATTTCTCCATCCCCTAGTCTTCCACCTCATCTTAGTTCTTCTATCCTTTTCCCTTCCAAATAGTCATCCCCTCCAAACAAACAAGAAGTTCCACCTCCCTCCCCACCACAAACAATTGCAAAGCTGGTTGAATCCCAACCTACCACTCCTCTTGCTTTCCCAAGCCCATGTTGGGAAGAGACTCAAGAATCCAGTCAAGGAGAACAACAAGAAGAGGAGCCCAACAGAAAAGAAATAACAGGTAATATGAAGAGTTGGGCTGCCAAATTTGGGTTTATAAATATCCCCTTGATGGTCAAGCCAATAGAGGAGGTCAAGATTGAAGAACCAAAGTGGTGGTTGAGGCCAAGTTTGTAGCAAAAGAAGAGTAAGAACAAGAGGATGAATGATCAGTCCAAAGCCCCATTAAAGAGGAGTAGCTAGGAGAGATCAAATCAGTGTTGAGGCCACTCAATGAAGAAGGCATCATTGAAGATTTTTTTCTTTCATTTCAAGGGCCTGATTTGATTGATGAACCCATGATGGAGGAGGACCATACAGTTTCAAAGGCCCCAAGTGTGGAGCAGGCCACAAAAGAACCTTCAATTCTTCCTCCCACTTCATCCCCTTCAAGCTCTGATGTTGAAGAATTATTTTATCTTTCAAACTTCACGTTTGAGAGTGAAGGGAGCCATGGTGATCAAGTTTCAGATCAGGAAGGCACCATGGAGGAGGTAGAGCACTTGTAGCAGAACAAGGAGGAAGACTATCTGTCAAACTTGAGGGATTGTTTTGATGGAGAGGAGCCTAAGGAGATCACATCAATTTTTCCTCCATCTCTCACATCCCAAGCACATGAGCCTGCTACCATGGAGGAGAACATTTAGGAACAACAACCTGCACTTCATAACAGCCCTCTAAAACTAAGATTGGAAGATCTTGATCTTCCATGTTCTTCAAAGAAGGAGGAAGAGAAAAGGTAGGAGGATTTCATCATCTCTCTCACACCATCCACCCAAAAAGGTCCATAAGAAGACTCCATTTTGGAGTTGAATTTTAGAGAAATGGGCACATCCAAAGGATCAGACCATGCCCAATTAGGTACTTGGCTTCATTGGAGCCAAAGGAGAAACAAAAACTAGTCATGCCTACTTCAGGGCATGAGGATGAGCATCAAAGTACCAAGGGTCACCATCAATACCTCCAGGAGTCTAATGTAGGTCAGCTTGAGGAGGTATTTTCCATTAATGTTGATACCTTGATGATTTGGGTGGAGGGACCAACTTATTGTCGCTTTTCACTCATCCAACCAGCCATGTTCAAAGTGTTGAATTAGTTGCATGGCTGCCATTTTTGAGGAAGGGAAGCTATTTCTCCCTACCAGTTGCAGGTTTTGTTTGAGTTCCCTTTGCTCTTGGTTAGAGTAGAGTAGGTAGGTTTGTTTTTCAATGTAAGAAGTGTTTTTGCACACTCGCATGTTCCATTTAGAGCATGTATGATTTTTAGTTTGTACATAGTTTTTGGTGTTATTGTTTTTGACAATGCATTCAGTTGGCTTTTGGTGAAGTCCAACTTCAAGTTTCGTGGGGTTTCAAGAGGCTCAGAGGTCGAGTTTTAGATTTTAGATCAAAATCATTTTATCAGATTGACTCCATGTCCAATGGATGTTTCAAGGCCACTGGTCTCTTTATCTAGCAGGAAGATGTCCCCATGAGTCGCCAAATTGTTATCCATATTTTGCCCCCCAGGAAAAATATTGGATCGATCGTCCACGACCCTGTGTGAGAAGAAAGAGAAGAAATGGATCTGTCGCGTGAATCCATGTCTTAAATCTATTTGGATCAGACTCGGGTAGGCTCTAAAATAAAAAGGGAAAAAGTCAGTGTTTGAGCTAGAGTCAAACCAAAGCGGGAATCGGAAGAAAGGGGAAAAGATAAATTGTGGACCCGTGAGTCTCGATTTTTACTCAAAAAAGGGTGCCACATATCCAAGCGGAGCTACGGGGCCACGGGATTTTTCTGGATTTTGTGATTCTCATGGAAAAAGGGGAAAGATAAATTCTGAACCCGCAGGCCCGATTTTTGTTCCAATTTGGCTGCCACATGTCCCATATCAAAAGGGGACCCATTTTTCAAGTTGTTTTCCCACCCTCCTGTATGAACCCGATGCAAACTTCGAAGGGTGTATCCTTTGACTCAGTGGCTTGAAATATTGCAAATCTAATGTCGTTGGAAAGATCTCGGCCTCACCAACCAGATGGAGGAAACGTCTTCGGGCCTTCAATGCAGGATCCATTTGTCTCAAAAACCAAATCGGATTCAATCTGTTTCCATCATTTCCTCTTCTCCTTCAAGGCGTCGAATCAAGTACTCATGTGGTAAAGACGGATTTGGGGCATATTTCATTAGAGACATTAATAGTGGTGGTTGAGCTTCAACCTGCTTTTCCCGCTCTCTCTCTCTCTTCTTCTCTCCGATCAAATCTATAAATACAGGGGTAGGATTCATTGTAAAAGTTGTTGTTCATTCTTCTTCTCTGCCTCCCCTCTTCTTTTCTTCCCTAGGGTCAAAAATGGAGTCTGAACCTCCTTTCACGGCTCTGTGATGGTGTTTTTTTCCTCTTGCTCATGGATGATGCTCTGTGTAAATTTTTGAAGCAATAAAACTCATTTTTTTGATGTGTTTTTCCATCCTTCACTTGTTTTCATTGCATCTTCTTGTCTCTCATCATTCTGGAGTATTCTTTACATGTTTTGGATGTTTCATTTGTAGATCTAGGAGTTGTGTTCGTGGGAATTGAAAATGGAGTTATGTGTGAATCTTATTTGATTCTGATGTCCATCCTCTCCATTTCTCACCTCACCTCCCTTCATTTCAAGGCCATTTTGATAGATGATCAACACTTCCCTTTTCTTGGTGCTATCACCTCTGTAGTGTAGGATTTCTTTATTTTCATGCTCTCTCTCTCTCTCCTTGGTCCCTTGGAATTGTTAGATTAGGAGTAGATAGTCACATTTCCTTCCTTAGAAGTAGTTTAGCATTAGGATCAGGAAGAAGAAGTCGGCTTTTCTCGGAGGGCCATCTCAAGTCCGTAAGTCCCGGCTTGAGAGATGGTCCCATGTTATGCAAATCACACCAAATGACCCGGCCTTAGAAAATTAGACTTGTAGAACTCATTTGAGGGTGTTGTGATTTCACACTAACAATCCCTATGAGTGAATTTTTCAAGTAGAATAAAATAACATGACACCCAAGGATTGAGATCGAAAAATTTAATGGCTAACATTTTGAGTTATAGAAGCTCAAGATGGAAGATCTTCTTGTGGATAGAGATCAATGGATTGTTGTGTCTAGAGTCATGTATGTGGGTAAGAAGGTAGAGGAATGGGAAAATATCAATAGAAAGGAAAGGAGTTCAATTAGATTATGTATGTTAGATTAATTTTGGATGAATGTGTCAAATGAGAAATTCACTTAGGCGTTATGGGAGAAGTTGGGGACTTTGTATCGATAAAGTCATTGGAAAACAAACTATTTCTATAAAAGAAGTTATATTCATTGAGAATGAATGATGGAGACTGTGTTGCAAAACATCTGAGCATATTTAATATTGTGATAAGTTAGTTGATTTTTGTTGATATTAATATGGAAGAAGAGGATAAATGTATTATTATGTTGTGTTCTTTACTTGAATCTTGGGATAATCTAGTTATGGCTATTATTAGTACTAAGACAAAATTATTAGTTGAGGATGTAGTCGCAACCTTACTATCAAGAAATGAGGCAGAAATACATTGAGGATTATCAATCCAAGGATGCCTTATATGTGAGAGGTCGTACCCAAGAGAAAATAAAGAAGAGGCAAGGACAGTCAAATTCCAGAAGTAAATCAAAGACTATAGAAAAAGATAAGAGGAAATGTTGGAGTTGTGGTAAAATAGGGCATTTCAAGAAATAATGTAGATCTAAGAAGGTAGAAAAGGGTAAGTCATTTGACAATGTTGGATCTTCATATACGAAACCATATAATGAATACCTTGGAGATTTATTTTTGGCATCTTTCATCTCACGTTCATATGATGGTGCATGGTTGATTGATTCGGGTGCCTCTTTTCATATGAATCCACATAGGGAGTGGTTATGTGAATATGAAAAGTACAATGGAGGTGATGTATTTTTGGGAGATAACTCAACTTGTAAGATCATCAGTCATGGGAGAGTCATGTTGAGGTTTAAAGATGGAAGGATTAAAACCCTCCTAGGTGTTCTGCACATTCCAAGTTTGACCAAAAACCTAATATATAAGATGAATTATGTGGGTGTGCTAGATAGCATTTAGTAAAGATAGTTACAAGATGGTTCAGGGTGCAATGGTATTGGCAAGAGGCATCTGTACGAGAACACTATTCAAGCGTGAAGCAAACATTGTTACTAATGATTGTAATAGCTTTGTGGTTACAAAGGATAAGAAATCTTTAGATCCAACTCTTACATCTGCTATAATGGAGACAATGTCCCGACTTCAAAGGATGGGACACATTAGAGAAAAAGGACTTCACACTTTAAAATTAAAAGGTATGGTTGAAGGAATTTTTGAGTGTCCTTTAGATTTTGATTTTTGTGAGCATTGTGTGTTTGGAAAGTAAACTAGAGTAAAGTTTCCTAGTAATGCTACAAGATCAGAAGGCATTCTACATTTGATACATAGTGATGTGTTTGGACCTGTAAAAGTTCCATCACTGGGAAAAGCCATGTTTTATGTTAGTTTTATAGATTATTTTCGAAGAAATACCGGGTATATTTTATTCAGAATAAGTATGAGGTTTTTAATAAATTAAAAGAGTTCATGGCTCTTGTGAAAAATCAAATAGAAAGGAAAATAAAGTTTTTGAGAAGTGATAATGACAGGAATATTTCTCTAATGCTTCTACGTAATTTTGTAAAGAGTGTGGAATAGAAAGGCATAATTTAACTCCATATACACCACAACATAATTTTGGTGAGCTTGAGGAGGAAATCTACACAACACAACCATAAAGCTTTATGATCAAAAGGAAGGAAGATTTGGTGTGTAGGTTTAAAAATTCATTATATGGCTTGAAGAAATCATCGAGAATGTGGAACCAAAAATTTGATCGGTATGTGTTGATACTTAGGCTTGAAAGAAGAAAAGTTGATCCTTGTGTTTATTTTAAATATCAAGGTGAAGATTATGTTATCATTGTATTGTATGTAGATGACATGTTGTTAATTAGTAATAATAAGAAAATGAAGTCAGTCATATTAAATCTCAGGTCTCATCTCAATTTGATATGAAGGATCTCGGTGTTGCAAAATGTATTTTGGGCATGGAAATAAAAATAGATCATGTAAATAGGAAAGCGGTGTTAAATCAAAGAAAGTATCTTGAGATGATATTGCAAAGGTTTAAAATTCATGAAAGTAAACATGTTAGTATTGATTTTCCTGTTGGTCAAAAGTTGTCTTTTGAACAATGTCCTAAAACTGAAGAAGAAATAAAGGACATGTCTTAGGTGCCATATGCTAGTGCATTTGGTATTTTGATGTATGCAATGGTTTGTACTAGACCTGATATTACACATGCAGCGGGAGTAGTGAGTAAAATCATGTCAAATCCTAGAAAGAAACATTAGAGTGTTGTGAAGAGAATATTTAGGTATATGTGTGGAACATGTGATTATGCAATTTGTTATCAGGGTAAACCTAGTAAAAGTAAAACATTATATCTACATGGTTTTATTGATTCAGACTGGGGCGGAGACTTGGATATGCACAGTTATACCGGTGGGTATGTGTTCAAATTTTTCATTGGAGTGGTAAGTTGGATGAGTAAACATCAAGCAAGTGTTGTGATATCTACCACAGAGGTTGAGTACATTATAGCTACTCATGTAAGTAAAGAATTGGTTTGGCTTTGATGACTGATATCCACTATTAGGTTCACTCAAAATGTTGTAAGCATTTATTGTGATAGTCAAAGTGTAATTTGTCTGGCAAAGAACCCTAAGTATCATTCAAGAATGAAATATATTGATGTTCAATACCATTTTTAAGAAAATGGTGGAGGAGAAGAAGATACTACTAAGTAAGGTGGACATAAAGGATAATGTTGTTGACTCTTTAACAAAGGATGTGAGTGCTAAGAATTTTTCTTGGTTCAAAAAATTAATGGGCTTAACTACCTTAGGTTTCTGAATATATAGAAGTGTAGCCACCTTTTACAAAGTATCCAACAAGTGGGAGAATGTTAGAATATGTTGTATATTTTTATATTATATACCTAGGAGTATGTATTCCTATACCACTAGTGTTAGCAGAGGATCCGAGGTTGGCCTTGGCTAGGAGTTTGGGGGCAACGACCCACTAATTAGGGGTTCTGGGGCTAGGCCCCAAGAATTTTTTTGGGATCCCTATTTTCCCAGGAGTATAGATATGTGATTTTTAATCTATACATGTATATGGGTGGTGTCATAACCCATGACTTATGGGGAACCGTTATGGGTTGTTTTGTTAGCCCATGGTTTTGGTACCCATTGTATTGTAAAATTGCTTTGATGGTTTCCTATTGATGTGCTTACATATAGTTGGACATGTAGTAGGGTAGAGCAGAACTTGGAAGTACATTATTATATTGTAAATAGTTAAGTTAATGCAATAAGAGAGAGAAGTTGTTGCATTGGGTTTTTTCCAAAAGGGTTTTCAGAACAATCTTGTGTATGTCATTTTTGTTTCTCTATCTACCTTGAACATTATTTTAAGTATAACTTCTTGTTTATTTTTTATTGGATCGATTCTCTTCATGAATGAGTCCAGGATAAAGACACCCCTTTTATAATCAACTTAAAAATTAAACTATTCTATATAAAGGATAGTACTCAAGGCATAAAGAGACAAACATGGGGTAAATCATGGGACATAAATGGGCTACAAGATGAATATCTAAAATGAGGTTTAAAATTCCTTACCCTACACATCAAATGCATATTCAATGATATCCTAATAAAAGGATTTCAGACGGATTGGACAACCATTATCATTATTGATCTCTCGTAAAAGTGGGAAATCCAATAATCTAACTAACTACACTATCATGGTCAACCCCTCCTTAGAAAGTTATTTAATAGTATGGTATATCACAAAATTAGTAGTGGGGTATTAAAAAAAGGGGAGAGAGAGAGAGAGAGAGAGAGAGAGAGAAGGATAAGCATGTTTTAGGCCAAAGCACTCCACTAACGATCATTGCATCATCTTAGGCACTTGATTGAAAAAGTATGGGATACTCGAGGGGAAAAACCCTTCTACGCTTTGTTGACTTAAAAAATCATTTAACACAGTCTCTAGAGGCAAAATTTAGAGCGAGATGGAGGATCTTGGTGTTCCAGATGAATATAAAGCAACAATGCATAAACTTTATAAGAAATCCAAGGTCAAAATCAAGACATGTGAAGGAATGTCGGAATGATTTATAAGTGAAATTGGTGTCAAACGAGGATGCCCTCTATCTCCCAATTTGTTTGGACCATACATTGATAAGTTGGATGAGTGGATACATAAGGCTAGTGGATCAAGGGGCATTCAATTAGCAAACTATGTTGTTGTAGACACCTAAATTTGGTAATTTATTGCTTCATAATGTTCGTATTGGCTTAATCCTAAATAATTATGTGTGTACCTATCTCAAAGCTAATTATTATCTTAGTCTTATTACAAGGCTTGTGTTCCCATTTGCACTACTCAGTCACTCACATAAATTCTTCGCAATGGTTGCATGCAGTCCATAACTCGTGATTATCATGAACATAACTTTACAAAGGTAGACCAAACCTTCTAAATAAGACCAAATCATTCAAACGTTTGGTTTGAAAATAATGGTTTTGTCTTGGGCCACTCAACAATCATTTTATTCACTTAATATCTTTTTATAGGTTAGTACTTTCACAATTGGTTGGTATTAATGCAAAATTATATCCACGAAACACTACATAAGCAAGTCTAATGCACTCATTCACTCACCTAACACTATTAAGAGCTCCACTAGTAAATATATCTCAAAAGGCCTACAAAGCTCTCCTAAATTTCCTCAAAGCAATAGTAGACATTAGGAGCATCCCCAACACAAGTGTAAAACACTCCAAACTAGGATCGAAAGTCAAGCTTCCCAAACAAAAGGCCCTCAAATCTAAGTCGAGCACAAACCAAGGCATTACAAACATTATCAAGTGATTGAGTTATCAAATATAGTTGTATCCATAGAATATTATACTTATAGGTGGAGAACTACATGTGAATTGGGGCCTCGTTGGAGTAGTAACAATGTACAAGTGGTGTAAAGATTACACTTTAACCCAAACATTAACCTTTTTCAAGGGTTTTACCCATAGTTAGGATTTGGGGTCAATTCAGTTGATTATAGAGGGTTTCACATATTTTTGAGACCTAATAATTCACAACAAATCATATTGTAGTCATTTGTAGAGGCATAGAAAGTTATAGAGCTCCATTAGCAACTAAAATGAAATTAATATGGAAAAAACCGCCAAACGATCGAGGCCAAAAATAACGATTTTGTCTCAACAAACTGTAAACTTCCAAAATTAGAGACAAAGCATCTCCAAAAATTTATAGCCAATTTATCTATTTGGGATTCTCATGTTGACTTCTTAAGCAACCAAATAGTTAAGTGTGATCATATCCTCGTGCTTTACTTCATTTATCACATGTTGTACTTGATCTATATTTCGATTAAATTATATGTGTGTCCATACCTAAATGTTAATGCTGAATTAATAATTTGAACCACTTTATTTATTTATTTCTTCTGGGTTAAATCATTTGGTGAACCAACCTATTGATTGAATCCCTAATCCATTTGGCTTGGGTCACCCTATTTTATCTTGAACCTTTTATTGCACAACCCTAGGGTTCTTCTTAGCCTTATGTACGACTTTCTTCTATTCCTTGTGATAAATTAATTAGATTAATCATAGACAAATTGAGAATATCCAACTCCCACACACACATAAAATGTGTAGGCATCCCATTGATTCCTCCTCACTTCTTTTCTAGGGTGTCCCTTCTATTTATGAGAATATGTATAATGATGAGAAAGATATGAATTCCACCCTAGATCCTCTTACAAATCAAGATGGAATTATTCCTCCCATATGATCTAGTGAAATCAATCATGATGAGCTTAATGATGTTGACCATTATTGGGTTAGATTCTACTATGCCCTTAACCTATTACTTGTATTAGGATACGAGTATTTGAGTTGTGGCTTACCATATCATTTATACTTTCTCGTGCTTAATAGGTCAGCCTTGGTGATGGCCATAGCATATGAATAGTATATATAGGGGATTATAGGTAGTATTTCATTATCATTTGAGCATTTGAGTCTTATTATATGGTTTGGAGGTTTCCCCCTCGAAGTGGCGAAGCTATTCTAATTGTATATTGAGATCATTATTCTAAAATATTGTGTTATTTGATGTTCTATTATTGCTCTTAATCTGAATTATACAAGTAATTTCATTACAAGTGGTATCAAAGCTTCGATCTAGGCAAAAATTAGGGCAAAAACCCTAATTTTTTGTTTCTACCACATATTACGAACCAGAGCGAATTGGTGGGAGATATTTTTACCCCAGTTGTGAAAATTTTCAAGTAAGGTTCCCTGAAAATTTTAGAATTTTTTGATTTAGTTTGCAAAAGTTATTACAAATTTAGGGTTTTTCATAAAATCACTCCCTAGGGTGAAAATTGTGGAAAATTTTCAAATTCCTTACATTTTCAGAAAGCTCTCAAAAAATAGTATTAGTATTTTCTCTATGTTTTTTCCTATTCAGCCAAAATTATATCGAAACCCTAAACCCTAAGGTTTGACATCATGGTAGGGCCTTCCACAAGAGCAAAAAAGAATCTGGTTACTCTGGGTAAAACCCCAGATAAAGATGGGGTAGTGATTGAAGAGATGGAGTCAGAAGGGGTAAATACAGATTCCTCAGCACTAGGGTTTACCTCAGTTGATCATAAGGTGAGCCAACTTGAGTATGAGCTATGAAATGTACAATCTGAGATGGCCTCTAAAGGAGACATAGCCCAAATCAATCATCGGTTGGATGATATCATGCAACATGTAAAGGGTAACCAGTATGGCCCAAATCCAGCCCATATCAACCAAGGAGGACCTTCAGTTCAAAATCATGGACAAACTAACCATATTGGATCACTTTTCCAGTCCAATCAGAATCCAACTTATTCGCAACCACGGAACATGATGCCGAAAGTGGATATGCACAAATTTGATGGTAAGGATCCCCTGAATTAGATAAATCAAATGGAGAACTTCTTTGAGTTACATCAAACACCATCAAGGAAAAAAGGTGACATTGACATCCCTATATCTTGAACCCGATCAATTTGTTTGGTATCGATGGTTATGTGCTCAGATGAAGAAGAATGGTCTAGGTGTCACTTGGACAGTTTTTTACGAGGATTTGCAATTGCACTATAGTTCCAATGTTTTAGAGAACTACTTTAGTCAATTAGCAAAGTTACAGCAAACACGATCAATCAAAGATTATGTGCATCAATTCCAAAACCTATCCTTAAGGGTGGAGAATATTCCAGAAGAGAATCTGAATGACTTGTTTCTTGGGGGTCTTAAGGACCACATCGAGCTTGAGGTACATATGTTTAATCCACTCAAGCTTTCTGATTCTATTATCATGGCACGTCATGTAGAGGAAAATTTTCTTTGTAGTAGGAGGTCACCTTTCATTAACACCAGAGACCGTAGTATCTCTTCCCCTTCATTTGTTAGGCCAATTAGACTGAATCCTCAACAAATGGAAGAAAAGAGAGCAAAAGGATTATGTTTTAACTGTGATAGCAAATATAGACCGGAACATAAATGTGCTTTGAGAAGAAGTTTTTCTATATTAACGGAGGTAATGAGGATGATGAGGAACCAATAGAAGATGAAGTAGAGGATCACCAACCTATAATTTCTTGCCATGCATTGTCGAGTATTATTAGTACTCCTCAAACACTTAAGGTTATTGGCTATCTCAAAAAATAGAAGGTGACGATGTTGATTGACTCGGGGAGTACTCATAACTTCATAAATAGTAAGTTAGCTGCCCGCCTCAATTGTTTTATTTACCCAGCTCCATAAATGCAAGTTATGATTGTGGATGGTGGGACAATCAAGTGCACAGGAAAGTGCCATAGTATCAAGATTTCCATGGAAGACTACATGTTAGACTCACCTATGTTTGCTATTTCTATGGGAGGGGCAAATATTGTTTTGGGGGTCCAATGGCTCACAACCTTAGGTACTATTGAGATGAATTTCCAAGAATTGTTCATGTGATTTCATTCAGATGGAAGGACAATACAATTGAATGGGATGGTAGCTAAGTCTCCATAGATTATTAGCTCTCATCAAATGCAGAAGGTTCTCTAAAAGGAGTGGATAGATTTATAGAAAAGCTATTTTCCTAGAAGTATAAAATAGAGTCTTCAATGCCACCTGATCTTCAAAAGATTGTGGATGCTCACTCATCTATTTTTGATGCAATTCCAAAGGGACTACCACCAGTTAGGGATCATGATCATGCCATTCAGTTGATTCCAGGGAGAAAAACACCTAACATCAGACCATACAGATGCCCATATTCCCGAGAAAAGTGAGTTCGAGAAAATGGTGGAGGAAATGTTGAAGGCAGGTATCATCAGGCATAGCCAAAGTGCATATTCTTCACCAGTGGTCATGGTACGTAAAAAGGATGAAACATGGAGGATGTGTCCAGATTACCGAGAACTCAACAAGTACACCATCAAAGATAAGTTTCCTATTCCAGTAATTGATGATTTACTTGATGAATTACATGGTGTTGTTTATTTCACAAAATTAGATCTTCGTTCGGGGTACCATCAAATTAGGATAAAAGAGGAAGATGTTCATAAAATGGCTTTCAGGACTCATGAGGGCCATTATGAGTTTTTGGTAATGCCTTTTGGTCTTACAAATGCACCCTCAACCTTTCAAAGCTTGATGAACACTATTTTTAGGCCGTTTTTAAGGAAATTTGTATTAGTTTTCTTTGATGACATATTGATTTACAGTAAGACATGGGAAGAACACTTACAACATGTAAATAAAGTGTTGGAAGTTTTAGAGAAACATACTTTGTATGCAAAGCCATTCAAATGTTCTTTTGGTGTACAAGAGGTAGAGTGCTTGGGTCATATTGTATCCCACGAAGGCCAAAGTTGATCCTTAAAGATCAAAGCTATGGTGGAATGGCCAAGGCCCAAAATCTCAAAAATCTTCGTGGGTTCCTAGGACTAATAGGGTACTATAGAAGATTTGTGTGCGGGGATATGGTAGAATAACAACCCCACTCACTACATTGCTAAAGAAGGATGCCTTCCATTGGATAGACGTAGCCACTAAATCCTTTGAGCAGCTGAAGGAAGCCATGTGTAGCACCCCAGTTTTGGCTACTCCCAACTTCTCAAAAACCTTCATTGTTGAATGTGACGCTTCAGGATCAGGATTGGGAGTAGTTCTAATGCAGGAAGGAAGACCAATTGCATTTGAGAGTTGCCAATTCAAAGGAAAATATCTACTTAAACCTATCTATGAGAAAGAAATGATGGCTATTCTTCATGTGGTCAAGTAATGGAGGCCATATCTCATGGGTAGACACTTCAAGGTAAAAACTGATCATGATAGTCTCAAATACTTTTTGGAGCAAAGGTTATCATCTGAGGAACAACAAAAGTGGGTAACAAAATGTTGGGTTATGATTTTGAAATCATATACAAAAAGGGTAAAGAAAATGTAGTAGCTTGATGCGTTTTCGGAAGGGATACATCTGCAGATGCCTTACTATGTGGAATGTCCATGTTGATGGCCGATTGGGTGGATGAAGCAAGATTGGAATGGAATCAAGATAAGGATACACAATCTCTAATACAAAATATCAAGCAAGGATCTATGAAATCTAACAAATTTGAGTGGAAAGGTAATGCTCTATGGTACAAGGATAGGTTATACTTGAGTAAAGATTCTGAGTTGAAGCATAAGATTCTTGCAGAGCTACATGCCTCACCTATTAGAGGACACTCTGGGTTTTTGAAGACATATCATAGAATAAAAAGAGAATTCTTTTGGGAAGGACTCAAGGGGGATGTACAAAAGTTTGTATCAGAGTGTTTAGTGTGCCAACAGAACAAAGGGGAAACAATTAAGACACTAGGTCTATTGCAACCCTTACCAATTCCTAGCCAGAGATGGGAGGAGGTCTCCATGGATTTCATCACCGGATTGCCTTGTTCAGAGGGTAAGAATGTTATTTTCGTGATTGTGGATAGGCTCACAAAATATGCCCATTTTTTTGCCCTATCACATCCATTTGCAGCTAGTACAGTCGCAACTATTTTTTTGGAGACAGTTCAAAGGCTACATGGAACCCCAAAGATAATTGTGAGTGATCGTGATCCTATTTTCACAAGTAATTTTTGGATGGAATTATTTTCATGTTTGGGTACTCAACTAGCTCATAGTTCATCTTATCATCCTCAAACTGATGGGAAAATAGAAGTGGTCAATAAATGCTTAGAGGGGTATCTACGTTGTTTTGTATCAGATAAGCAAGAAAGGTGGATTAAATGGCTACCACCTTGCGTAATGGTGGTATAACACATCTTTTCATACCTCTTCTCAAATGAACCCATTTTTAGCATTATATGGTTACCATCCACCTTCTATCACTTCCTCCTTGAGGGTGCAAACTAAGGTCAGAGATGTTGAGGAACACATTCAACATCAACAACAAGTTTTGGCTAGTTTGAAGGAGAATTTAGCATTAGCACAAAACAGGATGAAACAACAAGTAGATCAACACCGTAGTGAAAGACATTTTGAAATTGGTGATCTGGGTTTTTGTACATCTCCGCCTTACAAATAGATGTCCCTAAAGCAATAGAAAAAGGAAAACAAACTTGCTCCTAAATATTATGGCCCTTATCAGGTTCTACAGAAAATTGGTAGTGTTGCTTATAAACTAGAGTTGCCTCCATCTTCACACATACACCCAGTATTCCATGTTTCATGCCTGAAGAAGGTTATTGGACATAAATTTGAAGCCCAGACAGAGTTACCAGAACTTGACGAGGAAGGAAGAATCATTTTGGAGCTAGAGAAGATTCTGCAAACACGTACTAAGAGGTTGAGAACCAGAGACATTAAGGAATATCTGATCAAGTGGAAGAATCTGAGCATAGAAGATGCCACCTGGGAGGATGAAGGTTTTTTGCAAAGAACATCTAAGATTATTCAACATTGAGGACAACATTGGTTTGAAGGGGAAGGGCATGCTACGCCCTTAACCTATTGCTTGTATTAGGATATGAGTAGCCGACTTGTGGCTTACCATATCATTTTATTATATCATTTATACTTTCTCATGCTTAATAGGTCGGCCTTGGTGATGGCCATAACATATGAATAATATATATAGGGGATTATAGGTAGTATTTCATTATCATTTGAGCATTTGAGTCTTATTATATGGTTTGGAGGTTGCCCCTCGAAGTGGCAAAGCTATTCTAATTGCATATTGAGATCATTATTCTGAAATATTGTGTTATTTGGTGTTCTATTATTGCTCTTAATCTGAATTATACAAGTAATTTCATTACAGAATCTTATTGAGTTTCCACCATGATCTTTGCCAATACCCATCCAACATTTTTAATATTTTTCACATGTTTCTTTCCTATAAAGATTCCCATGATGATCATTCACAATAATCGCAAGAGGTGACTCCTTTTTGGGTGCTTACTTCTTCGCATCCTATTGATACATCTAGTATTGCCATATTTTTTGTGCATATATCCACTCTTAATATGGGATCATACATTATCCCCATTCAAAGTGTGTTGTAATCCCCATCCCAAATTTTACCACTCTTTCTCCATCTCTTGTGAATGCCCCATGGGACTCTTGCATTCTTCCTCTACCGCACCATCCTCGAGCATCTCATTCATAATTTGTAGACTAAGGTATTGCAGTTAGAGAGGGTGTTTTTAGAACTTTTAACATCATAAACTTTACTCGATTACTTTATAATCCATTTTCACCTAAGGTGACATCTTATCCTCCACCCTTAGGGATTGTATCTCATAAGCTTCCTATCTATGAGGGTAAAGGTGATCCCGATAAATGCCTTTACTCCTTCCACATCGCTTGCTTAGACCATGCTTACAATGATCAACTTCTTACTAACATTTTCCTATAAGACTTAAATATTATGATTTGTAATGGTTTTATGTCCTACATATTCACTTCATCAGGATTTCATCTATTATATGATAAATTTCTTACGCACTTCTCTATCAATGTTGGTAATAAGGTTTCTTATGCTTGAATGGCTAAAATACTAAAATGCTTTGATGAACCAATTAGTGACTATGTTTTTCTCTATAAAACAATGCTTATAAATATTAACATTATATTTGTGAATAATAAACTTCAAGATCTATATCTTCAAAGCCTCGTATTTCCCTTGCAAGAATATGTTATAAGAGACAATTTATGATCATTCAATGAGCTATGTCATACTTTAAAAAGAGAAATTGAGCTCTAACATTGAACAAACTTAAGTATGGGTCTACCACACCTAATACATCTACATCTAAATTTTAAGGCAAATATAATTATAAAGGCAAACCCAATGATAAAAAAATTGAAGCTAAAACAACCATCAATGTTATATCTCAACTTATACATATTGAATTACAAGCTACTCCTAAGAGGAAATTCACATGGTTCCCTTCCTCACTACAAGTAATCTTATAAAAGTTACTTGAGTGTAACATTGTATATTTTCCTCCACCTATTGAGGTTGATATGAGAAATCCTCGTGCTAAATATTTTAACACCAATGTCTATCAGTAATTACCATAGATGTAATGGGCACTCTACTAACAAATGTTTCAAGCTTTGTAGTTATATCCAAGATCGAATTGCTACTAATGATATTGAATTTGATTATCCTCTTAAGTAATTTAAGCCTCATTTCAATGAAAATTCTAAGCTCAAGATACTAAAAGACCCACTTCATAATCATCACACTTACGAATCTAAGAGAAAACATGAGGTTCATCATACATATATGATACACAATACTCCACATGATCATAGGTACTAGACCCACCCTTTTGCTCGGTGGCCTTGTGATTTAATTTAATTTGAATTAAATCTAAATATTTCAAAGTCACTACTAAACCAAATGATGTATAAATGCATAAATGAAAAAATGACACAAGCAATCTAAGATGTAATATTTAAAACCCTAAGAAAAGAAGAAGGATAGAGGACTTAGTTGATTTACGCTTGATCCAAAACTGATCTGGACTAGAAGAAGTGATGAACAAACTAGGAAGAGTGTCGTTATTGCTCACAATAAATTCTAGAATGTAGGAACAACATCGGACATGGGTGCCTACAAAGACGGACATTGAGGGCACTGGGCGATGGAGACCTCTTATGGGCTCTTGTGGATCTGCAAGTACTCGGGATCTGATCTTTGATGTATCGCAAGTATGTCACAATTACTTTGTGTTGATCACCTGGTAGTCGCACAATGAATGTCAAAGGTACCTGTAACCTACAAAATAGAAGTTCACTTGTAAAATCCATAAAACAACACCAAACATAAAAAAAGATGTAATATGGGGACTCGGGATCGACCCCAATGCTCACCCCGAGAGTGAATTTACGATCGAAGTTGCAGACTACATCTCGACTCCATGTAGTTCTTCCGAGTGTGTGTAAGAATTGTGCCCTAGGATGCCCTTGTGCAACTGCACTTAATAGTGGGATGTAGCTAAATGTAGCAATGTAATAAAATGTGTGGATGGAAAAATAAGCTTCCCTTCCTATGTTGTGTACTCCCCTATCTAGATATGGGTTCATTATCTCTCACCCGAATGTCACTCATGCCCTTGTTTCTTAGTAGGGGCCATATATGCATCCGAGGAGGCCATATATCAGATTTGATGCAACCCTTTGTCCTTAGATGGATGTTAGATGGATGTTTTAGAGTGCTTTGGGTGTCTTTTGGATGGAAGCTTAGGTGATATTAGTAATGCTTAGTGTTTGGTCCTTGATTTTAAACACATAACTATGTATTTATATGATTCCCTTGTTTAAATTTTATAATTGACAACTGGAAGGCCAACCCATAAGTGAAAAATATTCCCAAAATATAAAAGAGACCCAAAAGAAGTGAGTAAGGTGAAAAAGGGTCGGGGCGCCAGTGCTCTTGTCTTGGCCGGGTGTTGGTGTCAGAGCCATAAAAGATAAAAGTAAAATACGGATTGGGTGTAGGGTGTGTAAGATCAAATAAAAAACAAGAAACATAAAAAAGAGGCCAAGGACAATCGTCAATTACTAGTTTTATTTCTTGGGAATCATGTGAATGTTAGTACGTGTTTATGACCTATAAATGTACCAAAGTGCGTGATTTTATGTTTACACCTTTGTTAACTGGGAATCTTTTACATTATTAGGTGTTATCATTTCATTTATTTCATACTACACTTTGACATCCTAATTATGATTACATTATATGTTGTGATATATGTTATTTATATGGATTTATGGGACTAACCTATGTGGTTTGTGCAAGACTCGTATATATCGTTGTATGTGCCTACTCAAACTCGAGAAGGATTCTATTATAATCAACTTATGCTCACCATTTACAGTAATGAGAACATGAACTGTATCAAACATATTTAGACTTACAAGAAAAATACAGACTTCAAACTTCTTAATGACTCCTTCCTTGCGTCTCCAAATTCCTTAGCTAATTCTGCGGTGTATTGAATGAAATGAGAGAGTTCCTTATATAGGCTTTTCTCATAGCTTTTCACCGAGAACCGGGAAACTGAAAACCGGGAACCGGATAACGGAGTAACCGGTAGATTCCCACGACCGACCAACAATGAGTACACACCACTCATTAAAGTGCCTTTAGAAAGTGGTAGGGTCCACCACGCACCGAGAAGAGATAAGAACGAATCTTATCTTTATTGAAAAACACGGCAACAGGCCTGCCGTCATGGCCGACAAACAAAAAGCAAAAGCAACCTAAGGACTATCAAAAGAGACAGATGGGCCAGGAACATCATCATCAGAGGAAGTGAAGTGTCATCATTTCTTGTAGGAGCTTCCTCGAGATTCCTTGTAGATCTTTCAAGCCAGATTCTGGAGATAGTGGCTGTTCCATCAGTGTTGGGTTGTAGATGATGGCTTGTGGGAAAAGATAATGATCCAAGATACGAAGATCTTGGCCTGGAACAGGAGGACGAACAACCATAGTGTGATGAAGGATGATTCGGCGCCATAGTGTTGCATTAGGGCGTTCTCCATCAAGATTCCTGACACTGTTAGTTTTAACATAATAGTTTACCTTGACAAACCAAGGTATCTTACATTGATTAGAACATTACGAGCTATATCAGGATGAACATTAAGCAAAGGAGAATCAGAAAGTTTTGTAGGAAGAAATTTTTGCAGAAAAATTTAAAATGATTAGATATATACTTCCTGTCTCCAATAAGGGTGGTCTGTTCCATAAATCATACTGAAGAGGATGCTCTTCAGTCCAGAGTCTTGAATACTCGAATCTCCACAGAGTATTGGGCCTTGGAATCAATTGTCTGAGTCGTAATCCTTCAACAGGTAAAGGATCTGGCATTTCACAAGTATATGAAGATCTCCATTTCCAATGTAAACAACATTTACCATGGGATCTTGAAGAGTATGAAATTCTCTTCCTGGAATTTCTGGATCAAACAATCTGCATTCTAGCTCAGACATAGCATATTCATTGACAGATATAAATCTCTGGATAAGAAGATTTTGTGCATCTCTGGACATATTATGATCATTGATCATCAGAGTATCAATCTGTCTTTTACAATTTCTGTAATCCCAAATAGTACCATGTGGCTCATGAAAAACCTGTGTACATTGATGAGCTTTGAAGAATTGAGCTCACGACTGGCAAAATCTGCTAGAGAATTTGATTTGCCAGAAATATGTTCAACAGAGAAATCAAAATTATCGAACCATAAACCCCATCGCTGGAGTCTATTGAATGGTGATTTATTAGCAGGATCTCCTCCATTCAATCTTTTCTTAAAATCTTTAAATCTGATCTTAATATAAAAGATTCATTTGAACAAAGAACAAGAAATGCTTTTATAGCCTTTTTGGCGGCTAACAGTTCTTTATGAGAGGAGTGATATTTTACCTCGGATCCTTGGAATGCACCAGAGGCATACCTGCATATTTTTCTTTTCCATTTTCTGATTTTCTCTTTAAAACTGCTCCCCAATATTGATCACTGGCATCACACTCAATGATCTTTAATCCTGATCCTGGGAGAGACATTGGAGGGAGATCAAGAACTTGGTTCTTGATACGTTGTACAGCAGATGTCATTCATTGCTCCAACCAGGAGCATTCTTCTTAAGTCTTTTATTCAGCAAGATACGATCAGCAGCAATATTTTTATAAAAACCAGCTATATAATTAACACATCCTAAAAATCTCTGCAGCTGCTGCTTATCAAGAATTTCATCAGGAAAATTCTGGATTTTAGAACTACATGCTTTTTCGCATCTCAATATTTCCAGAACTGATTTTTATTCCTAAAAATCAATATCTTCCTTGAAGACTTCAATTTTAGTAGGAGAAAGACAAATTCCATTCTGATAGACAGTATTATAAAATTTTCTAAATGTTCAACATGCTCCTTTGGTGATTTGGAAAATATAAGAATATCATCTATATAGACGATCAAAAATTCGATAACTCACCAAAAATCTTGTCCATAATTTTCTTGAAAGATGGAAGGAGCTGTCTTTGAGACCAAATGGAAGAACTTTCCATTCATACTGTCCTCCAGGAACAATGAATGCTGTCTTGTACATGTCTTCTGGTTGAAGGAAGATTTGCCAAAATCCACTTTTCAAATCGAACTTGCTATAAACTTTAGAATTCTTGATTCTGCTGAGTAGATCATCTTTTGCTGGAATAGGATGTTGTACTGCTGCAATATATTTGTTTAGTGGTTTATAATCTACCACTAATCTTTTCTTATTTCTGAGTTGCTCACTTCTCTTTGTTAACATAAAATGCTGCACAAGACCAGGGAGAATTAGATTCTTGAATAAAACCTCCTTTAAGAGTTTTTGATCTCTTCATGACATTCTTTTCTTTCTGAAGGAATCATTCCCCTATGGTGTGCTTTAAATTTTGGAACAATTTCTTTTCCATCTGCATCTTTTAAAGTTGCAGATTTAAGAGAGCAACTATGCCTTTTTCTGTGGACAAAAGCATGAGGATTATCACTACAGACATTCTTCTTAATTTTGAAACTATTTCCTCAATGCTAGTTTGGCAGGTAGCAATGGATTTATGAATCCAATATTATTTACTGCCTTTTTTTTCTCTGGAAGAGGTACTATAGACTGAAAAGAGTACCTTCTTGGAATTTGAATAGGAGGATTAAACAAAGATATATGATCTTTAGAAATACTGAAAGTATTGCATTCTTTCAGGAAATCCACTCCTAACAAACAATCATAATTTTCCATATTATGCTGATAAAAATTTATATTCATGGAGATTCCTTCAATATTGATAAGAACTTTTGCCATAGCTTTAAACAACTTCTCTTTATCAAATTTATTTTAATATTTGTATTATTCCAACAATCTGAAGGAATAGCATTTTCTCTAAGCAAACTTATCTCAGCACCAGTATCTACCATTGCATCTAAGACATATGGCTTAATATTTGGAATGCATATGGTAATAGCAATAAAGGGATTTTGTGTACAGCTGACTGTACATACCTCTGCATGTTCTTCTTCTGGGAAAGCAATGTGCTGATAAGTTTCTTCAAGATTTTTTCTGAAGCTTGCTTTTCTCTTTTTCTTCTTCTGCAAGAAGCTTTGTATATTCATCAGTGGCATTAGCAATGACTTTTCAAGTAGTTCTAGTCTACTTTTTCTCCATGTGCTTATATATACTTTATGAAGGCTTTATCAATTTCTTGTTCTGCAGGCTGCTGAATATTTTCTTCAGGAAACAAAAAGGAAATGTTCTAGGAGGAGGATTACCTCTTCCACGTCCTCTCCATGGACCTGATCTTCCTCTTATGGGAGTCTGGCGTTGCGCCCGATACGCCGCCTGAATGGAGGTCCGATCTGGAAAGGCTCATATGGTTCATCAAGATGAATATCCTGATCAAAATATTCTTGCCGCTTTTTTGTTCTCGCTTCATTCTCGCTTCGATATACTTATCCTGCATTTCTCTGAGCTTTTTACTCAGAGACATTTTTCTTGTAGTGTCCCAAGGGGGACAACTATCATATTCACTCTGAAAACATTCCAATTGTTTTCGGAGTAACTCTGCACTGGAGGCATCATAGGATGAGCAAAGTTAGATACCATATTAATAGAAAATTTGCAAAAGAAGGAATGGTATCATATCCACTATCATCTGAACTATCACTTGATCAGATGCTTGCTGTATGAGATTACACTGTTCTCCTTCAAGTGATACATATGAGATGTCAGAGGAAAACTCTCTGTATCAGAAACTAGAGCATATTCTTCTTCATTAATTCCTCTAATAGATAAAGCATTAATTTTGGCTTTACCTTTCTCTGAATCTCTTTGTGGACATTTATTTGCATAGTGATCTCCTTTGCATATGAAAGCACGTTGGTTTGAACCTTTTGTGCTTTCCTATGTATTTTCTTTTTCTGAAAACAAACTGTTTTGCAGGTTGCCTAAAAGAATCTCTCTTAAATTTGTATTTAGAAAATTTTTCTTCTTTTTTTTTATACGGATCCTTCCCCTTTGAAAAAGAACAATCTTTGCAAGAAGATTTTCTACGGGGAAGAGATCTCAAGATCTGGGCAACCAAAAGGTTCAAGAGCATATTGCCCCAAAATTGATTTCCTAAAGCTTTCGATGTTTGAGAGATTGCGTTTTCTCTCCCATTTTTCTTTACAGAGCTTGGCATTTGTTTGATCTATAATTTGATTTATAGCACCAAAGCTGAGTTCAGAGGCTTTAAATCCATGCATAGCTTTTTTATACTGTGTGGCAAAATATGGTGGAAATGATTCAATATATCTGAGTCTCATTGTTTCATCATTTATATTGCCTGAACTATAATACAATTTTTGCATAAAACATTGATATTCTTTGACTCTAGACATATCACACAATCTTGCTCTAAGAAACATAGCTGTATTCATCATTTTATCATCATCTATGTTTCCTATGAATTCTTTAATAACAGCTGCAGTAAGAGCTGTATATCCTGCTTGTAAAATGGCTTCTTTATCTGGGAGTAAATCCCACCATTCTTTAAGAATACCAACAAAACCATTTGCAATAGAAGCTGCAATATTTCTAGGACTTTTTCCATGAATTTCTAATTGTGTATTTCCCCATCCAATCATGCCATGAACTACTTCTTTGATTTCTGAAATATGTCTACATTCAAGCTTATAGTAATTTGGCTGAAGTGTCTGGACTCTTGTCATACCATGCAGTGGTTCTTGTGATGGACTAGGACCAGATGGTTCTCCTAATACCATGGGTTCTGGTGCCGGAGGTGCTTCTATTTTAAGCATATTTATCTGCTTATCTTTATCCTTAAAAACAAAGGTCTGTACTCATCTAGAATTTCCTTATGAGGTTGTTTATTAGAAGTTCTAGCCAAATTTGTGACTTCAGACCATGAAACTGCATGTGACCAATCACCTTCTGGGGTTCCAGACATTTTATCTATTTGAGTACTTATTTCTTGCAATTTGGGGAGAATACTGGGAATATGATTTTCCATATATTCTTGTACCTCATCAAGCTTTTTTGATGGGTTTTCTCAAGATTCTCATGTATATGGGACATATTAGATTCAACTAACTCATGTGTGTGAGACAACTGAGTAGAGACAGTGCTTTTGATACTAGTGGAGTGATCAACCAGGGGCTGAACTAAATCAATCATTTTCGATTCATAGCTTGTGGAAGCTCAGTAGAAACTATTCTGTGATTATGTTGGACTAATGTTTCTACTCTTTAACTGATTTATCTAGAGCATCTATTCTTTCATTTAATACTTTAAAGCACCTGTAGAATCACCATTTTTCCTAAGCTCTATGGCTTTTAATATTTTTCTCTAGAGAAGCTATCTTTTCTCGAATTAGCAGTTACTTCTTCATGTACTGCTTTGACTGCCTTGTTTGTCCAATTTATCATTTTTGAGCTTTCTGACGGATCAAGTCGCTTATCAATCAGACGATACCGTAAAATCGCGCTTTTGTGTTTGATCCGGGAGACCAACTCATGAGGTTCTGTTAATGGCAAAGACTCTGAACTTGTAGATGCCATATTAATTGTAGGACCATTACTGGGAACATATTTTTGACTGACTAGCTTTTCACAATCAGAACACCATAAAAATCCGTAGACGGATCATGTACTAAAGAACTGTGGCTACAAAGAAAAGTTTTTTTCTTTACTTTGTTTCTGGTGGCTTCTGATTTGAAGATTCTCCTACTGTAAAGTAGGAAGAATTAGAAGACACTAGAATTTGTTCTAGACAAGCCAATATTGGAATTATTTCTGAAACTCAAAGTAACATTATTCTTGTTTTCTGATAACTGTAGATTCTCAAGCTTAGGCTTGGAAGACTGTATAAATTTTTTGGACAACGTCCATTCTTTGGGAACCTTTATTTCTGACCACGAGATCAACTCTGGTTCAATCTTTTGACTTTCTAGGTTCACATGTGACACCACGCTGCTGCCTTTAGAGACACCATGTTTAACAGCTGGGTACATTGTATTAACCAATCTGTAGATAATTTTGTAATGGATGGCTAATGGGCAGGAACCTATATGACACTATTATATCCCTTATATGCGACCTTTGGCCTTTTCCATGAATTTTTATGTGAAAATTATTGATTTAATCGTAAGATTGTGTGCTTTTATGCTTATATACTGATGCAAAGCAAATACAATTCATCATGTATTCAACTATGTTAGGATGAATCAATAACCACCTTACACCAAGCTCGCAAATGGCTCTAGTTTGCAAAAATTGACAAAAACCACCTTAAGTGGAGTTTACAAACACCATAATATGTTCTATAAGCCTCATAACCTATATCCCATGTCATTTCAACAATCAAGATGATCATTCTTCATGAAATTTCACTTTTTCTCTTACCTTTCATCTTGATGCCTTCACTAGTTTTTAGCCCAAAAAGTAGATTTTTGCCTTTTTATCCTTCAATGACCTTCATTAATTCTTGTACCATGTTCCACACTTCAATCCAATTTTAATTCAATCATCAACTTGACTTAAAAATAATCAAACCATCAAACTTCACCTATTTTGCTAAAACTACCATTCTTGTGCTCTCAAGAACAAATAGTCTGCAACAAATTTATGTCATGAATATATTTTTCTCGTGGAAGGAAAATTTATCTACAAATTCTATATCTTTTATTTTTATTTATAGGAAATTATTTTTAAATTACATTCATTTTCATTATGACATTAAAAAGTTATGATTGTTTTCCCGTGTAGACATTACGTCAAACAATTTGCATGCATTCTCAGTCCAGATAGAAAATACTTCACAACTCCAAAAATAATTAGAATTAATGTAAAATATTAAAAACCATCTAGATAATGACCTTTTTCACCTACAAACCAAATTTTGAGTCATTTGGAAATTATATACAAAATTTATCATTGTTGTCCCAAAATAGATCATTAAAACTTGCATACACAATCACTATATCAGTTTTCAAGCCAAGAAACAAGTAGTTCAACTCATCCTTTCACCAATCCTCCTACAAGGATTCAAAAATGACTCTCCAAATGCAAATAAGGAAATCATCTAAGCTCTTGAATCACAAAATTTAGATACATTCATGACAAGGTAAGATATCAAACAAAAAAAAAAGTTTATTATGTATATATTGTAACTTTCTTACAAAATTATGTTTTTCTCTTCCATTTCTCCTTCCTCTGATCTCCTTATTCCTTGAGGAATGTCTTTTCCCATCCTCCTCTCCCTCTCATTTTATTCTAATTTTTTCCTTTTTGTGTAACTTCTTCTTGGAAACATAACTCATTTAGGTGACTCTACGTATGTCATTCATACCCATCCAACATGATGGGACATTTTTACATTATTTTAAGCATTCTATGGACTCACCTTACCCATGGGATTCAATATAACATGTTTAAATGTTTAAATACACATGGAAACCATCAAACATCCCTTTTAATCTTTCACAAGCCATATTTTTCTTTTTACATGCCTTAGACTTTGAATTGCCAAAATAGAGGGAAAACATAAATTTGAATTTCAAACCTTAAGACTCCACCTAGACCTCTTCTCATGACTTGAATATCCCCTAAATCACTCAAATTGACCTCTACAATCATGATTGAATGAAAATTTGCATTTGATGATGTCTTTTGAAGATGTCGTTGCATCATACTCCCAAGGTGGAGAAATGTCTTCATGTACTTTGTTTGCATACTTGAGTCCTCATTTTCTTTGTTTTTTTGCTCCTCCTTCACTCTCACTACCCGTTCTTTCCTTGAGACCACTTGGGTCCCATATAGTAGTCTTTCTCCTTGCATTTGCCTTTACTTTGCTTCTTTTCCGCTTGATCCCATCTTCACTTTCATCATCTTCATGCCTCCATATTTTGTACCTGCATACACAATCATCATAATAACATAAACATATTCTTCTTCATGTTCTTTCACCTCTCCCATCTCTACATAATTCATATCCATCATGCAGTCATCACTTTCCTTACCAAAATATGCATTTCTTTGTCCATTTGTTTGTTTTCTCTCACTTACCACCATGCTAAGTTGTCAAAAACCGTATTTTTACCTCCCTACCTTCATTTGGATCAACATGTCACCAAGAAAACATATCTTTCTTAGTTTTACCTGCACTTCTCTCTTTTCCATCCATCTCATCTAACAAAATTTGTAAGAGATCATCTACATCATCCAATAAAAATTCATTATATCCTTGCTTAACACCATGCTCATCATTCTCAAATGCAAGATTTGAATTATCTTGTACAAATTCAAGGAATTCACTCACAAAAACATCAATATCAACCATCAAAGAGTCAACCTTGCTTACCTTACCTTCTTCTTTTGTTTGTTTCTCTTATTTAATATCTCGACATCTTTCTGTTCTTCAAGAGTTCATCCTCTTTGTTCTTCATTTCATCTTCTTTTTCCCGTACCTAATTTGTTTGCTTTCTTTTCCAGATCATTCTTGGTTGCTTGTATCATCAATAAGTTTGAATTTCTCTCTCTTGTATTGTCTTTGTTCACTTTCCTTATTAATCATTTGCTTTGGTTTCTCTTCTTTCTTTGGTTTTTGCATCCACTTGGCCATCACATAACCATGTCCTTTCAACTAGTTTTGAGAGCTCTTCATGGATTTTTTCTTCATTCTTCTTCTTGTCAACCTCTTTCTCTTTCTTTTCCTCTTGTTTCATCTTCTTTTCTTCACTTCTGATCATCTTTCTCAACTGTAATATTTGATTCTTCTTTACAAGCAACTCTATAATCCACTTCACTTTCTTCTTCATCACAAATTCAATGTTATTACTCTCTTTCATCATCAACTCTCTTAACCTCTCTATATCTTCTCTCAACTTTCTCAGTTCTTGTTCCATCCTCTCTTCTTGTTTTCTTTCCTCTTCTCTCTTCTTGGCTTCTTCTTTCTTCTTTCTCTCTATCTCTTCTTGTCTCTTCTTGTGGCTTATCAACTTCAACATCTCTCTCACTAACTCTTCTTTATCCATCTTTCCTCTTTCTTCTTTTCCCAAGCAAGTTATTTCACCTTTCTTCTTCCACACCTCACCTAGGATTTTTGACCTAGTATTTTGGTGTCTTCTCACTCTTCTCAACCTCTTCTCATTATTCTTTCACTCTTACACTTCCACTTCTCTCATTTCTTCACTGTTAAACTCATTCACATACTCACACAATGCAATGTTAGCCACAACAACATCATTTAAATATCATCAATAAGAAGCCTAAGTTATGATACCAAAATGATGCAGAGAAAATAAAATTCATCATGCATTCAACTATGTTAGGAGGAATCAACAACAACCTTACACCAAGCTCTGCAGATGAGGATCTTCACCAAGAAGCCTAAAATGGCTCTAGTTTGCAAAAATTGACAAAAATCACCTTAAGTGGCTTTCAAAAACACCATAATCTGTTCTATAAGCCTCATACCCTACATCCCATGTCATTTCAATAATCAATATGATCATTCTTCATGAAATTTCACTTTTTCTCTTACCTTTCATCTCCACACCTTCACTAGTTCTTAGCCCAAACAAGTAGCTTTTTGCCTTTTTAGCCTTCAATGACCTCCCTTAATGCTTGTACCCTATTCCACACTTCAATACAATGTTAATTCAATCATCAAATTGAATTAAAAATAATCAAACCATCAAACTTCACCTATTTTGCCAAAACTGCCATTCTTGTGCTCTCAAGAACAAACAATTTGCAACAAATTTCTGTCATGAATATATTTTTCTGCACAAGGAAAATTGATCTACAAATTTGATATGTTTTATGAGTCTCTACAAGGAACATATGTTCAAAATTTAATCCATTTTCATTATGGAATTTAAAATTTATGATTGTTTTACCAGGAAGACATTACGTCAAACAATTTGCATGCATTCTCAGTCCAGATAGAAAATACTTCACAACTCCAAAAATAATCAGAATTAATGTAAAATATTAAAAAAACATATGGATGATTACCATTTTCAACTACACCCAAAATTTTGAGTCGTTTGGAAACTATATGCAAAATTTATCACTATTGTCCCAAAACAAATCATTAAAACTTGCATATACAATCACTATATCAGTTTTCAAGCAAGAAACAAGTAGTTCAACTCATCCTTTCACCAATCCTCCTAAAAGGATTCAAAAATTACTCTCCAAATGAAAATAAGGAAATCATCTAAGCTCTTGAATCACAAAATTTAGAGACATTCATGACAAGGTAAGATATCAAACAAAAAATAGAGTTTATTATGTATATACTATAACTTTCTTACAAATTTGTGTTTTTCTCTTCCATTTCTCCTTCCTCTAATCTCCTTCTTCCTTGAGGAATGTATTTCCACTCACTCTCCCTCTCATTTTATTCTATATTTTCCTTTTTATGTAACTTTTTCTTAGAAACATAACTGATTTAGGTGACTCTTCATATGCCACTCAGGCCCATACAACATGATGGGACATTTTTACATTATTTTAAGCATTTTATGGACTCACCTTACCCCTAGGACTCACCATAACAATTTTAAATGTTTACATACACTTGGAAACCATCAAACATCCCTTTTCACTCTTTCACAAGCCATATTTGGCTCTTTACATGCCTTAGAATTTGAATTGCCAAAATGAAGGGAAAACATAAATTTGAATTTTCAAACCTTAAGACTCCACCTAGACCTCTTCTCATGACTTAAATATAATCACTCAATTTGACCTTTACAATCATGATTAAATGAAATTTTTCATCCGATGATGTCGTTTGAAGATACCCCTACATTATATGTTTGTATTCTTTTTTTTGTACATTGTCTTTTTGTGTCATATTTTCAACCATGACACAAAAACATATCTTTTGTGTCTTATAGGACCAAGTTCTCGATGGTGGTCACCTACAACTATCTTCTATGTGATCTAATGATTATATTTGATACAGGCACACTTTAATTATTTTGAGCCGATGATCTAAAAAAGAGGGGGCATTTATTGGGGTTATCACATGAATATCAAGTGTAGCTCAAGTAGACAACAAAATTACACATTATAGAATATAGTGGAACAATTTATATGGGGACACATGAACAAGAACATTTTTTTGAAATCTCAATCTAGACAAAATTTTCCACCATAGGATAGAATTTTCAAATGTTACTTGTCCCAATAGATGGTATCTTGGGTAACATGTAGCATCTAATTTCAATTTTTTTGGAAGGTACATGTTCTCGAAGTTTATAGTGAAGGTATGTAGGTTTAATATAGAATTCCTTACATTTCAATACATAATGTGAGGGACATGATAATAGTTTTAAATCTAATGTCGGGTTACACATTTCCTATTTGGCATACATTCGCATTTGCATAGGTTCAATGTGGCACCCATACAATGCATGGTGGGGGCATGAGAGTATTTCATTCCCTTTCGAATTTGTAAGGGGTTTCACATTATGGAATCTAGATGCATCTACACTGTTGTGGTTATGTGGGTAGAGGTCCCAATTTCTCTCATTTTTTTGGTGTTGGGACACCTAATTCCTCTTTGGATCACTCTCTTTTGGTTACTTTAGTATGGGGACACCCATTTCCCTTTTGGGAACACTACTTCAGTAAATTAGGGACTAATCACTCTCGATTCTCTATCAAGACAACTTAATCCCTCTCCTTAAGTGATTCATCGAAATATCCTACATTCACAAGGAAAATATGTGTACTCCTTTCATGCTTTACATTCACTTTCAATTTGTAAGATTTCAATTTCAAATTTCAAGTTTCAATTTTAATTTCAATTTTGAGTTAAAGTTCAATTCTTTCTATGGACATTGACTACACTTAGTGTTGTGTGTTTCAAATTGGAGATCTTACAAACACTCAAGAAAATCAAGCACCTTGAGTAACGATAAAGTTTGTTTACACACTCAGGTATATTTTCCTTTAAGAAAGTAAATTTTTTTCCCAGATTAAAGTGGGGGCAAATATAGACACTCAAATTGGTAATTTATCACTGATGATGTCAAGTATTGGCTTAATCCCTAAATCACGACTTGTGCACCTATTTTGATCCCAACTACCGTATCCTATTACAAAACCTCGCTCTCCTATCGTGACCTTGTTTAATTTCTCAAAGAAATGCTTACATCAATCACAATCAATCCATTACTCATATTACTATGCACAAAAATTTATAGGTCCACACTTCCCTTTTGGACCAAACCGTCCAATGATTGGTCTGAAATAACAATTTTGTCTAGGGCCACCCAACAATCATTTTCTCAACTTGTTAGTTTTTTATGGGTTAGTACTTTCACTATGGGTCGACCTTAATGCAAAATTATATCCATAAAAACATATATGCATAAGCCTAATGCGTTCATTCGCTCACTCAACACTTTCAAGAACTCCACTAACATATATCTCTCAAAAGGCATATAAATATCTCCTAAATTTCTCTAAAGCAGCATCAAACATTAGGAGTAGCCCCCACACAAGTCTAAAGCACTCTAAATTAGGTCTAGAGTCAAGCTTCCCAAGCCAAAGGTCCTCAAAGCCAAGTCAAGCACAAATAAGCCAAGCCATTACAAAGCATTATCATGTGTTCAAACTATCAAATGCGCTTACATCCATACAATACTATATCTCTAAGTGGAAAACTACGTGTAGTTTGAGGCCTCTTCAAGTAGTACAAACATGGGTGATGTACGAGTTGCTCTTCAACCCAAACACTAACCTTTTTGTAGGGGTTGATTCTGCGGTCGTGGTTTTAGGTCAATTTAGATTTAATTACAAAGGGTTTCACATATTCTTGAGACCTAATAATTCACATCAAAGCATATTGCAGTCATTCACAAAAGCATAAATCTCCATTAACATCCTAGACAAAATCATCAAATAGGGACGAAACCACCAAACAATATACACCAAAAATAAAAATATATCCCAGTAGATCAGGCACTCCTAGTAATCAAGAATAAAGCATCTATAAGACATTTATAATCAGTTTATTTATCTGTCACACCCATATCAACTTTCTAGAGTACCCAAATAACTAATGTACTCATATTCTTGTGTTTTCGTTCATTTACATGCGTTAAAACTAATTTATCTATTAATTACATTATATGTGTGTTTAGACTTGAATGCTAATGCTAAATTAATAATTTGAATATACATCTTGTTGTCAACTCTAATCTAGAATTTAAATAACTTAAATAATCGTATCCTTCCCATTTTTTTATTGATTTATTTTTATGGGTTCAATCAATTTTAAGGCTAGTTTTATAAATAGATGAACATATTATGATTACAAAAACAATAGTTTGATAGACCACTGTTATCTGTAAAATTGACGAGGAAATTTTACAAGTAACCATACCAAAATTTTGTTTTGGTTCCTCGTAGAGGTCCCTCACGTTTGGAATGTTGTAAAATCCCTTTTCGGGAAATATAGTTTTCCGTAATTGGTCATTTTTGTCCTTTTTTGGCTGGGCACACCTTTTATCTCGTGGCAACACAGACTCAAACTCGCGCCACTTTATTTACTTGTACCACACCCTTTGCAGTGTTGACACATCAATTATTGCGCCTCCCGTGATGCACCTTTCTTCGCATGCGCCTTCCTATCAACAACAAAAATGTTGTGTCGTGTTTTGGTGCGCAAGGCGCCGAAAACTAGTGTCGAGATCCTAAAATGCGCCAAAGGGTGCAAATAATTTCATGTTGACAAAACCATATCCACACCAAAGGGCGCAAAGTATTCCATGTCAACACGTGTTTCGGTGCACCCCTTTAAAAGTGGTGGCGCATTTATTACACCTTTGCCTATATATAGGCACATCTCGCCCGTCACTTTCACAATCGGAAAACACGTGATAATCTTTATTTCTCTCGCACTCGTCGCTCGCCCGTCTTTCTCGTGTCGCGTTCGTGGACCCCGCTTCGTTCTCCTCATTCTATATATTCTGGGTAAGTGGTCCTTGTTTCTTTTGTGTTTTCATTTTTGCTGGTTGTTTGTGAGGTTGGTAGAATAGATCTGAGGAGCTTTAACCCTCCTACCCGCTTTTTGCAAATCTTCCCTCCCAACCATTTTCACCCTCTTTCCAGATTTCTTTGGCCAAGAGGGCTCTCGCCAAAAATAAATCCAAACCTCTTCGTTGTGCCCTTTCACCATCTAAATCAATGCGGAGTTAAGCCTAAAAGACCGCAAACCCATCGAAAGGAGAGAAAACTTGAAAGTTGGTTACGTGATGCACTTTCCTCTGGGCGCAATCGCCACCCTTGTTACAGGAAACACAGTCGTGCCAAGAAGGCGCACCGCCCTTGATTGCAACATACAAGATACCTGCACCATGCGTAAAACCAAGTAAATCCTAAACCTGGCACAGTGCATCCCCGCTTACAACAACAAAGTGCCATGCAAGCTTTCCCTGCGCGCGCCAAAGTCCCCTTTTGCGCACATAAAGCTAGTGCTACACACATTAATCCTGCGCCTTCGGCACCAACATTCCATGTTACATGCAAATTGCATGCGCCATTGGCGCATCCTGATCCCATGCAACACTAAACTTATTTGTGCCCAGTATAAAACCACATATAATGGCGCAGGCGCACTCCTGTTTACAACAACAAAGATGTTATATGCAAAATCCTTGCACCCTGCGCCCTTTGGCGCTGATTTATTCCTTGTAACACTCCGTTTCAGTGCGCCATTCTTTTAACTCTGCAGCCTACAGTGTCCCCGCACCTGCGCCCAAAAGCCTTAAAATTGCTAACTCCTCGTTTTGTAAAGCTTTAATGGAAGATCTGACAGCTAATATGGCTCTTTTGCGTTGGACTTCGCTCCTTCTTGCAGATCAGCAACTGAACTCAGATCCATATATGTCTACATCAAGCAAAAGGCCAACCAAGTCAAAGGGTAAGGCTAAGCTTACAGAGGAAGAGATGAAATACAAGTATCAAAGGGTCAGAATGCCCGAGTCCCAGGTAGAATGCAACCTGGACATTAGGGATTCCGAGCTTGGCCACATTGACATGGAGGATTTTCGCCAGAACCAGGAGAGTCACGGATAGTCCTTGGATGGACAAGCTAGTGGGTAGTGGTCTACATTTTGCTAGGGGAATCCCCGTCAGCGTGATAAATAACGAATTTATGATGGTGGTGGCCCACTGTTACAACAAAGACACAAGGTGTGTCGAAAATGAAAAGGGTGAGGTCATAATCAACCTCACTTCCCGACACTTTGAGATCATGCTAGGCATTCCTCACCACCGACATTTTGTGGCTGTAAGCCAAGAGGAATGCACCAAGGCATGGGAGGATAATGAAGACAAGTGCATGCAGCTGATGAACGAAGTGTACTTTAAAGAAAAGAAGGTGATAACCAGATGGCCATAGGTTATTCACCATAGCGACTTCTCTAAGGAACTAAGTGATACCATCACGTTCCTAAGTAGAGTTTTTGGGATTTCTAATGCCCATTACTTTCACAAATGGATGCTCAGGTACCTAGAAACCATGAATAAGAATGTGCCTGATCAACGCTTTGAATGGGCAGAGATAATAAGTAGCACCATATCTGAGCAGCTCCAACAACTCACCACGACGGGGAGGTTCTACATGAACTCCTACGTAGTCTATGCTGCAGCCTCAGAGAGGGATTATCCAGCACTGAGCCGATGCGGGGTTTGGCCTCAGGTAAAGATATATGAATACTACCCAGAGCTGAAGCTGGAGAACAACATCTCGCAGTTTACCAAGATCAATGATGCTTTCTTCTATGGCATCGTCTGCCTTTTGAGGCCAAATATGACTCATGGTCGAACGACCAAGAGCATAGTCACAACGACTGAGAAGTGGGGAGCACTATTTACCCAATTCCCCACCTTCACCTATCTCAGAGAAGCCAACTTCTTAGGGAGCCCACTAAATTGCCAAGGTATGCTGGCCCTAAGCGAGATCCCGCTGGAGCTGCCCGTAAAGCTCATAACATACCATGAGAAGTGCCTAAAGAGAAAGAAGGGCGGAACTCCTTTCCCCCTTACAGTGGGAAGGTACACCTGCATTTCCCACCACAAATCCTAGGAGATGTTTGCAGAGTTAGAACTGCTCAATCTAAAGCACAATTTCGTGCAAGGCCCACCTTCGATCCAAGGAATTGCCTCCCTAAGGCAAAACTCGATCCTATCCACATTCCACAGATTGAGGATATCTACATCGACCTATATCATGAGGTCGAACTTAGAAGAAAAGATCACTCTCACCTGGCCCTGGCAGAGATTATTCAATATGGCGTGGCCATTGTTCCAAAAGGTTATCAAACAACTGATCAAGAAGTTGATCAAGTGTATCTAGACACGGATGGGGACAGCTGGCCATTTGCCGAAATAGATAGAACAAAGGCACCTTAGACCATTGAGGTAAGGGTTAAAGAAACATTGTGGCGAATGAACATTGGTGCAGAATGAATGGCCTTATCTACCTCAAGTAGATTTCACCACGTCCCCTTTGGGCAATGCACCTGTCAGGCCGAAACATCTGCCAAAGGGAAAAGGCAAGGATAAAGAGGGAGAATCAAGCTCCACTCAAGAAGAAGCTCCTGAGAGCCCTCCTTCCGCCGCATAAGAACAAGTTGTAACTCTGGCATCCCGGAGAAAGAAGCGGCGGAGAGTGTCCCAATGGGCACATCCATTCAGGATGTTGCCACTGCAACAACCATGGAGGTTCCCACCGTCCCTTCTCCCCCTTCTTATGTGACTCAAGCAACCATCCCTTTGGTCGTTTCCTCTCCCCATCTTCTCTGCTCCCCCTTCCTCTTCCTCCATCTTCTCTTCTCTCATGAGTGTCCCCCACTATTTCTTCTCTCATCTCTCAGCTCCCTTCCATTCCCACGACTACCTCACCCTGCGCAGATCTTCCCTCCCATGAGCACTTTCTTGGCTCTCTCTTGATGTTGCGCCACGTGTCTCTACGCATTTCCCCTCATCCACTGCAGCTGCTCCCTCTTCCACTTCCAGCCCCGCTCCCTTAGGTCCAACATGGCTTTCTCAGCACCTTAGCCAACATAAGAGGAAAGTCCCTATTGCACCAATGGACTTCTCCGTCATCCCAGCAAAGGGGGCTAAGAAGTAAAAGCCGATAACTCGCTTCTCTCAGAGTGCATCGGGAGAGAGAGTGATGGAGATTGTGTATCCCGATCCTTCAAAGGATAAAAAGGATCTGTCTCCTACAGATTATACAGTGACACAGTCACAATGGGAATGTCTTCTGAAAGTCTTCAAGGGGAGGCCCTATCTGTGGTGGATGCCCTTTGCAAGAAGCTCCAAGAAGCAAAGGAAGAGAAGAGGCTATTAAAGAGCGAGTAACAAACATCTTCTCCATGCCCTGCAGAAAATGGGTAGTGCACCTCCTACAACTGCCACCGAAACTCCTGAGGTCCTAAGCCAGGATAAGATAAATGAATACGCCAAAATTGGTGAACAAGGTATGGCAGTTTCCGCCTGGAGAGATCAGATCCTCAAAGACAGCGAGGAGGTAATTGTCAAGTTCACCGAATTGTATCAGAACATCAGTCGGGTGAACAAAGATCTCCAGGTGATTGCGGGACCTATCTCTGAAGAGTTGGACCATGCTAGGTTGCAACACGAGATATTCCAGAAAATGCTCGACTGCTCAGTCGATGATTTGGTAAAGTTCGAATTTTCGATCACCCTAGGGTACCCAGCAAAATCCTTGCTACGTTGGACTACCGGGTCGATCAGATGGAATTCATCCTGGAGAAGATTGACAAGGTCAAGGAGGAAGCCCTGGATGCAATGCATCAAATGGAGCAAATTGTTCTAAGAATGTCTCTCGGGCTTGCTTACTCCTTCTTTCACCTTAAGGAAGGCAGACGAAACTATTTGGATCTTCAAGGAGATCGTCTCTCAAGGGCTAGGGCCAGAAGCCACTTTTGACACTGAATGCATCAATAATCTTCTAGCTTGCCGTGATTTTGTGGGGTACCTGATGGAGGTAGGTAATGAATATTTCAAGCTCCTGAAAAACTCAGAGATGAGCGGGAGACTTGTGAGGTCATCGGCGATCATACAAAGGGTCCTACCTAGGATCAACTTCAGCCGATGGTCAGTAAATTCATGGAATATCGGACCCAGTTCCATATTACCTCTCCCGAGCAAAGATCATAAGCAAGATACCCCCTGCTACGCCCTTAACCTATTGCTTGTATTAGGATATGAGTAGCCGACTTGTGGCTTACCATATCATTTTATTATATCATTTATACTTTCTCATGCTTAATAGGTTGGCCTTGGTGATGGCCATAGCATATGACTAGTATATATAGGGGATTATAGGTAGTATTTCATTATCATTTGAGCATTTGAGTCTTGTTATATGGTTTGGAGGTTGCCCCCTCGAAGTGGCGAAGCTATTCTAATTGCATATTGAGATCATTATTCTAAAATATTGTGTTATTTGGTGCTCTCCTATTGCTCTTAATCTGAATTATACAAGTAATTTCATTACAAGTGGTATCAGAGCTGCGATCTGGGCCGAATTTAGGGCAAAAACCCTAATTTTTTGTTTCCACCACATATTGCGAACCAGAGCGAATTGGTGGGAGATATTTTTACCAGAGTTGTGAAGAATATCAAGTAAGGTTCCCTGAAAATTTCAGACTTTTTAAATTTATTTTGCAAAAGTTATTACAAATTTAGGGTTTTTCATAAAATCACTCCCTAGGGTGCAAATTGTGGAAAATTTTTAAGTTCTTTACATTTTCGGAAATATCTCAAAAAAATAGTATTAGTATCTTCTCTGTGTTTTTTCCTGTTCGGCCGAAATTGTATCAAAACCCTAAACCCTAAGATTTGACATCATGGCGGGGCCTTCCACAAGAGCAAAAAAGAATTCGGTAACTCCGGGTAAAACCCCAGATAAAGAGGGGGTAGTGATTGAAGAGATGGAGTCAGAAGGGGTAAATACAGATTCCTCAGCACTAGGGTTTACCTCAGTTGATCATAAGGTTTGCCAACTTGAGTATGAGTTACGAATTGTACAATCTGAGATGGCCTCTAAAGGAGACATAGCCCAAATCAATCATCGGTTGGATGATATCATGCAACATGTAAAGGGTAACCAGTATGGCCCAAATCCAGCCCATATCAACCAAGGAGGACCTTCAGTTCAAAATCATGGACAAACTAACCATATTGGATCACTTTTCCAGTCCAATCAGAATCCAACTTATTCGCAACCACGGAACATGATGCCGAAAGTGGATATGCGCAAATTTGATGGTAAGGATCCCCTGAATTGGATAAATCAAATGGAGAACTTCTTTGAGTTACATCAAACACCATCAGGACAAAAGGTGACATTGGCATCCCTATATCTTGAACCCGACCAATTTGTTTGGTATCGTTGGTTATGTGCTCAGAGGCAAAAGAATGGTCTAGGTGTCACTTTGACAGTTTTTACCGAGGAGTTGTAATTGCACTATAGTTCCAGTGTTTCAAATAACTACTTTAGTCAATTAGCAAAGTTACGGCAAACAGGATTAGTCAAATATTATGTGCGTCAATTCCAAAACCTATCCTTAAGGGTGGAGAATATTCCAGAAAAGAATCTAAAACTTGTTTCTTGGGGTCTTAAGGACCACATCGAGCATGAGGTACGGATGTTTAACCAAGATAAGGATACGCAATCTCTAATACAAAATATCAAGCAAGGATCTATGAAATCTAACAAATTTGAGTGGAAAGGTAATGCTCTATGGTACAAGGATAGGTTATACTTGAGTAAAGATTCGAGTTGAAGCATAAGATTCTTGTAGAGCTACATGCCTCACCTATTAGAGGACACTCTGGGTTTTGAAGACATATCATAGGATAAAAAGAGAATTCTTTTGGGAAGGACTCAAGGGGATGTACAAAAGTTTGTATCAGAGTGTTTAGTGTGCCAACAGAACAAAGGGGAAACAATTAAGACACCAGGTCTGTTGCAACCCTTACCAATTCCTAGCCAGAGATGGGAGGAGGTCTCCATGGATTTCATCACCGGATTGCCTTGTTTAGAGGGTAAGAATGTTATTTTCGTGATTGTGGATAGGCTCACAAAATATGCCCATTTTTTTCCCTATCACATCCATTTGCAAGTCAAGATAATGCAGTTATTTTTTTGGAGACAGTTCAAAGGCTACATGGAACCCCAAAGATAATTGTGAGTGATCGTGATCCTATTTTCACAAGTAATTTTTGGACGGAATTATTTTCATGTTTGGGTACTTAGCTAGCTCACAGTTCATCTTATCATCCTCAAACTAATGGGCAAACAGAAGTGGTCAACAAATGCTTAGAGGGGTATTTACGTTGTTTTGTATCAGATAAGCAAGAAAGGTGGATTAAATGGCTACCACATCGCGAATGGTGGTATAACACATATTTTCACACCTCTTCTCAAATGACCCCATTTTTAGCATTATATGGTTACCATCCACCTTCTATCACTTCCTCCGAGGGTGCGCAAACTAAGGTCGAGAGATGTTGAGGAACACATTCAACATCAACAACAGGTTTTGGCTAGTTTGAAGGAGAATTTAGCATTAGCACAAAACAGGATGAAACAACAAGCAGATCAACACCGTAGTGAAAGACATTTTGAAATCGGGGACTGGGTTTTTGTACATCTCCAGCCTTACAAACAGATGTCCCTAAAGCAACAGAAAAAGGAAAACAAACTTGCTCCTAAATATTATGGCCCTTATCAGGTTCTACAGAAAATTGGCAGTGTTGCTTATAAACTAGAGTTGCCTCCATCTTCACACATACACCCAAGATTCCATGTTTCATGCCTGAAGAAGGTTATTGGATAGAAATTTGAAGCCCAGACAGAGTTACCAGAACTTGATGAGGAAGGAAGAATCATTTTGGAGCCAGAGAAGATTCTGCAAACACGTACTAAGAGGCTGAGAACTAGAGACATTAAGGAATATCTGATCAAGTGGAAGAATCTGAGCATAGAAGATGCCACCTGGGAGGATGAAGGATTTCTGCAGCAACATCCAGGATTATTCAACGTTGAGGACAACATTGGTTTGAAGGGGAAGGGCATGCTACGCCCTTAACCTATTGCTTGTATTAGGATATGAGTAGCCGACTTGTGGCTTACCATATCATTTTATTATATCATTTATACTTTCTCATGCTTAATAGGTCGGCCTTGGTGATGGCCATAGCATATGACTAGTATATATAGGGGATTATAGGTAGTATTTCATTATCATTTGAGCATTTGAGTCTTGTTATATGGTTTGGAGGTTGCCCCCTCGAAGTGGCGAAGCTATTCTAATTGCATATTGAGATCATTATTCTGAAATATTGTGTTATTTGGTGCTCTCCTATTGCTCTTAATCTGAATTATACAAGTAATTTCATTACACCCCTTTTCAAATTACGAGACGATGATGAATAGCCTTCTTCCTCTTGGCTTCATTTTTGTAAATATCTAAGGATATGTTGGCACAAATGATGACATCATCCATGTTGCACCATGGGGTGTTGTCATCTACCTAGTTGCTCAAAGTCAACATTGACTTTTAGTTTTTTTGTAGATATTTTGTAATTAGTGGTTGGTTTCTTTTGGCCTTCTCTCTTATCCTTCTTCTATATATACTTGGATACTTGTTGTATTTTTAGATGAAAAAATAGAAGTGAGAAGAAAAGGCTTTGTACTTTTTGTAACAGAAGAAAACATTAATACAAATATCAAGACTTTGTGTTGAATATCTGTGTTATGGGCATCTGATCTTTCTTATGTTAGATTTATGCATTTATTCTGTTGGATCTATCTCTACTTTTTTTTTTCATTTGTTCATCAGTATTGCTTTGTTCGTCTACGCAAGTAGGTTCGGCTATGTTTACTACTAACCCAAAACATAAACCCTCCGACCTTTCTACTTTGGAATTCATTTTTTTCTCCCTTTGTAGCTATCCCATCTCCTCCCCTTGTTTCTTTCCCTTCCTTTCACGCTTGGAAACACCTCTACCTTGGGATGAGATCCCAAACCCCGAAGGTAGAATATTGTGAGACTTGCATGCATTCCCGCTAGTGGAATAAGAATAAACCAGCTTTTGCTTTTTTGACTCAAAGAGGGGCTATGCCACACACATTGTTGGCTCTGCCTATCCATAGATCCGTCCACCCGACAAATTTTCGAACCAACACATCTAAGAGCTCAAGCTCTTTTGTCAAGAGGTGGGATCACAAGTGAATACTAACGAAATCAAATTCACGATCTTCTTACCATGGAGGAAAAAGAAGAAAATTAACTTCCTTTTCAAAAAAACCATTGAAAGTAGTGGAAAAATACACATATCTCGAACTTGACTTTTTCCTTGGGATTAGTTGGGAGACTTCGTAAGAAAAAAAGAATACATTGTGGTGGAAGGCCTTATACTCATTTCAAAATAGGTGTAAAAACATATAATTATGGGATTGGAAAACCAAGATGACCTTGTTTAAACCGCTCGTCACATTGGTGGTCCTATACATGTGTGAAGTTTTGGGTAGAATGTGTCTCGACCTAAAATGGAGATAGTTAGAGGGAGTCCAAAACTATTTAATTACAAACAACCTCAAAGTGAAAACATTAATGCCATATGAGATTCTATTAGCTAAAACATATCCTTGTTGGAGGCATTAACTATGAATCGAACATTAAGTTGTTTAAAAATACTCAAAGTAGGGGACTCTTCGAGAATGACAATATAAGAAGAATTAAATAGAAGGAAAAACACATGGATGAAATAAAACAACAAATGGATGCATAAATAGGGCATCAACATGCAAGAAAGGCCAAATACTAATGAAGAAATAAAAAATTGCTTGAGAGAGAAATTTAGGACAACCATGTGGACAAAACACACATAACAAAATAAAACAAACTATATTAAATAGTTTGATCCCACATGGGATAATGATGAAAAGATGTATATAAGAGTAGAAATCAAGTGGAAGATGAAAATATTGATGACTCAACTAAGGACTAGCTTCGCATCACCTTAAGTGTGAAATTCGACAAGGTGGACACCATTTAAGAAGGAGTGGGAATGAGAACATGATTATTTTATGACAAGGGGTAATGGAGATAGAATGGGACTACATCATGGAGTGCCCAACTTACAGCTGACATCAAGAATAACCTAAGGGTAGATAACCTAACCCACTTATTTGAGGACGTAAGACTAGACAAAACAACACGTATTATGATCATGATTCTCATGAAAAGATTTGAGATAGAAAGATATTATAAAATTTGGGTTGCCCTTGTACCTAGGGGAAGTGTTAAGGTGTAGAGAAATTATATTGCAGCACCCAATCCAAAGACCGTATGGTCTCGTCGACGTTAAAAAAAAGTCTTTCATTTCATTAAATTTTTTTATGAAAAAGATCTTATATTATATCAAATGCAACATGATACAAGTATTTTCCAAAAAAGATGGCGGTATGAGAGCACACCCAAAACCACAAACCAATTAGGAAAAACCTAGGAGAGCAACAAACACATTAGGCAAATCCTAGGAATACATCAAAAAAAGAAAGTCAAGTCGCTGCAGCAAGGATACCAAGAGAAGGGGGGTCATGGTCATTAAGCCAACCAGAGCAAAGAAGGTCCTTGTCAACGTTTGATATGTCCCATCCCAAGCCCAAAGGGTCCTCCTCTTCATTTTCAGCCGCCACCCGCGTGGGCGAGATGGCCAAGGGAATCGAGGGAACTTGTCCAAAGGTGGCGGGGGTGGAGGTGGCAGATCCCAACCATTGTGAGTGTATGGCTCGGAAAAATCAACGAGCCCCACCTGAGCTGATGAGTTGGGAGGATCCCTAGTCATATTGGTGAGTTGGTGGGGAAACACTCCTTTGTGGTTGGTTATGCGAGGATCGGTGAGCACGGCTAAAAGAACGCCACCGTGAGTGGCTCTCGACAACCTTAACGGGGTGGTGAACATCGAGAAGGTGAAGGCTCATGGGTGACATTACACGGGGTGTCACCCCAATGTCGCAAAAGAGTCTATAAATGCTCCACCTCCAGAGCCACCTTATTTGCCTAGACTTGAATCTACAGAAGAACATTAGAGATAACCATCGATTTATTATACACTAAAAATTGAGGATCAACTTCAGTATTAGTAAAGAAAAAAGCATTACATTCTTTCCATAACCAAAATAAGATTTCCCCTCTAAAAACATGCCAAATCTGGGAGAACATATGCGGAAAGTTGGGGTTATCTCCTAAAAGAATGTGCTGCCATGTGAAACATTCTGGCCGGAGGGGGAAGAAGAAAGAATGGATCCAGTTCCAAGCCCTCGGGCTTTGGGACAATACCAGAATAAGTGCAACAAAGTTTCGAGGTGGCCACAAAATGGACATTTAGGGGCTGGGACACCAATTTAAACCAGTGAGGCCTATCAGAAGACCTTGATGAAGAAGGCACCACAGAAAGTGCACAATTTTGGGCTCCACACAGGCAAACCAAATAGTGTCAAACCTCCTTCTCCAACAAGAGGGAGAAGAATGCAATCCCCATCTAGTGTTGAGCTTTTCAACCATGGGTAAGTGTGGGGAGAGCCAATGATAACCCTTACTAGCAGAGTAATTCCGAAAGGGGGTGTCCACAAACCACTTCCAATTTGTCCACCAAGGATGGGAGGAACACACAGAGATTTTATGTAGCATATGGTCGGGGACCGAATTGATGATTTCCATGAAACCAACATGATCCTAGGTGGTGAGTTAAAAACAAGCTTTGAGCTCATTCCAAGGAACCTAGGATTGTGTGTGCTTGTAAAACAAATCTTGAATAGTACGAATTCCACATTTGAAAAGCTTGAGCACAGGAATTCCAGGGACTTCTACAAGACACCGATCTTGGACTTGAATGACATGCGACCACCATAGGGATTGTTGATTGATGGAGAGGCCATTGTGGAAACCATTTCCTTTCCATAGAAGCCACGACTTGATTCGTTCCCATGCTTTCCAGATACTTTTAAGCACGAAAGTGCCAACAATTTTGATCAAAACTAGAGCAATGAGAAGATTGGAAAACCCTAAACCCTTCCAGGTGAGGTGGCCATAAGGAGAGCCCTCCTTGATGTCATGGCACATAAGCACTTTCCATGCTTCTTGACCTTCAATGCATCGAATTATCCATTTCGCACAAAGTGTTTTCCCTTGTCACAATATCTCAATGAGACCCATTCCCCCAGAGTCACGGGGAAGGCAACATGTCTCCCATGCGACTCTATGAAAACCTTTGCCATAAGAGGCATTAGCCCACATGAAATCTTTGAGAAGCTTCTCTAATTTTTGAATTGAAGCTTTGGAGGGAACCCAACATGAGGAGTAGTAGACATGGGTGGCTGCAAGGACCTTAGAACAAATTTGGAATTTCCTCGCCAACGATAACGACCTAGTAATCCAGTATTCCAATTTTTGGCCACACGTTGAACCACATAATGCCACAATTCCGCCAGTAATGCCTGAAAGGCAAAGGGAATACCAAGGAATTTAAATATCTCACCATGACGAAGCATTTTCCAATCAAATGAAGCAATCCAAGTGGGAACATAGAGAAAGGATTACCTGTAACACTGCGTTTTTGCCATTGAATGGAAGAACCAAAAGCTAAACAAAAGATATCCAGACAATGCATGACATTGCGGATATTGGTCTCTTCCTCAATGAGAGTAAGGAAAGAATCATTGATGAAGTGACCATTGAGCAATTGAGAATTGTTCACAGAAGGCAACATAATCCCCTTGACAAGCCCTTGAGATTTGGCTTGGGCCAAAAGATACCCAAAACCTTCAAAGAACTAGCACATAAAGTGCAGGCACTAATGGGAAACCTTGGCGAATAGAGCGAAATAAGCCAAAAGGTTTAGAACTATGGCCATTAATGGTAATATGGGTAGAGGCATTGGTGAAAAACATGCAGATAGATTGAATGAAGATGGGGCCAAAGCCAAGGGCTTGAAGCATGACAAGAATAAACGACCATTCAATTCTGTCGTAGGCTTTCTCAAAGTCAATTTTAATGAACATAACAGATTGATTGGATCTGTGAGCCCATTCCATTCCTTCCCAAACAACAATGATGTTGTCAAGGATGTAGTGCCCCTGAATGAAACCAATTTGCTTCTATGGATGACAATGAGAAGGATATGGTGTAACTAAATAGCTAAAGCCTTGGAAATTATCTTGTATAAGACGTTAAGCAAGGTAATATGTCGTCATCTAGTAATTTACTCAGGATCTCTTAGTTTGGGGATGAATTTGATGTTCCCTTTGTTGATCCACATTCCTATCGACTGGTTCAAATCCCTCAAGATAAACCTGATGAAGGTCGGGGCCAACAATATCCCAAAGCAACTTGTAAAACTCACATGGGAAACTGTCGCATCTAGGGGCCTTGTCATTAGCCATTTGCATAGTCGCTTCATGAAGGTCATCAATGGTGAGCATACGGTCACAAGCCACCTTCTAAGCAGGAGAGAGTTTGCATGACACCACAACCAAACATTGGTCGAGCCCAACTTGTCGCTCTTTAGAAGGAGGTTGAGCTTGAAACACCAGCTTATAATGCCGACAAAAGCTTGAAACACAAGTTGATTATCAAATTCCCAAACTCAGCCATCACCGATGGCCCGAATTGACCAGATGGATATTTGTCTTTAAGGGAGAGAAAAAATTCTTTGGAAACCCGATCCCCAACTTTAAGCCAATGCATGCAGCACAAATTTGAGCTCCCTAAGTGTTGTAATTATTCGCAATTTGAATTTTTTCTTTGGAGTTTTGCCACTTGAAGTTGTAGAACTTCAAAGAAAGGATTTCCCTAAAGTGTAACCACCTCTCGGCTAAGAGCGGAGGTGGTGGCAGAGTATGAGCAACGCCAAATTTTACCCAAATGTCAGCCATAGAGTTTGAGAAATCTTATCGTCTGAGTCATGGCATCCTCCCACCATTGCGTCCAGCTGGCATGCATAGGTGGATGAAATTGCTAATTGTGATTTGACCAGGGGATAGGTTCCACACCCTCTTAATGTGGTTGAGAGTGGGCCCATGTTCCATCAAGGTAGTATTGAGAAAAACGAGCCTTTATGAAAAAAGGGTGCTTATCATGCCAAGTGATACGAGAATCGAATGGGGGAATGGTTTGAAAGGACAAAGTTAGGCATGACCTCCACAGGTAGGGAATAAATGTTTCTATAGGAACTAAGCATTGTTATGCTTTAGGAAATCCTGATTCAATTTTTTTTTGCCGACATATTCAATGTTATACTCCTCCTCAACGAGTTCACATTGCACCCAAGCTATGATCCCGAGAGTGGCGAGAAGGGCTCCGGGCCCCTTTTGGATGGGCCCTGTGAACCATTGGTTAAAAGCAACGACTAATGTGGGAGAATGATGACATTGTGAATTGGGTTTAGCTAGCCCATGAGAACCAAAGCCGCCTTGGGCATGTTGGAGAATTTAGGTAATTGATTTAGCGAGTCGGCAACAATAGTTGGTTCCTTAATTCGTGGGCTACGAGGTTGTTCCTTAACAACTTACTCAAACAATCTGTTTGAACCAGAAGCCTTGGATTGTGTTGTCTTATTCTTATTTTTCTAGCTGTCAGTTGTTTGTCAGCCCTCCTCCTAAAGGGGTTTAGCCATTTTTTTAGCCACCTCGCTATTGGGTATCATGAGGGACATAGAGAGGGCATTCCTTGATCTTGTGATCAGAGGCCTGACATCGGAAGCAAGTGTTGGGCATATTGTTATATATGAAATGTTGGGAATAATGTTGAGTTATGGAGCTCAATTACTTCGGATTAGCATGTAATATGAAACTTGCTAGAAAACACAGTAACCGACATTGGTTATGGAGGGACCGACATCGGTCACCATGACTCGAATCACCGGCAAGGAGGAACTGACATCGGTTAGGATTAACTGGCGTCGGTTACCTGTGTGTGGGTGTTTTAATTAACTCGCATGAATTAGATATATTTTTAGTATTAAAGACGATCTATTGATTGTAATTGCATGGCTAAGTGCCCTAAGTTTGTATACGCTTATATAAGCATGAAAGCTAGGGTTTATAAGTAAAAATTAAGAAGAATTTGCAAAAGTTGATGATTATTGGGAGAATAATTGTAAGAGAGATAATTCTTGGTGAAGAAGCAAAATCTTGAGAGAAAGAAAGTACTGTACATCCCAGAGGTGTGGAAGATCGTAAATCTTCATTGTATATCTTGTGAAAGCTTTGTTTAATAGATTGACTTGTTTCTTGGTGGATGTAGCCCACACTAGGTGAACCACGTTAAATATGGTGTTGATTTATATCTCTTGTTTTGTATAATTCTTCTAGTAGAATATCCAATTTCATTGCATGTATGTTTAGATCGATATATTATCTCGTACAACCTTGTCCTAACCCCAAAAACTAGTATCATAACTTTGTTTGAGGGTTTTATGTGTTGACATATTTATTCACAGAGAGTTTTCTAATTGAGTGGGAGATACAATAATGGCAGAAGAAAATAAATACAAGGTAAAAAAGTTTGATGGCCAAAATTATCAATTATGAAAGATGCAAATTGAGGATTATCTGTATCAAAGAGATTTGTACTTACCGTTGGATGAAAATTCCAAACCTATGAAGATGACTGATTAAGAATGAAATATTCTTGACAGAAAGGCTTTGGGATCTATAAGATTGAGCCTAGCAACATCCGTGGCTTCCAATATTATAGAAGTGACTTCTACGGTAGAGTTAATGAAATCTCTTACTAATTTACATGAAAAACCAAGTGCTTCAAATAAAACTTATTTGATGAAGAAACTATTTAGTTATAAGATGCATGAAGGTGGATCTCGCATCTAGTCATTTGAATGATTTCTGCTCTATTGTAAATCAGTTAAAATCGGTTGATATTCCGTTTGATGATAAAGTGAAATCACTTTTATTCTTATGTTCTTTGCTTGATAGTTGGGATAACTTGGTAATGGTTGTTAGTAATACAACATCTGCTAATAATATTTTGAAGTTTGATGATGTGGTTAGTATAATCTTGATGAAGAAATTCACAGAAACATATAGAGGAATCATCGAGAATGCTTTGAATGTATAAAATAGAGGTAGGCGAAGGAGAGATCCAAGAGTAAGAATAATGAGAAATCGAATCAAGGGATGGAAAATCTAAATCCAGAGGTAAGGGAATTACTTGTTGGAAATGTGGAAAGAAAGTACATGCAAAGAAATATTGTTGGTTAAAGGATAAAGATAACCAACAACCAAACAAAGGTAAAGTAGCAAATCTTGCTGCAGCAGAGGTAATGCAAGATGCTCTTATTCTTTCTTTAGATAATAGAATTGAATCATGGGTTTTAGATTCATGAGCTTCTTTCCATACAACCCCTAATAAGGGTTATTTTAGAAATTATGTCCAGGGCAATTTTGGGCATGTTTATTTGGGTGATGATGAACCCTACAATATTACTGGTAAAGGGGAAGTTCATCTAAAATTGCAGAATGGAAATACATGGGTATTGAAAGATGTGAGGCATGTGCCAAGCCTCAAGAGGAATCTTATTTTTGCAGGTCAACTAGGTGAAGTTGGTTACATGGTTACATTCACAACAGACTCTTGGAAAGTCACCAAGGGTGCTTTTGTTGTGGCAAGAGGTAAGAAGGTAGGAACGTTATATTTATCTACCTGTGTTATTGATTAATTTTATACATTATCTACTTCTGATTCATATGCATGTATGTGGCATAATCGGTTGGGCCATATGAGCAAAAAAAAGAATGCACATCTTAAAGGCTAAGGGTAAGTTATTAGATTTGAAAGATTTAGATCTTGATTTTTGTGAGCATTGTGTTTTTGGAAAGTAAAAGAGAGTGAAATTTCTCAAAGTTGGGGCAACTAAGGAGCATAAATTGGAGCTTGTGCACTCAGATGTGTGGGGACCAGCTCAAGTAGCTTCTCATGGAGGATCCCAATATTATGCTACTTTCATTGATGATGCTACAAGAAAGGTATGGGTTTATTGTATTAAACGTAAATTTGATGTTTTTGAGACTTTTAAAAGATGGAAAGCCCTTGTTGAGAATAAATCAAATTCAAAGTTAAAGTGCCTTAGATCCGATAATGTGGTGAATATATATAACAAGGATGACAATGATTATTGTTCAGTGAATGAGATACGTAGAGAAAGAATGGTTCCAAGAACACCACAAGAGAATGGTGTTGCAGAAAGAATGAACATGACAATCATGGAATGTGCTAGAAGTATGATGATACATTCTAGATTACCCTTGTAGTTTTAGGTAGAAGCAGTTGATACAACAATTTATTTGATTAACGTGTGGGCCTTGAGTTCACTAGATGGAGGAATACTAGAGAAAGCTTGGGTGGAAAAGAGGTAGATCTATCTTTTCTTAGTTTTTGGTTTAGAAGCTTTTGTGCATATTGATAAGGAAAAGGAAAATAGGAAAAAGTTGGATGCAAAATCCAAGAGATGCTCTTTCATTGGTTATGAATATGGTGATTTGGATTCTGTTTTTGGGATTTAGAGAATTCTAAAATTTTATGAGTCATGACATTGAATAGAATGAAAAGGGAATGTACAGAGATCAAATTTTGGTACCCAAGGACAAACCTGGTTGAGAATTTTATGAATGAAAATGAACTCTCAGATTTAAAAGTAATACCGACATGGTTACATAGTAATCGGTGTCGGTTGACCCTTGGTCGACATCGATCATCGTGGCCAGACCGATATCGATTCTGAAAAGATCCCAAAAGATCCCAACCGACATCGGTTATAGGTGACCAACGTCATTCAATGAAAAATTTGGATACAAATGACCAGGAGGTCCGAGAACGAGCCTTTGGTACCCCAAACTTCTGTGAGAAAACTACAAAGGGTAAGTAAACCTCCATAAAGATTTACACCACCTCTATTTTATTTATTATTAGCTGATAATGGTGAACCATAAAGTTTTGAAGAAGCAATGCAGGATAAGACTCATGTCCAGTGGGAGCATGACATGGATAAGGAGATGGACTCTTGAAATAGAACCAAACTTGGGATTTGTTTAAGTTTCTAGCAAATAAGAGGACATTACGAGAACAAGTGGGTTTAAAAGATCAAGGAAGAAGATGGTGGAGAGAAAAGGTACAAGGTAAGACTTGTAGTAAAGGGATTTACACAGAAAGTAGGTTATGAATTTGGTGAAATATTTTCTCTTGTTGTAAAGATGACTTATATTCGTATTGTATTGAGTTTAGTTGTAGTACATGATTTGCATTTAGAGCAACTAGATGTGAAGACGACTTTCCTTCATGGTGATTTGGATGAAGAGATTTATATGCAGCACCACTTGGGGATGAAGTCAAGGGTAAGGAAAATTAGTGCGCAGGTTGAAAAAGAGTCTATATGGGCTCAAACAATCTCAAGGCAATGGTACACGAGGTTTGATAATTTCATGCATGAGCATGGTTATTTGAGATGAATGAATCGACCATTGTGTTTATTTCAAGAAGCTTGAAAATGGGAGCTATATTATTTTGTTATTGTATGTGGATGATAAGTTTATTATAGGATCTAGTATGCAAGACATTAGTGAGCTTAAGGGAAAGCTAGCTTACACATTTGCTATGAAGGATTTTAGAGCTGCAAAAAAGAATCCTTGGCATGTAAATATACGAGAGACAGGAAAATAAGAAATTATATTTGTCTTAGGAGGATTATATCTACATGGTGTTAGAAAGGTTCAAGATGCAGAATGTAAAACATGTTATTACACTTATGGTTGGACACTTCAAATTGAGCAAATATCAAGTGTCCATGATCACATGAGGAGGTCAAATACATGACACGAGTGACATATGCTTGCAGCGATTGGGAATCTCATGTATGTTATGGTTTGTACTAGACCAGACATCGCATGGCAGCGAGTGGAGAGTTGTGAGTAGGTTTATGGCCAATCAGGTAAAGAGCATTGGAAAGCAGTCCAATGGATACTCATGTATTTGAAAGGGACATCTAGAATGCAATTATGCTACGGATGTTCAAATATTTCATTATGTGGCTATGTTGATTCAGATATGGTGGAGATCTAGATGGTAGGAGGAGCACTATTGGATATATTTTCATAGTAGGTGGGATGACAATTAGCTAGATTTCAAGATTGCATAAGGTTGTGGCTTTGTCTACTACAGAGGCAGAGTATGTTGCAACTACAAAGGCTAGCAAGGAGATGATATGGATGAGTAGGTTCATGAAAGAGTTGGGAAAGGAGAAAGATGATTGCAAATTGTTCAGTGAGAGTAAGAGTGTAATTCATTTGGCAAAGAACTAGCATTTCATTCAAGAACAAAATACATTTAGTGAGGTATCACTTCATACGGAAGGTATTGGAGGATGGGTAGTTGAATGTGGAAAATATTTATACGAGTGAGAACCCTGTGGATATGCTAACGAAGCCATTAACAAAGGAGAAGTTGGAGCTACACTCCACTTTTGTTGGTCTTCAAGTTTGAGACTTGAAGAGGAAGAAACAAAACTAAGGAAGGATCCAAGAATAACGATGTACATGTATGGTGCAAGTAATTAATCTCCAAGTGGGAGATTGTTGAGTTGTGGAGCTCAATTACTTCAGATTAGCATGTAATATGAAACTTGTTGGAAAACACAAGAACCTGACATTGGTTATGGAGGGATCGACATCGGTCACCTATGACCGACATCGGTTAAGGAGGAACCGACATCGGTTAGGGCTAACCGGTGTCGATTACTGTGTGTGGGTGTTTTAATTAACTCACGGGAATTAGATCTATTTTTAGTATTAAAGCATATCTATTGATTGTAATTACATGGCTAAGTGCCCTAAGTTTATATACGCCTATATAAGTATGAAAGCTAGGGTTTAGAAGTAAGAATTAAGAAGAACTTGCAAAAGTTGATGATTATTGTGAGAATAATTGTGAGAGAGAGAATTCTTGGTGAAGAAGCAAAATCTTGAGAGAAAGAAAGTATTGTACATCCCAGAGGTGTGAGAGGTCGTAAATCTTCATCAGATATCTAGTGAAAGCTTTGGATAATAGATTGACTTGTTTCTTGGTGGATGTAGCCCACATTGGGTGAACCACATTAAATCTGGTGTTGATTTATATCTCTTGTTTTGTATAATTCTTCTGGTAGAATATCCGCTTTCATTGCATGTATGTTTAGATTTGATATATTATATGTACAACCTTGTGCTAAGCCAACAAATAATGAATGTCTCCCATCTGAATCTCCACAAACTCTTTCAATTCTTGGGAGAGATCCACTTCGACACAAACACGCTTATGTGGATGAGTGTTGTAGAAACGCCGAGGTTCAATACACACCTCCCGACCAATAGAAGAGGCAATTTGATGCAAAAATGAACGCAGGGTAGGGGAAGGCCAAAAATTCCACCCAAACTAGCACTTTAAGTGCAGCATAATCAGAGACCATAAAGTCTTTGGTCCATGGAGAAAGGACCAATAAAGAGTGGTCGAACGAGTCAAAATAGTGGGGACATTAGACGGGTCACATAAGTGAAAAAGGAAAAATCCTTTGGTCATATTCTGTACGCTCTCGAGCCGGATGCCATGGGTGGCCTAGGCCATGTTTACCCAAGATTTGAGCATGCTTTCAAAGGATTCAACCCATAAAATACCCAATGAGAGACATCATAGTTATAACCAATGACATGTAACATTAAACTTAGGAATAAACAAAACAACATTAGGGGAGATTCATTACCTTGTGGAAAACCTTTGAGACGAACTTCGAGGAAGTTTCGGTGGTAAAGCTCCACTATCTCTTGTCGCGGTTTCAACAACCAAACTTGAGGAGGAAGTGTTCATTATATAGAGGTGCCTATAGGGCAAGAAACCCTAAAAAAAATTGATGGAATTATTATCCCGTAGTGCAAAAAGAGGCCTCACAATGATGGAGGTGAAAAAAAAATTGAAGAAGTAAAGGAAGCACTTCACAACATACAGTCCAGAGAAAATGAATTACACAACAAGTTGGAAGAAGCTCAGTCATGGGCACAAGTGGTTAAAGAACCATTAAGTAAACATAAAGAGATGATAGAAAAGCAAATCAAGAGTCAAATGATAGAAGAAAGAGAACATCAAGATAAAATATTAAACATCATCATCAAAGGGGTAAAAGAATTTGGAGAAGGAGAAAACACTTTCAACCTAACAAGGAACTTTGATCGATCAATTACAGTGGAAAGGGACAATCAAGCAAGCAAGCAAAATCGGTAAGTTCAGAGAAGGAGGAAGGGATAGACATATCCGTGTTACTCTGGGGAACCACGAAGATAAAACAAGACTATTGAGAACTAAAGGCATGTTAAGAGGTTCAAAATTCTATTTAGATGAAGATCTCACCTTTGAGCAATTACGAGAGAGAAACAAAGAATGGGAAAAAGTGAAAGCATCAAGGAATGGAGGGAGCTGGGCTTACCTAAAAAATGGGAAAGCATGTATTACAGAGGCACAAACCTACAACAAATAGGAAGTATGGCCCGCCGAGAACACCTTACGTTGGTAAGTTGGAACTATAGAGGTTACCCTTGGAGAAGAGGACCGGGTTAGGGCCCATAGCCAGAGATAGAGATATAATCATTTTGACAGAAACACACGAACATGATGGATGCAATACACTGAATTTTGTGGGTTACAGGAAAGCAAAAATTTGGAATAAAGCAGCAGAGAATGGAAAGGGTCATGGAGGTGTAATGGTGTTAATAAAGGACATGTGGGACAAAAATATCAGCATTGAGAAGCAAGATGAAAACAAGCAGTACATATGGATAAGAATCATAGAAAATCACAATATCCTTCACATAGCTGCATGCTATTTTGCACCTAAGAATTCTACATTCTACAGGAAACATGATCTAGACCGAGAAGACCCATACTCATCCTTAAAAAAGGACATCTCAGAATATAGCAAGAGCGGAGAAATTGTGCTAATAGGAGATTTCAATGCAAGGACAACAAATAGACAAGCAAACATTATAGGAAGGAATTATGATCTAGATTTCAATCCTATGTGGGAGACAGAAGAAGAAAATCAGCGATGGCTCAGAATCTCAGAAGACAAGTATGGAGTCATTACACATTATGGAGAGGAGCTCTTAGACATGTGCAACATACACAACTTGATTGTATGCAATGGTATGAGAAAATGGAAAGGTTCGGGAAAATACACCGCGAGACTCACAATGGGAAGAGTGTAATTGACTATGTCATTTGCTCACAAAAATGTATATCCAGAATAGAAGAACTAGAAGTAGAAGAATTTCCAATAGAACTTAAATCAGACCACAGACCAATTTCTATGAAACTTCAATGTATAATGGACAAGCACAGTGAAAACCAAGTTACGTCTAGCCAAAGTAAACTGTAGTTTCAGAGAAGCATTCCTCAGACTAAGAAAAATCAGCAAATTTTTAGAGCAGCACTGCAAGACAAGCTTCAAGAAAGAGAAAATCAGGGAGAACAAGTTGCAGATTACACAAGGAGCGAATGGCTCATGCATGCTATACAAGAAGCCCTTAACAGGTGCAAGAGAGCAAAGCCTAAAAAGAAGACAACAAATAGCTTCCCAACAAACCCATGGTATGATGAAGAATGCAAAGCAACACGAAAGATGTTAAAGTCAACAGGTAGAACAAAGGAAAACAAAAAAAATATGAGCAGCTAGTGAGAAAGAAAAAAGAAGAGTATACTAAATCCAGAAGGAAGGAACTCATTTACTTAGGGAAATATGATCCAAAGAGGTTTTGGAGGGAACTCCGTAAGGAGAAAATGCAAACAGAGAACAACATAACAACAGACCAATGGTTAGAATACTCCAAGCAACTGTATGAGTGGGAAAATGAGCAAATACCTCCTCCCAATATCATGGTTAATGACGTCCTTTTCACGGATGAAGACATCATGCTAGGGATCAAAAAGCTTGCAACAGGTAAAGCGCGTGACATAGACAACCTTCAAGCAGAACACCTAAAGTGGGGAGCAGACATTCGGCACTGAAATTAAGAAAATATTCAATGGGGTTATTCAGAATGGCTTCCCCAAAGAATGGACAACCAGCCTAACCATACCGTTGTTCAAAAGTGGAGACGTAAATAACCCTTCAAATTATCGAACCATCATGGTCAATCCATTGTTTGCAAAATTATTTGGGAGTATGATAGAGCACCGGATCAGCAGTTGGGCAGAGAGTGGAGGAAAGAGAGCAAAAGGGCAAGCTGGTTTTAGACCCAAACACTCAACCATTGATCATTGTGTTACACTCAGACATCTAGTGGAAAGTGGGTGGGATCGAAAGAAGGATGCTTATTGTTGTTTTGTGGACTTCAAAAAAGCTTTTGACACGGTACCAAGGAGAAAAATGTGGAACAAAATGGAGGAATTAGGGGTTCCAACACATTACAGGGCTGCCGTTCATAGACTGTATGAGCAAGTGAAAGCTAAAATCAAAACACATGCAGGGTTATCTGAAGGGTTTGGGAGTGATATAGGAGTTAAGCAAGGCTGCCCTCTCTCTCCAACCTTATTTGGGCTATACATAGACAAATTGGAAGAGTGGATAAACAAATTTGGAGGTAATGGAGTGCACTGGCCAAATATGTGGTGAAACTCTGCTATACGCAAATGATCTAATTCTAATGGTAGAAACAATCCAAGACCTGAGGATCCACCTTCGCTCATTAGAGCTTTTCTGCAAAGAAGTAGGAATGCAGGTAAACATTGGAAAAACCAAAATTGTGATTTTTTCTGTGAAGAAAGCAAACCAAAGACTGAATTTTAGTTGAAGGTGAGCCTTTGGAGATAGTGTCAGAGTACAAATATCTAGGCCTTGATTTCCATAGCAAGCTCAAGTGGGACATATGCAGGATGAAACGAATACAAGGAGGCTGGAGAGCTCTCTTTGCGCTCCAAAACAGGTGCAGAAACGTTGAATTATGGGATTGGAAGACCACTAAGACCCTATTTGGGTTGCTTTTCATTCCAGTGTTGTTATATGGCTGCGAGGTATGGGCTAGTGGAATGACAAATTCAAATTGGAGACAACTAGAGAGAATCCAAAAAGGATTATAACACACCATTTAGAATCAAGGCTACAGTTCCCTATGAAATCATTATGGCTGAAACAGGTTCTTTCCCCCTGGAGGCAACTGCTATGACCAGACTCATAGGTTACCTGAAAAAAGTTGGAAACATGCAAGCAGACAGATGGCCTAAGGCGGCAATGGATGAAGAGTTACATAGACGAAAGAACACGTGGATGAAGCAGAACTACAAATGGATGAAAAAATGGGATATCAACCTCATTGAATGCCCACAGCTTAACAGAGACATCAAAAACTATGTAAATGAAAAGTTTAGATTGATGATGTGGCAGAAGAAAACAAGCAGGAAGCGTCAACATTACATTACTGAGTTTAACCCAACCTGTGACCATGGAGAAAAAGCTTACATAAGGGCCGAAATAAAATGGCGGGAGAAGATCCTCATGGCTCAGCTAAGGACTAGCTCTCACAATCTTAGGTGTGAAACAGGGAGGTGGACAATACCCAAGGAGCAGTGGGAAGAGAGAACTTGTGTAATGTGCAATACAGGGGCAATTGAGACGGAAACACACTTCATTCTCCAATGTCCTAAGTTCACGGGTATTCGATCCAAATATGCAGAAATCCTAACTAGCGGGTCCATGGTGGAACTATTTGAAGAAAACAGAATAAAGAGCTTGGGTGAAATGTTGTCACAGATCAACCGACAGAGGAACAACCTTCTAAAAGAGGTCAAAAAGCCCACTTTGGTCTAAGGCGGTTTGGTACTATCTTGTGGTCCCATAGACCTGTTGGTCTCGTGGACGTAATTAAAATCTTTCAATTCAATGACAAGTGGGAAACCCTAGGAAAGCTGAGTCGAGGAGAATTTTTTTTTTTTTTTCATCTCATTATTCAAGCGTTCAACATACACAAAATTTAGAGGAGCGGGGGCTCGCCAGGAGAGATATTTTTAGAAAAACGTAGAAATCAGGGGTTAGGGTTTGCAGTCTCTTTAGAGAATATTGTCAAATTCAAAATCCATAGGACTGTTTCAGCGAACTACTCGAAATTAATCTCAGCGGCACACACAGTTTTTTTAAAATTTTGTTAGGTTAATATAGCAGTACATAAGCAACTAGCATGGGACGAGTCGCTAAGTTTTACACAACTATTGCTTGAGGACTTCAATTGGGATTTTAGAGCAGGGGAAAGTGATGGATCCGGAAGCCCCCAAAAACCCTAAGACAAAAGAGGGTTTTGGTTTGTTCGGAGAAGTTCATTTCGAAGATTTAGGTAACGGAAGACTCAGATGCGTGGAAACTGGTCACGAATTGCTGTCAAAAGACGCAGATTCATATGGCAACAGTAAGAACTGTCGTCTGGCCCTCATTGATCGTGCTTTACAGAACAAAACGGCACCATTGAATTTCTTCGAACAGAGTCCCGTTGATAGGTAAATTTAAATTTCACCATCTTTGATTTTATGCGTTCATGCGAGTGTCGCAGTCTTTATTATCGTTCAATTTCAAAGAATTTATGAAAATACTGGTCTAGGAGACGCCTTTTGTTGGTGAAATAGGGTCCTAGAAAACCCCAGTTAGGGTTTTGTTAGTATATCCATGTCAATTAGGGGTAACACTCTTGATTTTACTTGCTAGTTTTTTTTTTTTAAATATTGGAATTTCTGAGTACAAAACAATATACACCCCACAGGGACAAACCAATTAAACCAAATGCTTGAAACAGACCCGAGAACTAGTGTCACAGCATGAATCAGTAATAACAAAGTCTATCACAAACAAGTCTTTTCAGAGAACATCAACTAAATACATGAACAAAGCTTAATCATTTTCTTCATCTATAAACCTGGCAGTCTCAGCAGTTACAGCATACGGATTCCAATTCTGCACTTTTAGTTTGGACAAGCTTGGTCCCTTTTTCAGGCTCAGGTCCCTGTGTTTATTCTCTGTCTTCCAATACTTCTGACTTCATACTGGCACTAGCCAGTTCTTTGCCTTTGACTGCCACCATTGCTTTAAGCTTTTCCTTGGTTCTTTTGTTTTCATCTGCTTTTTAACTATTTCCTTTAATGCCTCCACAGTTCCTTGCACTTTTGAATCAATCAGGACCTCCAACCATCTAGGGACTTTTGCATTCCAGCTATCAATGGCCTCCTCACGGCTGCTGTCATGATTACTCGCGAGTTTTTGGAAATTGTAAATTATTGTAATTTGTAACTTGCATTGATATGCAATTTATGATGATAATTTTCAATGACAATCATCATAAATTCATAGACTTATCAACTGGCTACTCTATTCACATGATGATGCAATTTTGTGCTATATTTCTATTCAAATCTAATCTAAAAGTTAAAACACTTCTCCAACATTTTACAGACTTATTTAATACATATTTAAACTATATTTTGCATAGAAGTTATGTTTTTAAAAGATATTTAGGTATTTTTAGGTTGCTGAGTACCAAGTATGCAAACTATATGCTGTATGCAGACATATACAAGCCCATATCTAGGCTGTATGTGATATGTCTGGATATGGTACCAGGCCATCCCAAGCCCTATCTGGTTTGGGGTTATAAAATAACATTCAAAGACTAAAAGAATGAAATATTAAAAAAAGGTTCTAATCAAATGCATAAATATATATCTCACAAAAAACATGAATACCATTCAAAAAAATGTTGTAAAATATATAAAACAATAAATATATTTTTATGCTATGTTCTAACTTCTATACATGATGTATAAAATACATGTTATCCATCTTTGATACTGTATCTATATTCGATACTGTATCCAGTGTCACTGCATTTGTCGATTTTAAAGGCAAAAATACAAAATTCATCGAATCTCAAGCTGTGACACAAAATTCGTCAAAATTCAGGATTTTAATTCCTGCATACCAAAAACGAATTAAAAAAACGAAAATATGATGGCTATATGGTCGTTTTGCCCTAGCCGCTGTGTTTGAAGTTCCAGAAAAGAGTTATTGCGTGACTGGAAGCTAATGTACCCTACTGTGTTTGAAAGCTATTATGCCCCGACTTGTTTGAAAAATACCATGCCTTTGATGTGATCTCTGTCATGGCCTGCGAATTTGCACAATTCCATTGCCATTCTTTCTGCCCTCTCATGTCATATTATTTTTTATTCTTTGACTCTTACATTGTATTATTTTAGTTCAGTTTAGGATTTACTTTTATTCGATACTGTATCAGGCACCTTATCCATTTCCATGTAACCCGTATTTAAATGGACTGGTCCTCAAAAGCTAAAATTAATAATTGTAACATTCATGTCTCGACAGAGGGTTGGCCTTCCTTTATGGGCATTGGGTCAATGAGGCTGCATCTCTAAACTGTGTGCAGGTAAAAGATGATGATTTTGACTCTTCTGTGGGCAAACAAGCCTGCAAAACTTGACGGGTAGTTCCCGAGTGGTATCCAACACAAGAAATACTTCATGCAATTCCCAAATGCTACCAACGGCTGTGTGTAATTATAAAACTTTTAGTTTGTAAATGTATTCAACTTTGCAGATTCCTTCTTCCTGAAAGGAAATCAGATTTCTAGATTTCTCGGACTTAGCACTGCACACAAATGAGAGATCGCTCTGCAAGGCAGTTAATATTGAATATATCTGAATCAGATTTCAAGCCATGATTTTGCAATTTTTACTGTCAGCATGTCAATGTGTTACATGGAATTGAAATAGCTGAGAATTTGGTGCAACTTGACTCCATCTAAATTTTAATGCTTTTCTAATTATTGCTTTAGCTTTTAAAACAACCAATGGAATTTGACTTGCAAGTTAAGAGTTATTCAAAACTTTGCATGCAAAGTCCAAAATGGGAAAACCAGAATTTTGCATGTAGTTCAAAAAGAAAACATTAGAGGTAATATCTGAAATTTTCTATGTGTTTGCCTTTTAGCTTTTTTCTCATCGAGAAAATTGTTTAAACTTTATTAATAGGGAATTCATTACATTTATTTTTTTGCAGATGTAAGCTGATTTGTAAACTAACAGGTGACCTTGTCAACAAAACAGAAGAACACATCTGGAAGCATATAAATGGGAGAAAATTTCAGAATAAACTAGGTATGTAGGTTGTGTAAATTCCATATGTATACATTCAAGGGAGGCACTCCAAAATTTTGTTTTCAGTGCCCATATCTTTTGGCTTGGAAATATGGCTGATCGCGTACGATTTTCAATTGTGTAAATTCCATATGTATATATTCAAGGAGGCACTCCAAAATTTTGTTTTCAGTGTCCATATCTTTTGGCTTGGAAATATGGCTGATCGTGTATGAATTTCAATTGATAACCCATGTGATCATATATAAATTCTTGTCACAATGTAATTTCCATAAAGTTTAGTATGAATTATCTATACTTAGCAGTATGGTTTTCAGAAAATTTCTACATACATGATTTTTTATTCCGTTAACCTATTTTTACAGACCAAATGTTATCATACTGCTTGATAATTCTATAATTAGTTATTTCAATCAAATTGAAAAGGCTTGCAATTTTTATTGTGGATGCCTATTTCTTACAGTTTTGAAAGAGGCAGAGAAAGAGAAGTTGTGCAAGGGAGAGAAGAAGTTAAAAAATGGATCAGAATCAAAAAAGATTAGAACCAAGGTCAAGAAGCAGAAAAATGTAGAAATTGGTAGCAGTACTGTGAATGCAGATGCTGACTCTAAGAGTGATTCTGAAGAATCAGAGTTTTGGACTCCTCCTGTAGGAAGTCGATGGGATTATGATGATGGCAGAGATCGATGGAAAGACCATAAAAGTTCAAAAGCAAGATCGAAAAAGAAAAAGAGATCATATCTGAAGATTGCAAAGGTAGCGGGAAGAAGGTAGTAAACTTCCTAAATCTCTATTCAGCATTTACTTTAAAGAAATGTGTTTGACACTTTTAGCTTTTACTAAACACAAAACAATATGGTTTTCATTTAAAATATGATGATGACATATATTGCAACTTGCTGGTTACATTTCCATACCCCTACAATTTTAGTTAGGAGCTTCGATATTATAAACTATGCAGCTTGTTTTATTATGATTGTTTTTTGGATAGATAAATGCAGGTTCTATTATGGGCTTGTTCTCTTTTAATATAGAAAACTACAATTCCAAGAAACAGCTAATAGCACGATGCCATGAGGTGTGCTATGGCTGTCAAAAACTGATCAACAGCTATGCTCCATGCCTACCCATCAATGCCTGGAGTCAGACGTGATCACCTCTTTGTTGGTTGGGAGGAGAGCAATGTCAAAATTGGCTATGAAGTGGGCTGCTTTGTTGGCCACCGGAAAGGCTGGGAGGAGATCAATGCCAAATTGGCTATGAAGTGTGCTTCCTTGTTTTGCCACTGGAAAGGGGTGCATGGATGTGACACATTCAAATGCGATGAGGAGGAATGCTGCCTACAAGACACATCCTAGACTCTAGCAAGCACTGTCCCTGGATTGTGTTTCCTAATAATGATAAGAAAGGCCTCCTCTACCTTGAGTAACTCAAAGTTTTTCGGTAGAGCAATTTTTGGGCAAAGGACAAGAATCGTAGCTTCTACTCTGTTGTTAGCAGCATTGAGCAAGGTCTATTGAGTAGGAAAATATGAAGGTAGCGCCTCCTCCTGCTGCAGTCGAGGGCAGTTTCCGCTGTTCCATTTGTGTGTTCTTTTGTTGCTGTTGAGATGATGCAGTCACTGTTAGAGAGTCCAATGAAGGACTGTCTTAGACCATGCAACCTAGAGATTTACACACACAACGATGACACACACTTGCAAAGGTCCATATGCAGCATGAAAACAATAAGCTTCTTTACATTAATCAACGAGGAAAATTATACTCAAGGACAAGCACATTACAATCTTATTGCAGTCTTAAAAGAAAGACTCCTCAGCAATCCTTGAGGCGATGCAATCCTAGGACTCTATCCTTACTAGGCATGCAGGTTCGCAAGACTCTGCTTGAACCGGACTTGGCTCCTTTACAACTGCAACTAACAACTCCACTTGTATAGTCGGCTCCCAAAGCTTTCAAATGATGCTTTGCCAAGCTCTGGGCTCTCTAGACTTGTAATGCTTGAAAGTTGCTTCAAATGATCTTTATGCCCGTATTTATAGGAATTGTTTGGCAGTTTAAAGATTCATGCAAAAATCCCATTGTTCCAGTCTAGGCCAATGTTTGTGGCATGTCTGTGCACATGATGGTTACCCGAGAAAAATGGATCTAAATGGTGAGAAAAACAGACTGAACCCAGAAAAGGTGGATCAAATAACCTGGTGATGTTAACAGTTGAACTCACACATAAGTGCATAGAAAACAAGAGATTGTCCCAAGACTTATTTGATGAAGGGCTTGGCAAGTCAAAGTAAGGTGCACAGGGCTGCACACGAGGTTCTTTGCAGCTGCTGCACAAGGTTCTGCACAAGATTCTTATTACAATGTTGCGCCAAGCCTTTGAACCTCCAATGAAGTCCTTTAAACTTGGACTGCACATAGCTCATGGTCCTTAGTTATTTCATTGTGCATGGCAAGTCCTTTATTGAACACGCAAAGAATGTTGCACATGCTTTCTTATACCTACTCTAGATGTTTTTGGTGATGCAAGATTGGCTATGAACCTGGATGCTCCTGCATCATTCAATCTTGTTAAGAAATAAACATGAAACCTTGCTTGTCTGTTCCATAAGGTCCTTCATAGAATTTCCATGTTAGCAAGTACGGCTGCGCTCAACCATGTCGCAGCCTTGACTTTCGACCTTTCCACTTTACCAGATGTTTTCTAAGTTCTTTTCTTCACGTCATCTTTCCGACTCTTGAATCAATCAGCTCTTCAATTTCTTCACACACTCTCATTGGTAGTTGGTGCTTCTAATCTACTTCTACGCTATCAGTTTCACCACTCGGTTCTCCCTCGTAGTAAGGGTACAAAGCCGTAACATTAAAGATAGGCAATATGTCCATCCCTTCCAATAACTCACTCTCGCATGTGTTAGATGCAAACTTCTGCAACACTTTGTATGGTGCAATCTTCTTCCATTTGAACTTATCGTAAGTTCCTCTCGGGAACCTTTCCTTGTGTAGGCACACTAAGACCATGTCTCCAACCTGAAATTCTTGCACCCTTCTCAAATTTGTGTATTGTTTACGTTGCACATTACTCGTCTCTAGTTGTGTGCTTATTTGTTGGTGCATGTCCAACATATATTCTGCAAAGTCTTTTGCTTCTATGCTTCCCCTTTTCTATGGCAATGTCATACAATTTTGCAGAACTTTGTCCATAAACAATCCGGAACAATGTTCGAGTGTTTTTGTTCACAAAGTTGAACGTGAACACCGCTTGTGCCAAGATTGAATCCCCACAATCCCAACTTCTCTCCCATTGAACATCGCAATAAGTTTCACGACTCTTGTTGACTACCTTCGTCTAACCATACATTTGACCATTTGTTCACGGATGATACATAAAAATGAAGTGTAAGTTAGTGTTCGGTTTATTCCATAGTGCTTAAAAAATGTCCAACAAATTTGGTATCTCTATCAGACATAGTGCTACGAAAATCAATGCATTCTTACTTTCTTGAAAACAAGTTGGCTATATATGTAGCATCATTAGTCTTTTTGCAAGCAATAAAATGAGCCATTTTGAGAAATCTATCTACCACAACAAAGAATCACGACCTTCTTCATTCTAGGCAATTCAAGAACAAAATCCATACTCAAATGCTCTCTTGATTTCTCATGTACTGGTAATGGTTGATATAACCCCACGTTTTGACTTTTCCCTTTTTCCAATTGATAAATTTTGCATTCTTGTATATATTTATGCACATTTGTAGCCATGCATGGCCAAAAATAATTCACTCAAGTTTGCTAAGGTCTTGTGAATACCGGAATGACTAGTTAACCCTCTCGCTATGCTTGTCCATAAGCAAATTTTGACGCTTAGATATTCGTGGTAGGTATAACAATTCTTTAAACATCAATCCTTCCCATAAGAAGTAATCCAACCAACGTATGCAATCAACATTCATTGGTTTTGTGTATGCCTTCCATGCTTCCTTGATACCTTCATCATTTCTGCAAAGCTCCTTAATGGAATCAAATCCCATGACTCAAACATGCATCTTAGTCAATAAGATACATCATCTACTCAATGCATCCGTAACTCTATTTGACTTCCCAATCCTATGCTTCAATACAAATGAGTAACTCCACAAGAATTCAACCCCTATGATGTCTTTGTTGTAACTTATGTTGACTATTGATGAATGTCGGTTGCTTGGTGGTCTCGTGTACAACACAAACTCTCGGGCAACTTGTAGTGTCCCCACTTCTTTAGAGCTTTGCACTATGGCATAAAACTCTTGATCATAAACTGAATATTTTCTTCTTGACTCATCACAACTCCAATGGTTGCTCCACTCGCATTGCAATCAATCTAACTAAATACTCTTTGTATATGCTTACACAACATGGTTGCTTGCCTCATTTCTCCTATCATCACTATTTTGTTATGTGTGCGAGCATTCAAATGCACGATGTCCTGCTTCTTCTGCATTAGAAACACGTACCCGTGAATCCTATACCTCTTCCATGTCCATTACATCCACTTCCTCCGAAATAAGATTTGCCTCCATGTGCATAATCTTGACCATGCAATGTACTTGGCTCTCCCTCACGCATGTGCTTTGGCTTGTCATTGCACGCAAATCCTTCCTTGCACTTGAACTTATCTTTCCCTCACACATGATTTTTTTGTTTGTGCTACATTTTCTCCTCAACCTTCAATGCACACCGATAGGCTTTCTCTATTGACTTCAACCTCACCATGCCAAACTCATCTTGAATGAAAATGCATAAACCATTCCCATACATTGAGACTTTTGCATCACCTTCCATTTGACTAGCTGAAGTAGTCAACCAATAGAACCCTTCCGTGTCATCCTTTATGCACATCTTCATTTGTCATATGTTCTGCAAATTATTGAACAAGTTGAATTGATAAATCCATAAGCAAGAGTTTTTCCTTGAGCTTGTAAATCATTCTCTTCCAGGCCTTAACCTTATCTTTGCCCCTTTCTTTCTCTATCACTCTAAATATGATCCCACCATAAAGATGCATGTGCCTTAAGCTTTGTACAAGCAAAGCGAACCTTCTTGGGGTCTTCAATTGACTCATAGTCAAAATAGTTATCCAATTTTGCAATCTAATCTATCAAATCTTCAGGACATAAGCTTCTTGAATAGTTTGGGATGTCCATGTGTGGTTTCCTTCAATCTTCCAAATAGCTTTTAGACTGATGCACTGAACCCCCTTCCCCCACCCTCTCATTTCTTCCCTGAAACATTTCAGAAATGATATGTTGACACAAACATTCCACAAACGCCCCAACACGTGCTAAAAATGTATGGTTCTAGGGTGTTTCTAATGTTTCCAAAGGTGTGTCTGGCAACACAAGTCTTTAAAAAAGTTTAGAAATGACGAACGGATAAAACAATAACCTTGAACCAGTCAATATATACATAAAATAAACATTTAGATATGGACATTTACTTTATCACACTTTTAAGTTATATTTTACATATATACTTCTAGGATGTTTGAGAATGGTTTTGTACATGTAGGAGCTATAATGCAAATTCTAGGTTTTGGAGGGTCCTATCAGATTTCGAACTTAGCTGCCGCTAACTTCGCCATATTTAAAGGTTTCAAGATTTCATGGAGACATTGTAGGAGGTATGAAGGTAGTATGAAGAAATAGATAGGTATAACAAAAAATCATATTAAAATCTCTCCTAAAATACCACGAGCCGACCACACCCTTTCTTGGTACTCTCCATAGGATGTACACTCGGGGAGATTGACACACCGATGAGTTTTGCAAGAGAGATTGTCATTAATTGAAAAAGGTAGGTGTACATTTATATAAACACACTACATGCAATCCCAAGACACGTACTCTCATTTATGTCACATTATTCATGAACATGTGAAAATTTAAGCATGTTGAATGTTTTGAACTTTCATGAATACTATATTTTTAAGTGTTTTATCTTTTATGGGCTCCAAATGAGTATTATGAAAATATATATATATATAATATATGTTTTTAATAATTTTTGTATGGACAATTTTGTATATATATATATATAATATATGTTTTTAATAATTTTTGTATGGACAATTTTGTGCTGTTTTGTACTCAAGGTTTTTTTGAAAATCAATGTTTCTGTGTTTTGGACCTGTACCGCTTTCTGTTTCCTGGAAACATAGCTTTCAGATAAATACCTCAGGGTCTTTATCAAATTCTTCCACATCAATATACGGTGCTTCATCATCATCGAAATCTTCATCTACTCTTGTTCTTTATGGTTTGTACACTTGAGTTGGCCTAATGGTGAATAACTCGTGCTCTTAAAAAAGAGGTCACAATTTCAAATCCTATAGGGGTGGGGTATATATGCCTCGTATTTGAAGCACAGTTAGGTGCCTCTTGTATACTAGGAGTATGAGATAGTCCCATATGCTATAAGCTGCCTGTAGACCCAAGAATAGGCTGCCCGACATTGTGGACTATAAAACCAATTAATACTATATATATTGCACAGTTTTCCATCGCTTTTAGCCTCTCTGGGAGACCTCTCATTAAATATGCCAATTCAGCAACTCCAGGTGGTCTGTTTCCTTTCACTCCAACAAGAATTCCTTTATCTGCCAAATCTATTTTTTCACTCAATTAACAATACCAACTACTGGAATCTACACCTACCCAAAAACCTAAATACTAGAAGATGCCTACACTACTTTCTACCCACAATATAAAATGTGGAAAGCAAAACTACTGCGATCACTCATAGGACTTAAAAAAAATCCCCACTTTGATATCAAATTGATGTAGTCACAATTAGAGGGTCCAATGAAGGACTACCTTAGATCATGTAGCCAAGAGATTTACATACACAATGATGACCTCACACTTGCAAAGGTATATATGCAGCATGAAAACATTAAGCCTCTTTACATTAATGCTAAGTCACAAGGTTCGGCGAATTTTTGGCTTAGAGTTCGGAATTCGCCGAACTTGATATGTGGTCAAAAAAGTTCGCTAAAATTCGTGTCATTCGCTTCGGGAAAAGCACATAAAAACCAGGGATGGTAAGTGCCTTCAGTTAAACACAAAAAAATGCTTGGCGGCTCTGATCTTTGCTATTCGCAACCTGGTGTTTCTATTTCTATTTGCGGGTTTTTTCTGTGAATTTGTATGGGCATCGGTGTTGGCATAGGAGTGTGCACAGTCACAGACCCTGGGCGTGGGCATAGTTGCGGAGCTTCACATTCGTGGGAGCCTTTATTCAGGCTTGCCACTGCATACTGCATCGCTGCTCCATACTGCATCACTGCTGCTTCATAGTTGCACGTATAGCTGCTGCTCAAGGTAGCATGGTAGGAGATTAACAAATTTTAGGGTTTTATTTTTGTTTTTATGTTTATAAAGTCCACGATTATATTTTCATATTTCAGTTTATAAAGTTTAGGTTTTTATTTTATTTGTATGTTTATGTTCACGATTTCATTTTTATGTTTATTACTCTAAAAGTTTAGGTTTTATCTTTTATTTTTATGTTAATGACTTCTAAAGTTTGGTTTTTTTTTTAATGTGTATGCTAATTTTTATTTTTAAGTTTACGTTTATTTTAAATTTCATTATTTATATTAATCTTTCAAAAACGTTTTATAATTTTTATATTTCATAATGTTTGTTTTTAAAACTTACATTAAATATTTATAATTATTATTTTTTATTATACTTATTTTTAAGCTAATAATTTTGGACTTATATTTAAATTTTCGTAATTAATTTTTTTAACATATTTATTTTTTAATCAAATATTTTTCATGTATATTTAAGTTTTATAATTAATTGTTTTTATATATTTATTTTTAACCTAATAATCTTAAGTAAATTATATATATTTTAAAATTTTAATAATGTTTTTTCATTTGTTTATAATGTTTTTGTTTTTTATTTTATTTGTTTAATTTTAATTTTAATTTTATTTTTACAATTCATTTTTCAATATACTATATTAATTTTTGAATTTAATTTTTATAATTCAGTTTATATATATATATATCATTTAATTATTTTAAATTTGATAATTAACATAGTTATCTAAGTTTTGTGGACGAGGGGACGGGTTTTTCGGGATGTCAAAAATTTCCTAAATTTTGGGGACGCCATGGAGACGACGGTCAAAATAATATATTAAAATTAATGTTGATATATTTTAATGTTATTCAATGAAATTCAGGGATTTAAACTGTATTTAATGTGTTTTAGGTACTTTTGAGATTATAATTCAATATTTTTGGTAAAAACAAAAGTTTTTATAAAGCAAAAACTTATTTAATTTTTGAAAAAATAGGGGACGTCCCTCCACGTCCCCAACTGCCTGAAACGTTCGGGACGTTCGGGCATCACCAAAATTTAGGGGGACGATCTTCGCGTAACCGTGATAATTAATAATTTATGTATCATTTTGACATAATTTCATATGTTTTTAATGTTTTTCTATTAATTGAACTTAATGGCGAATTTTTTTCGAACTTTATTCATTGGGCGAACTTGAACTGAACTTTATCCTTGTCAAACTTGAACTCGAACTCGAATCTTGTGACTTAGCATTAATGAGTGAAGAAAATTATACTTGGGCACAAGTGCATTACAATCTTATTACAGTCTAAAACGAAAGTCTCTGCAACAATCCTCAAGGGCATGCAATTCCAGGACTCCATCCTTCCTAGTCTCGCAGGCTCGCAAGATTGCTTTAGCCAGACTTTGTTCCTTCACAACTGCAACTGACAGCTCTACTTAGAGACTCGGCTCTCAAAGCTCGTAGATGACACTTTGCCAACCCTAGGCTCTCAAAGCTCTTAGATGACACTTTGCCAACCCTAGGCTCTCTAGACTTCTAATGCTTGAAATCCGTTTCAAATGATCTTTATATCCGTATTTATAGGAGCTGTTTGGTGGTGTATATAGTCCAGCAAAGATCCCTTTAATCCGTTTTAGGTTTCAGTTTACAGGTCACTATTCTGGTCATAGTCGTTCACATGGAGGTAACCCGAGAAAAGCAGATCCAAGTGGTGAGAAAAATGGATCTAATCCAGAAAAGGCAGATCAAACAACCTGGTGATGCTGCTAGTTGAACCCATGGAGTAGTGCATGGACAATAGGATGTTGCTGCAAAACTCATGTGACGAAGGGCTGCACAGTTTGTGCAAGCCAAAGTAAGGTGTGTGCAGGGCTGCACTAGAGGTCCTCCCGAAGTTGTGTGCAAGGTTGTGCACATGACTCTTACTCCAATGTTGGGCCAAGCCTTTGAACATCCGATCAATTGCTTAAACTTGGACTATACAAAACTTATGGTCCTGCCTTATTCTGCCGTGCAAGGCAAGTCCTTTATTGAATGAACAAAAATGCTACACAAGGTTGCACAAAACTATATTGCATCTACTCTAAATGTTTTTGGTGATGCAATATTGCCTGTGAACTGGATGCTTTTGCATCACGAGAGCAGGTCCACATGGGCTAAGGAAGCGTGAAACAAATTGTGTGGGAGTAGGGAGTGGGAAGCTGACCTGTGCAAGTGGAGTGGTGGAGGGTATAGCGGTAGGGGCAGGTAATCTATGACCAACCATTTATAAAGTTTCATTAATTTTTTTGTTAGAGTAGATATTTTTGTGTATTTTAATTTTTATTCGTTTTTAAAGTTTTATGTGTATTACAAATATCTTTATTACCATTTTTTTAATTTATCATTTGTAAGTTTTAAATTTAACTTTTAAAATCAGTGTTATGCAGGGGCACATCCTCTAGATTTTGCCGATGTCGTGGAAGTCTCAAACATTTCGGGACTTGGGGAATTGGAGGATGTTCCCCATTTTTAAAAAAATCAATAAGTTTTCTGATGTTTTTTCTTTTAAAAGCTCTTATTTTAATCAAAAACATTGAATTCTAATCTCAAAAGTACCTAAAACACATTAAATACAGTTTAAATCCCTAAATTTCATTGAATAAAGTTAAAATATTTAAATATTAATTTATATATATTATTTTAATAGCTGTACCCTTTCCGTCCCCAAATTTTGGGATTTTTTTGGCCATCCCAGAAACCCCATCCTCCCCGACTCCGAGACTTAGGTAACTATGATTTTTAGCTTTCTAACTTTTATTTGTTTCATTTGTAACTTTTATTTAATCTTTTTAAAATTTTATATATATTTTATGTTTTTTCATTGTTTTTTTATCTTTTGTGAATTTTAGGTTTTATTTATCTTTGTTATTTTATTTTACTTTTGGGATATGTTTTGCCTTTTTATATTTTTTAAATAAAATGATAAAAAATGAAAAAAGCTAATGGTTGAACTTAAAGCTGTTTTTTCTGAACTTTATCCGTTGGCAAAGATGAACCAAATTTTATCCTCATTGAACATGATCTCGAAAGTGAACCTTGTGACTTAGCTTAGAAGTGTTCTTGAATATCTTGTATGTATTTTCCAAGTGCATCTAGATATCCTTTTATGATTTCATTGTTCTGGGAATTTGATAGAGATGACTTATGTTGATGAGAGACGTTGTTATATAAATAGTAGTGTTCCACTTTCTTTATCATTCTCTGATAATGGGTTGTGATAGCATTTTCTGTAGGAGACCATGGAGCAGAAGATTTAACTATCAGGTATATACATGATCTTCTTTCATTAGTTTTTTTTTTTAGAGTTTTATCATTAACTGCATCTCAGCTATTAGAAATATGTTTTCCTGATTTTGTTTTCTGCCCCACAGCAGGACGAAGCGCATGTCAATAGCAGTTGGTCCAAATAGCTTTGCATCACGAAAGAAAAAAATTAAGTCAACTCATAAATCTGTGGAAAGTGGGGAGCAATTATAGGCCAAATGGTAGTCTGTGTTTGGACTCCTATGCAATTGTTGAAGAGTCTTGATCTGAAATAAGTTTACATTGTTGATTTTGCATCCTGGATATTCCAAGATGAAATCAATTATAGCGAGTTATTTTAAATTTTCTATGGAAGTGTATAGTTGACGAAAATGAGTTTATCAGCATTTTCTGTTGTTAGTTAGTGCAGGCGGAGTTAAGACATTGAGAAGATGTAAATCAGCAGGCCAAGTGTAAAAACTTGCACTTTTTGCCTGGGGCTTAAATATATGCCTGGTTTGAGAAACAAGCTAGTAGAGCAAGCATGATGATGCAGTTCTGTTGAATGTGTCAAGTACAAAGCATATGTTGATTTTCTTTTCTTAATGCAAACGTGAAAATCAATTTGGTAAGGTGTTGTAATTCAAAATTGTTCAACTCGGTAAAGTGTTCTAGTTCAAAGTTGAGTTCAACTTGGTAAGGTGTTTAAGTCCATAATTGGGTTTCTCCCACGTAGATTGGTTGATTTTCATATAGGTTAGAGCTGTCTATATTTTATGTACACTAGATTTATTAAGTGGTGGTTAAGGATACTTTAGCTTGCTTCATCTTTCCCTTCCTAACTGTAAATTCAAAATGGGCTAGGATTAGTGAATTTATTGAATGAAAAAAACCTTATCTCGCTTCCTATAGGATGGGACCGAGTTGAAGCTACCTTCCTCCTCGTTATCACTCTACCTAGTTTCAAATCAGTGGAGACATTGGATGATTGTCATTTAAATATCAGCATGTAAATATAAAAAACCAACAGGGCATATTTCTGCTCCTAACAGAGGTTATTGGGGATGTGATTGGGGTAGGTACCACCCTTTGCGGTCTTTGTGAAAATAATAGCATGGTCTATCTTCATGATGTTCATTTTTAATCTTTCACACTATTCCAGATACTAGAGAAAAGGTCTATGGCAGAAATTGCTGCAGTTTTGAAAAGATTGTTAAAGCAATAAATTATGAATCACAAAATATTACTGGAGGAACATCTTAATTACATTGCAGCATGAGTCCCATTGTTGAATTGGTGGAGTATAAGTCTCATTGTCTAGTTGGTGAAAAACGTGCAAATGGTAAGGAATTAATATAACAGAAGAATTTATTCATTATTTCTTTTTCATGATAAGAGATTTGAGAGCAGCACAAAATAAATCTCAAGACGATACTTTACCCCATGAGACAATCTTAAGATGATATTTGCATGGATGTAGGGGAGAAGGGCCAGTATGCGAACACCCTAAGTTCGCAGGCCCATGGAGCCAAATCCTCGCCACGTAGGATTACCAATTTGACAGCTAGTTATAAATAAACATTTTTTTATCCTAAGCCTTTAATTTTGAAACATATTGAAATATTATTTGCTTACACATGATCGATCAAATAAAATATCTCAAAAAAAACACATTTACTGGTGGAGACCCGAAGTGGTTCACTCAACTTGACAGGTGTTGTGCATTTAATTCGAAATAAAAGAGGGAAACAGTATCTGTCCTCCTCACCTTGACGCGCGTAATAGATAAGCTCCAATTAAATGCCCAACCACCCTTTACCAGCGGTTGTTTACCCGCCTTCCAAACTGGTTTGCTCAACCCACTGTTCCATGGCGCGTTTTGGAGTCGTTTCTCACTGTTTTGCTCAACCGCCATTTACCATACTCTTCCATGGCGCGTTTTGGAGTCGTTCCACACTGTTTTGCTCAGCCGCGCTACATACTGTCTCCTCCTCTGGACGTGTTACACGCTGTCTCCTCCGCTGGACGCGTTACCTACTGTCTCCCTTGTTACACACTGTTACCTACTGTCTCCGCTTCTCAGTGCCTTGTACAGTGAACAATAGGACCAATCAGGTACGCATTTTTTTCTTTCTTTTTCTCTCTCGTTTTCTCGTTTTCTCTGTAGTTTTCTCGTTTTATCAGTGCCTTATACTCGGTTGCTCGTTTTCTCGTGTTTTTCTCTGTAGTTGCAAATGGTGTTTGTTTGTGAGTGCGCTTACAGCCTGTGCGAGTTTTGCGTGAAGGGTGGCTTCTCAGTGCGTTGCTCGAGGTGTTCATATTGCCCACAACATTATACAGTGAACAATCCGACCCTACAGGTACGCATTTTTTTCTTTCTTTTTCACTATAGTTTTCTTTTCTCGCTTTCTCTGTAGTTTTCTCGTTTTCTCGGTGCCTTATACTCGTTTTCTCGTTTTTTCATTTTTTTCTCTGTAGTTGCAACTGGTGGTTGTTTGTGAGTGGGCTTACAGCCTGTGCGAGTTTTGCGTGAAGGGTGGCTTCTCAGTGCCTTGCTCGAGGTGTTCATATTGCCCACAACATTATACAGTGAACAATCCGACCCTACAGGTACGCATTTTTTTCTTTCTTTTTCACTGTAGTTTGGAAACTCTTTATCTTATCCAACTCGTTTTCTCCTTTTTCTATGAAATAATCCAACTCGTTTTTTTAGCCATTTTTTTCTTTCATTTTCTCTGAAACTCTGACTGCATTTTGTTATCCATTTTTTGCATTCATTTTCTCTGAAGCTCTGACTGCATTTTGATAGCTTTGACTGCTTCTTTCATTCTCTGTGTTCAAACAAATTCAGTTTTTTAATAAATGGTTAAACATGCATGTGCAGATTGCATGGAAAACTTTGGAGCGGCAGTTTTATGCGTCGAGATCGGTTGAAGTAGGGTGGAAACAGTGTGTATTCACACTACTAATACTCAAGGAAAATGTTACCTACAATTCTATGTTTTTAAGCCATATAGAGGTGAGGTTTCTACCTCACCAAGATTCAAATAAATCCTTGTCTTTCAGTTTTTATTTCACGGTGTTCATTTTAAGTTGCAACAATTTAACGTAAACCTTTAACAAATTCTGAGCTGATTTGGTTTCCACATCTGAAACAACGATTACATTTCGAGCAAAATGTATTAATATAAAATGCATGTCTTTATATTTCTTACATTTGGAACAAAACATATAAACTTATACTGTATGTGTCCATATTCATTACATTCGGAGCAAAACATATAAACTTCTACTGTATGCGTCCATATTCATTACATTCGGAGCAAAATATACCAACTATAAATTATAAACTACATACCAACTATAAACTATTACTATAAGTTTGTTAGTCAATTTCCATGTCACACCTTCAAAAAGGCCCTGAGTTTGAACTATCAGGAACGATTGTATCATTGACGGATGTTGTTGGAGTCATTAAGAGGTTCACTGGATGAACCCATGGTGGAATAGGAAAACCAAATATGGTATGAAAGGTTGTATGTGAAGGAGGAGGTTGTGGGATAATGGGGTGTGTAGTTGGAGTTGAAGTTATTTGCATTCTGTTGGTGTGTCAAGGAAGTAAGGGTGGTAATTTGGGATAGGAACTTTCAACATATCTTGTAACATGGAGTTACGTATGGGCATGGAATGATGCATGGTAAACAAAACCTGGATTGTTGAACTTGTTATCTCTTTCTTGTTTCTCTTTCTCCCTTTGATGCCGAGTGGCTTCCTTACATTGTAATTCCAATTCCTTTTTTGGCGAGCTACTTACCGTTGTTTCTCGCGCTTATGTGTTTCAACAAGCTTTTGTAGATCCCTTTCTTGCCTCTCTTTAATGCGTTGCAATCTCTCTTCCTTTTTTTGCTCCTTTTTTGCCAACCTTTCTTGCTTTTTTGCCTCAATATGCTCCTTTTTACGTTGTTTCCCTTCACATATTTCTTGTTTTTTTGTTGTGTATCTTTTAACATCTGAACATAAGCATCAGATGTTAACAATTGTGAAGCACGACTTATTCGGAGTGCAGCATCACTCTTACCTTTGGAAGGATCCCGTACAAATTGTGTCAGTAACCTTAAAAATTTACCCAATTTCTTCTCATTTGCAGCAACACCATCATTTGATATACCACTTTCAACATCATGGCCAGTTGTCTCTTCCTCGTTTTTATCTTTATCAATGACCTCAATTTCCTCTGTGTCAGCATAATAATGAGTAAAGTTTGCTGGTTCAAAGTCTGCTGGCTCAAGGTTGGTTGGCATCGAAGGTAAAGATATACTTTCATCCTCAATGTTTCCAATCTGATCAAGTCCCAACTCTGCAATATGCTCTTGCAGCCAAGTAGGTTGTTCTGGTGCACTTGGCAATGAGAGATCGTCCTCTCCAAATCCCTGGGCCTCAGTGTTGTAGCTGGATGTGCCTTGGTCACAGTATTCACAATGTGGTTCACTTCATAATCTTTGGTCTGCATTATACTTTGTCTTTCTCCTGTACACTTGGTTCCTCCGTCTCTGTATTAGCAACAACCATTGTTTCAATGGTTGGATGGAATTCTTTTGCTGTTGACAGATTCTCAACTGATTCCATTAAGTAATTTTCTCCTATTTTGTCACCAACTGGTGGAGCTACATCTCTTGACAAACTTAGTATGTTTTCAGCAGCATCAACATCTATTATGTTTTCAGTACCATCAACATTCATAATGTTTTCAGTAGTATCATCATCTGTGACATTTTCAGTGACTTCTTCGTTGGCATCTTCTTGATGATATATAGTTTACTACATTCCATGTCATTCATGCGTAATGCATTTGGATCAAGTGGCCATATACTGTTCGTCTAAAACCAACACGAATATTTGCAGTGTCGAGGCCTTGGCAAGAGCTCTACTACACGATTTACTGCGAAGTCGAGAACGTTTGACTTCTTGGTACTTATTATTACACATCCACTTTGCATCCTCTCGGATCTGAAATATGCTTTAAAAGGACCAAAGACACTAACATCTAGTGGTTGCTGACTTTGTGTGTAGTATGTCTTTGTGCAATGTCAATAAATCAATCCCCAATCGCTTTGGCCTCTTCTATAGTTGACAATGCCACATGGCTTCCATGACCATCAAATATAAGTAAATAACTATTTTGGGCACACCCCTCCAGTGCGAGACTTACGAAATGATACAACCAGCGTATAAAGAGCTCTCTAGTCATCAAGCACTTGGATGAGCAACCATGCAAGCACTGGTTCACATCCCTTGATGTAATTTTGTGAAACTTTCGACCTTTAAATAAGTAAAAGTTAGGGATACATTGCCTGCTGACATTTACACAACATAGAATTGTCATCCATTCTCTACTACGAGGAATGATTTTGGGAACATTCCTGCATGACCCTTGGTGGCAAGCACTCATGCCACAATTTCTCCCTGCCTGGATTCCTGTCTCATCACAATTCCATATTTTGCCTGCACCATAGGAATTGATATAAATGCTAGCTAGTTTTTCATAAAACTTGCTAACCACCTTTGGACGTAAACCAATTGCACGATCTCTTTCTAGACCTTCAGCAGTCCGAAAGACTATGTCTGGGTGTCTTTTTCTAAATCCTTCACACCAAGATTTTCCAGGGAATCCTTCTCGAAATGGAGTCTCTCTAGTTTCACAAATTTGTGCAACACATGCCCTCGATTGTATAAATCCCACTCCATGCCCTAAATCGCCATTTGCTTACACCATTCAACTATCTCTTTCTCCTCTCCTTCACTCAAAAAGCAGGCGAGGCCCCTTCCTTTTTGTATGGGTGGACCATTGACCCAATAATGAACAAATGTAGGAGGTAAATTATATTTGGGCAACAACTCTAATAGAATAATTGTTGAATTCAATATCATCTATGGCCTTTAACATATCTTCTTTTGACCAACTAGACAAAATTCTAACCTTCTTGGTCGAAGTGTTACCTCTAACAACCACAGTCTCCTGCATTTCATGCCTATTTAGTTCACATCCAGCAGGTTTTGGCTGATGATCATCATTTGTGTTTGTATCTCCTTGATTTGTTGTTGCACCATCCTCTTCACTTATTATTGTAGCATCCTGTTCATCTGTTTCATGGTTAGATGGTTCAATTTCAAATTGTACACCTTGGTTTTTGGGCATACGTTGTGCTCGATGTAAACTCCTCTTTCTCTTCATCTTCTCTGAACGCTGTAGTATCAAACAATATAAAAATAGTAAAGTATGTATTAATATATCAATAAGATCATCTGATGGGAAAATTTTAGCAAGCTTATGATACATGACAGTATGAATTATGAACTTGTAGGTGAACTTGTGATTACCCCGTCGGGCGCCATTAACGATGATCGAATACATGTTTTATTAATTTCATATTATTTGATAAAGACAGAATTTATAAGCTGGGTTGTTGATTACATAGGGGAGAAGGGCCAGTATGTGAACACGTCCCAATACTTGAACACTATTTTTCATTTAAAATATCCAATACCTGATGGAATAAAAACCCAAATTTTGATTATTGAAGTTCAAAAAATTTGTTTTTATAAACCACATGTGAATAGGGTCAACATCTCGAGCAAGGCACTGAGAAAGACCCCTTCACGCAAACCTCGCACAGGTTGTGAGCCCACTCACAAACAACCAGCATTTGCATTACAACTCGGCATGAGGAAATGCAACGCGTCCAAAGGAAACAATGTGTAACGCGTCCAGAGGAAACAGTGTGTAACGCGTCCAAAACAAGCCATGGTAAATGGTGGTTGAGCATTTATTTGTGTCTTATCTATCAGGGTTAGGATAAAAAAATGCTTATTTATAAATAGCTGTCAAATTGGCGCTCCTACGTGGCAAGGAATTGGCTCCCTGGACCTGCGAACTTAGGGTGTTCGCATACTGGCCCTATATAAATTTCAATAATCAAAATTTTGGTTTTTTTTTTCATCAAGTATTGGATATTTTAAATGCAGAATAGTGTTCAAGTGAAATATCATGTCACGGATGACATGATATTTCAAAGTCACAAAGCGACTCTAATTGAATAATGCGAGTAACTCAATATCATCTATGGCCTTTAACATATCTTCTTTTGACCAACTAGACAAAATTCTAACCTTCTTGGTCGAAGTGTTGCCTCTAACAAGCACAGTCTCCTGTAGTTCATGCCTATTTAGTTCACAACCAGCAGGTTCTCGCTGATGATCATCAGTTGTGTTTGTATCTCCTTGATTTGTTGTTGCACCATCCTCTTCACTTATTATTGTAGCATCCTGTTCATCTGTTTCATGGTTAGATGGTTCAATTTCAAATTGTACACCTCGTTTTTTGGGCATACGTTGTGCTCGATGTAAACTCCTCTTTCTCTTCATCTTCTCTGAACGCTGCAGTATGAAACAATATAAAATTAGTAAAATATGTATTAATATATCAATAAGATCATCTATAAACACTTCTAAAGATGAGGTGTTATCAAATAACACTACATTCATCAGCTTGTTTGTAATTGATCAATATTAATTAGAATGTTTCACGCGAACATGCAGTCGCCCCTTTCGACATTGTAATTCATATCGATCAATTGTGGAGGCTTGTTAATGTAATGTTTTTGACATCAAATCATCTTCAGAATTAAATGCATGTAAGAATCGTAATTGTAATAGCTTGACTACATATGTTGTTACGGTGGCAGCAAATCTGTTGTACTACTGTAGGTCTTGGTATGGACCACTTCGGATCTCCACCAGTAAATGTGTTTTTTTTTTTTTGAGATATTTTACCTGATCGATCAGATGGGAGCAAATAATATTAATATATGATTCGAAATTAAAGATATAGGATTAAAAAATGTTTATTTATACCTAGCTGGCATACTGTCACTCCTACGTGGCAAGGATTTGGTGAAGTTGGTGAAGCAGTCGGCGGTCCAAGAATTGTTCTTAAGGAGATTATTCTTAAGAACAATTATTGGAGAAATTTTTTTGGGGAAGCAGCAAGCGGTGTTGCTCAACTGTATTATCTTTTTGATTGAAATACAAAATGTGCTATATAACTGTATTATTTGGACTGATTATTTCATCCATTTTTTCTTTTTCCCACTCCTCTAAGACAAGAGGTTTCATCTTCTTTTAATATGATCTCTGCCAGAGAGATTCAATGCACCATGGCTGTATTTACTACCATTAATACTCCCTGCAACTTATCATCTCATGCTCTCTCCCTCTCTACAAAACAACAGCGGTCTAAAGCATGCCATCAATGGAGGATATTGAAGATGCAAAGGGCCCCTATTAGGCACAGAAAATTAATGACAATGGCTTCCTCATCATCATCATCTACTTTTTCTTCACCCACCACGACTTTATACGATGTACTGTGTGTTTCTCAGAGGGCAGAAATGGATGATCTGAAGAAAGCGTACAGGAAGAAGGCGAGAGTTTATCATCTAGATGTTTGCCCACTTGGTGAGAGAGAGGAATCTTGCAAGATGTTTCTTTTGGTGCAGGAAGCCTACGAGACTCTCTCCGATCCAATACTGAGGGCAGATTAGGATCTTAACCTTCATTTTAATCCCCATATGATGCTCTTGCGAATGAGAGATGAGAAGGAGATGTTGAAACAGGAATGGGCAGAACAACTTGAAAGTCTTAAACAATTAAACAAATCTGATAACCTACTCTCGAGTTTTGTAAGCTTCGTTATTTTTTTCAGAATTTATTACAAGTCTTTGATATTGTTAATGTTTATTTATACCTAGCTGGCATACTGTCACTCCTACGTGGCAAGGATTTGGTTCACTTAATGTCTGAGCTTAGGGTGTTCGCATACTGGCCCTTCTCCCCTAAACTCTTCTAAATAAATGGCGGTTGAGCAAAACAGTCTGAAACGACTCCAAAACGCGCCATGGAACAGTCTGGTAAATGGTGGTTGAGCAAACCAGTTTGGAAGGTGGGTAAAACAACCGCTGGTAAATGGTGGTTGAGCATTTCATTGTGGCTTATCTATTACGCGCGTCAAGATGAGGAGGACAGATACTGTTTCTCTCTTTTATTTCGAATTAAATGCTCAACACCTGTCCCGTTGTGTGAACCACTTCGGGTCTCCACCAGTAAATGTGTTTTTTTTGAGAGATTCTATTTCATCGATCATATGTAAGCAAATAATATTACAATTGGTGATCCTACGTGGCAAGGAATTGGCTCCATGGGCCTGCGAACTTAGGGTGTTCGCATACTGGCCCTTCTCCCCTATAAATAAACATTTTTCTTTCCTATATCTTTAATTTCTGGGAGTAGTGCCATTATGTCAACACCCCGAGTTCACGGGTCCATCGGGCCAATTCCTTGTCATGTAGGTTTATCAATTTTACAGCTAGCTATAAATAAACATAGCTAGTTATCTTATCCCTGTAGTTTGGAAACTCTTTATCTTATCTCTTTAGTATTGGGCAGTGTTCACATAGAGTTACAAAATTCTGTTTTGTATTAAATGGTACAGATTTTATATCTTACAGAGTTAGCGAGAGATATATAAAGAATGTGCTGGACATATGTTTGAGCTGTTGCATTCTTTACCTACACTGTACTACGATTTATATTCACTACCATTAATCCTTGTGGATTTTGATAATGGTTTGAATTTCAGTTTTTCAATTTTATAGGATGCAGTGGATGTTGTTTGTGAGAAAATTCAGTTCTCATTATTTGGCAGATGTCTATGGGTTGTGGACGATACCAATTGATATGTCCAGCACATTCTCCATATATCTGTAGATGACTTATTTTCAGATAACAAGAGACTCCAGCCATATGATCGCAGGTCCATGGAGCCAAATCCTCGCCACGTAGGATTACCAATTTGACAGCTAGTTATAATTAAACATTTTTTTATCCTAAGCCTTTAATTTCGAATCATATTGTAATATTATTTGCTTACATATGAGTGATCAAATAAAATATCTCAAAAAAAAGTCATTTACATTCTGAAGTTACTAATTCTATTGTGAAGTTAATATTATTTCCAATTAAGGTACTTTATGGGAGAAAACATAAAGCCATTATCTAATAGATGTTCACAGAATTATTTAGCAGGATCTTATGATCAAGAATCACTCAATTCCAATCTTAATATTTTTTTAATGTGCTCTGCTGTAGGGGCCAATTTTTGATAAATTAAATAGAAATCAGTCCATAAACTTGCAGTTACGCTTTCGTGCCAATAACTGTTATGTCTAATTCTAACTTAATTGAACAGATCTTTGGTCAAACAAAAAGCAGATCACAACATGCTTTCAGAAGTGCAAGGTATACGTTAGCTTATATCAGAGAAAACAGGCTAGTTGAGGTTATATATGAATACATTCCAGTGGAAAAGGGCCTTAAGTAATAAATGTGACTATTTTTTACATATTTAAGTGTCCTCTTGAAGCAGTTGGCATGAAAACTAACCTGCAATTTTTGCTTTGCTGGACCTTTCCTTTCAAAACTTGATAGAAGTAACCTCTTCTTATAAAATCCACTGTAATCAGGCACCCTGCAGAAGTAAGAAAGCAGTAAAGAAGACTAGGAAAGTGAATATATAATACCAACATTGATTTGAGAGTATCCAATCAAAATGTAAGACATGGATCAAGGTGTAGGGTCTTTTTAATCAAAGGTTGAAATTGATTTTGAGATGATCTTGTGGCTGAAATTATTTGATTTGATATTGATATTTATTTTTTACCTTCAAGTGTACAATTTTGTTTGTGTTTTTAATGGATGAATTTGAATCTTGAGAAGAAGGTTCCCTCTTTTTTTTGCAGGTATGACTTAATGTCTGGATATGAAAGATCTGGTGATTGAACAACCCAACTTGGAATATGGAAAGACATGAATTGAGAAGACAAATATTCAACCCATTAAATAGATATGATGGGTTTGTCAACTGATATGTTGTTTTTATATTTTGAACAAATGACTCTTTTATTGTAGAAAATGAAAGTACCAATCAGTATTTATTGTGTACTAAGTAATACTGAGATGTTGACCCTATGCACATATGGTTTATAAAAAAACATATTTTTGAACTTCAATAATCAAAATTTTGGTTTTTATTCCATCAAGTATTGGATATTTTAAATGCAAAATACTGTTCAAGTATTGGGACGTGTTCACATACTGGGTCTTCTCCCCTAGCACATTGTTACATCCTTTATTCATTGTAGATTCAAGTGGCAAATGACAACGGTAAGGAACGAACAACTATTATGTCCGGTCAAGCTGATATTTAATCATTGGGCAAATCGTCGAAGGTAATATACAAATTCCAAGACAAAATATAACGTAAAGTGGAGTTCCAAACAAATATCAATAATATGTAGATGGTATCCTAGAAGCATTTCTACCATACAAAAAAAGGGGCCTATAACAAAAATATTAGGAAGAAATGTCAAAAACCCATCTTATTTCAAAACAAACTTGTGAAGATCCTCAAATCTACAAAAACCCATTTGATATAAATTTAATTCATAGTGTCTTGTATTTATTGCTCTCGTTGTAGTCTATATATGTTGGCAAAACTGTGAAGGTATTTTGCATGGGAATCATGGAATACCACACATTTTGATTCATTTTAGGATGGAGTTTACCAAAACTAGATTGTTTAATTTAGAAAATCCATAATGTGACTGGAAAATTCCCTTTCAGAGTTCATCTATACAAAATTTAGAAAACCTGTCATTTAGTAGGAAATTTTAATTAGTAACCTTTTTTAGTAATTTTAATTTGCTTGAAAAAGTTAGGAGGTTTAGAGTATAGGCACTCTAAAGAAATTTCATGACATATTTAGGGATATTGCCATTGATTTAAGGAGACTACTCGGGGTCCGAGTTGAAATTAAGTTTGCAGGTCTTTTCAAAGACATACAATGGATTTTAAACAGACAAAACTCGATACCATATCTGTCCTATGGAAGAATGTTCTTAGGGCCGAAACATTACACTAAAGCTTATTAATCAAAATTGATTTCATGCGTTTTGTCAAATACTCAGGAGTGTTTTGCACACCTCAATTGATCCTTTTAGCTTAGACACTTCAAAATGTTATGCTCACCATGAGTGATGAAAATCCATGTAAAATCAGTTTTCAAATCTGCTTGAAAGTAATCCAGTGGTTCTAACTCTCATGTGGGTAAAATGCCTTTTCTTTTGCTTGTTTTAGGTTGTGACTAGTTTCTCATTGTGGCTGTCACCAAATTCTCTGTCCTCTACGTATTCCTACTGTCATAGCTGTCCCTTAATTGTCTCAAATGGTTTCTTATAGGAAAAATTCATTGAAAGCGAACACCAATCATTGAAAAGTGGTTTTGGCTCTCTTTGTGAACAATGTTGTGTTTTTTTTTCTAATTCTCCATTGGGTTACTCTTTTACAAACGCTACTTGCAACACCGTCTCCATGCCAAAACTAAAAAAACTGCACGATTAGTTTTTGTTGAGGTGGTTGGAGAAAATCAGACCTTAAACATGCGAAAAACACATCATCATTATATTATAATGCAATAAAATACAAATAACACATGACACATGTATTTAATGTGGAAAAACCCCAAAGAGTAAAACCACGGTGAAAAGGTAAGATTCCATTTACAAGAAATATTTATAGTCTAGTAATAATCCCTCCATTCACCTCACTCCTCTCCACATAAATTTCAATTCACCGGATTGAATTGTTTTTCACCCCGCAGTCAATTTAAATAGTTAAAAGGTTGCGTCTTATGTGAAACTTCCCAACCATTAATATAATTGATTTATAAAAATTAATTTAACTATATGTTATAAACATATAGTTTATAATTAAATAAATTAGAATATGGAATTATTACTAGGCGTAAATGTTTCTCATAAATGGCATCTTACCTTTTCACCTCACTCCTCTCCACATAAGTTTCAATTCATCGGATTGAATTGTTTTTCACTTGACCACAAAGGTCAATTTAAATGGTTAAAAGGGTGTGTTTTATTGTGAAACACCCTAACCATTTTGATTTATAAAAATCAATTTAATTATAAACCTAAAGTTTATATTAAATAAATTAAAATCTATAATATTCTAATTTATTTAATTATAAACTATAGTTTATATATAACTAGAACACTTAACATTAATGTTCTAACATTAAGTAGGGATGAGATGCCAATGTTACCGGTTTATACAACATGATTTACAATCTTAAACCACAGTGAGGGTTTAGGCTAGCATATCACATTTGAAGGATTTATACACTTTCATCATGCTAAACTTATATTTTGGTACAAAAAGATTTAGAATCCATAAATCAAAAGTTATGATTTAGGTTAAACATGATTTGTGAGATTACATCCCACAATTTCTCATGGAAAATCTATAACAACATCTCTAAGAGTGTTTTATAAAGTAAGGACCTCTTTTACAATATGATGCTACATTACTGGACTACACAAGTAAACTTAGAGTTATAAGTTTACTAAGATCATAAAAAGATCTTTTACAATGCTTTAAATTTGGAACAAAAGTATAGAGGTAAGGAAAAAATATAAGGCCAATTGTTAGGAGGTGGCATCTTCATGCACATGATGCGATGAGTGTAGAAGGGTGGTTGGCGGCCGCTCCAAACATTGTTTGCAAAATCTATGCCATTTAAACCTTCCCTAATTAAAATGCCTTCACTAAGTTCTAAACTCCTCAAACGCCCCATTTTACTTGGTTTGGTTAATTTCGGCGTGAAAGAGGACAAAAACTTTGAAATTCGACATATATTTTTACTTAAGAACGATGGGGGATTTTCTAAAACCCTTTGTAAATTTTTACCTTCATAAAAACCTACTTTTCTATCAAAAAGTGAAGAATAAGGGTTTGAACATTCAATTGTCGTAATAATCTTGTATTTTTCTCTTGATTTGAATTTTTGAAAGTTTAAAAATGGGGTCTAATCACTTTAGCATTGAAAAGACACAGATGTTGAATGAGACAAACTACAACATTTGAAAAATCAGACTGAAGGCAGAATTCATGACACACAAACTTTGGACTGTCGCAAACGGTACAAAGAAGGCACCGAATGACAAATATGCAACAACAAACAACATATCCATGTTTCAACAGAAAATGCATGAAACAATGTCTATCATACTGTGAAGCGTGCATGACGAATTCCTACTTCACATTGGAAACTAAGAAAGTTTGAGTGAAGCTTGGAAACTGTTAGAATCAATGCACAAAGGTACGTGTTTGTCAAAAATTATAAAATTGATTCTTGAGTTAATGACAACTCCCATGAAGGGAGATGAAAAAGTAGTTAATTTTCTAGCAAAAATTAAAGATATTAAATCTCAATTAGATGGATGTAACTATAATTTGATTCATGATAAATTGCTATACTTTATTATTCAAATGAACATCCATGAGAGATTTAAGAACTTCATTTCCATTTTAAATTCAAAATATCCCCAACCTATCTACTTTGAGTGCTCTCCTAATTCAAGAAGAGCAAGTCATGTCAAACTTTGATTTGAAGGAGAATGCCACTTAGGAACTTCTCGCTCAAAATCCTAAGAATAAATTTTCTAGGTTTAACAAGAATCAAAAGTTCAAATCAAACTTAAACCCCCTAGTAAAGAAAAGAAATCAAGGAATTTAAGAGTCGGTTTGATGGGAAATGTCACAATTGTGGGAAATTTGGACACAAAAAGGAAGATTGTAGGGTAAACAAAAACAAGCCAAATTTCAAAAATAAAAAAGGAAATAAACCAAATCAAAATCAAAACAAGAATCAAGAGAATAATAAAAAATCTAATGTAGTTGCCTTGTATGTTGCATTAGTCACTGCCAAAGAAAACAAATGGATATTAGACAATGGTGCATCTAGGAACATGATATATAGATATGATATTCTAATTGATATCTAGAGAATGTAATGATCAAATCTATCTAGGTGATCATTTCATTCTTGATATTCATAGTTCAAGGAAAACAAAAGTTTTCAATGGTTCTATAAATGATGTTTTGTATGTTCTTGAACTGAAAATAAATTTACTTTTTAGTTCAAAGCTAACTCAAAACAATTATAGTATAATCTTACTAAAGGAAGAATGGTTTATATGTTTTTAAAGGTTTTACATATGTTTTTAAACTCAAGATATGAATGTTGTTTAGTTGTGGCATGAAATGTTAGGTCATGTTAACTTTAGGAGCACATATGACATATCTCGGCCTAATATTATTGTTGGTCTACCACCTAACTCTAACGCCTAAAAACTTAAGAAGGGTGCTTACATGGTAAACAATTCACAAACTCCTTCCATAGTTATCATGAAACTAACTCCTTAGAACCTCTGGAACTTGTCCACAATGATGTTAAACGACCTTTAGAAGTTCCTTCCCTAAACGGTTCATTGTATGCTAATACCTTCATTGATGTTTAATATGATTTGGTCATTCTTTATTAAAAACAAATCATATGTGCTATCTAAATTTAAAGCCTTAGTTAAAAATCAGTCTTATCACAAATTTAAAAAAACTTAAAACAAATAATGAAGATATATATGTTGATAAAACATTTCTAAAACTCTAAATTAGTATGTGATTACTAAAAATAGTATTATATGCATATCAAATGACACTTGGGGACGTCTTTGTGTCTGTATTGGAGACATCCAATACTGATTGCATCTAATATTTTTTCAAGATTGAAATGTTGAAATTGTTTTTTCAAAAATTCAATATATTGGTAATATGACATGGTTGATTATAAGCATATTGTCATTAAAAGTTGGTATACAACTTGTTTTTAACCTATTAATGTAGGATTCATATATGGCTAAAAGTGAAATCAATAAATGATCTATATTTTGATTATTATGATAATGCATATTTATATGAATATGTGCATTTTGTATGCAACACACTCTCACGAGAGATGTATAGTTGTTTATATCTTCTACCTTTGTTATATGACTATTTTACCCTTATTTATTTTTATTTCCCTACTTTTTAAAAACAAATATGGCTAGTGATTCATATGAAAATGCACCTTTTGTGAGCGGTCCACAAAATTAAGACACAATTTCTCCTCTTTCCCCTCACTCAATTTATTTTTCTTGGAGTTTTCCTAATGGTCACTCTCAAACCCATCACATACATTTTGTTTTAAAAATTGGAAAATTTATTATAATTTATCTATTTTAAATTATATTTTATTTGATTAGATACTTATTTGCAAAAATAGATTTCAAGGCAATGATTGTGATTTGATTCAGCCATCACTACAGAGAATAAGTAGGCTTCAAAGAGGAATGATGGGAAGGGGTTTTGACAATGCCTGTGCATCACTTTTTGAGATAAATCCTAGTAGGGCCTCTGCTACAAACTCTTCTTCAATTACCTCATTCCTAATGTTTACTTCTATTGATGCATCAAAAAATCACCACTTTCTTATGATAACAAGACCTCAATGGAGAAGATGAGGTGAAAAGTATTAGACAATTAAGTCTATTATCAATAATTTTTAAGAGATTAACCAAAGATAAAGGGTAGGTTCCATGTAAACCTTAAGATCAAGAGTTTGTAGGTCATATTTAACTTAAGGAAATATATGGAAATGTATGATGCAAAGTTAAATTTTCTTAAAGCATTTGGTGTACAGTCAATGAACAATACACTTCCTACAATACATGAACCTTTTCATTTTTGGGAATGAAAATATATGATATGAACCTCTACTATACATGATGTAGGTTTGGGTTTATTTATTTTGATCCACGTCACTTTGGGATAAAAACCTGGCAGCACTATGATATGCCCATATACCATTTGATGGACTCGAGTACCCCTTCAAGGATTGGAAGAAGTTGGTTGATGAAGAGCATAAATAGGGTAGATCCCCCTCCCCATAACATGTCAAATTATGGATTATGCTTAGATGCATAATCAATCAGAGAGGATATTGAGAAAGGATAGGTTGTGCATCCAATACATGATTACACACATAAATGGTCATGCATATGCCTACAAGAATATTACAAGGTTTAGAAACAATTCTAAAGGTTGCTTATCAAAAAATGATAATTGTCAATTCATAGAGAGTGGGGACAAGTCACAACATAGAGTTCAACTTGTTATGCATATATATATTGATACATTGTAATGAAGAGAATATGGGAATATATTTTGTTATATAACTCTGCTCTCGAGGAGGGAATATATATTGATTATAGAGAACACTTCGGTGACATTTATAATGAATGCTTATAATATAGAATGCTAATTTTCATGAACCTATTTTAAATATGCTCACAAATCTATAATTGCCTTTAATAATATTGAAAATTTATTGAATGATTTGTGTTTTGTGTTGAATGTATTGAAAATATAAAGACAACATTTATAGACATTTGTAATGAAAATTTATAAATATAAAATAATAGTTATCACAAACTTGTTAAAAAAATGTTTATAAATAAATGATTGCTTGCATTATATTTTAATTTTATTGAATGATTTGTGTTTTATGGTGAATTTATCGATAATTTCTCATAAACATTTTTTTATATTCATTTTTAAATTTGAATTTTAGATTGATGATTGATCCCCGCATTGAAATGACATTATGTAGGTATTTCATAGATGTAAGGATCAAAATGACATTATGTAAGTGTTTGTAGACATATACATGACCCATGATGCATTTTTACTTGTCCCATCCACCAGATATTATTAATTGTCAAGGAAGAGAAAAACTAAAAAAATATTCTAAATCTCATGTGCATGAGAAATGGAAAACTCAATAATAATCACATTTGTATTGAACATTAATTCAAGCACATACAAGATGAGTGTTTGGATAATATTGTAAATCATTTGTATTCTCATTCTTTTGGAAAGATTTATAATGATGATATTAAAACATATGGGCAATGAAAATGAGGGTTTTAATACTATAAATAAAACCGGTGAAAATCCATACGAAAAATTGGTTAATAGTGGTGAGAAGGTCAATGGAGATTATGGGGGTCTTAATTATCTTAATTATTTAACAAACTAGCAAAAAATACATAATTCAAAGCTCGGGAGGCTAGAAAAATAATGTTGAAAGCTAGTATATCATTGAAGAACTTGTCAACTTTTCCAGTTCCCATGGAAATAAGATCTAGAAGGTTATATTAGTATGGTTAAATATTGGTGTCACAAAAATGCTAAAGTAAGAAACAATTCAAATTCTAAGTAAAATTATGACATTTTCTTATAAATTCTTCTTATTAGATACACTATGAATCATAGTATGCTCCTAAATTAGTCTATATATGATGCTATTATTTATAATTTTGTACGTTGATAATAGTGATATTTTGCTTGAAGAAAACACTATTGTGAGTTAGACATGATTACACAATAAATATAATCTTGCATGCGAATTTCATACAAAAAAAAATGATGAATGCTTGAATGAATGCATATTATTTAGAAAAGAGCATGAGGATGCTACTTGTCTATTACAAGTGCAAGGAATGCCATTTTAATACGGCTCACAATTGAGATCAAATTTCAAGGTTTTATGGAATTTTTCATTGATTAGTGCATTAAAACATCTTTATTGTTCCAACTCACTTTTGTAGATAATGAAATGATATTCTAAGAATAGAATAAGTGATTGGGTGACACGTGTACTAAATGATTTCCAATTCATTAAACACATTCAAGGCTTGAAAAATTCAAGTTCAATCTAAGAAATGTTAGGCTAGGAAGATAAGGTTAATCCATATTCTAATATGTCAAAAACATATTCACTTTGGAATGTTGTCTTGATTAGTTATTATTAGGAAAATAAGGTTTAGTGTTCATATTTATGAGAAAATATGTAGTGCCAACACTTTCTATAGCTCAGTAGCTTGTTGTTTATTTGCTCATAGACATGTTTTGGCAGTGATTGGTGATATCTTGGACATTATTTTTAGATGTTTGATTATATTAGACATGTGTGACATTCAGGCGTATAGCGCCAATTTAGCCTAATTTCTTTATTGTCGCATTTTCTTGTTATGACATGGAAACAAATGAATATGATGTGGTTGGAACCTAATTATAGTGATGGATAATTGTTGCATGGTGAGACTATATGTCACTTTATCATCTTGTCTAACTTTTGGAATATAATTGTGCACATTGTCGCAGCTTGATTTCAGTAGGATGATAGGTTAGTTTAGCATGCATTGATATCTTACTATGTCATTTAATTATAATATATTAGACAGGTGCAATTAAGGTGTGCAATGAGTGTGCAGGTGACAGGTTTACAGGAGAACGTGGGATTTAGGCCAGCTACTCAAAAACTTGCACAAGTAGCCCACGGGCTGAGTCCTAGCCATGTTCACTGTGTGAAGCCCTAGGATAGATGATTATTAATTTTGGGCACTATGAGTGACCCCAATGTATGTAAAGTATTTTGCTTTGAATTATTAATTTTGTTTAGGGTTGTTAGTAAAGTTGTAAACTTGTTTTGGGAGTTAATAATCCCACTTTCTTTTAAATTGTTGATTTTTGTTAATTAGTCTTTTAATCACAAGGGTTTAGGGTCACATGTGAGACCCTTGGGTGGTCCCCACACCTCTACCCTTGTGCCAAATTGCAAAACCCGAAATTAGGGTATTTTGGTCGTTTTGGGGACCCCTTTCAGAGCTTCGGGAGTCCCCTATCACAAAAATGAGCCTCTTGGACCCTACCTAATGGGTAGGGGGGCTTGTTTTCAAGGCTAGAGGGAGTTTTCCCTCCCTTTCTACCCTTGTTTTGTCACATCCATGTAAGGGATGTGGATTTGTGTGTTTATCAAAAGTGCCACTAGTTTTGTCTTGCTAACATTTAAGGAAATTTGGGAGAAGAGGGCAAAAAGATAATTTTACCCTTTCTCTCTTTTGTTTTGGCATCTTTGACCATGAGGAGGGAGAGGGGTGACACATGTCACCCCCTCATTAGTGAGGATGCTTGCTTGCTCCTCTTCAAATTCCCATCCATGGGAAAAGAGAGGGACTTTTTTTGGATTTTCTTGCTTGGATGCTTGGGTGATTTGGAGCTTGGGATTTGCTTGGAGCTAAGAGTGGAAAACTTGAAGTTAGGAAGCTTTTTGGAGAGCTTTCCTTGAGGTAGGCTCTTAGATCTTAATGTTGTGTTGCTTTATTTTAGTTGATAGATTGATTGTTGAAAATTGTTATTGTTGAATGAAGTTTTTAGTGTTGTTTGTGTGTTTTTACTCCCTCCATCATATGGCATGATGGAGTTTTGGAGTGTGGGGGAAGAGAGAGGGGATTTTCCCTCTCAATCCTCAAGACTTGATGGCCAAGCCTTGAGGAGTTTTTTTATTTATCCCCTCAATGGTTGAGGTGGGGAAGTTGATTCATTTGGCTTGAATCTCCTTCCCCATCCTTGTAAGGAAACCCTTTGGGGTTTGAAAATCCTTCCAAGGAGGACTTGGAGAAAGAGGGAGGAATAAGGAGGGTTTTGTTTTGAATAAGGGGCAATAAGGAGGTTAAGAAGATGTGTTCATGAGCAAATAATTTTGATGCTTAATTTTGGAGAACTTTCTCCTCTCTTCCCCATTTTTGGAGGATGAATACGGGTTCTCCTCCTTGTACTTTTCTTTTGGAGTCTTGTTTGTATGTGTCTTATCTTGCATGTTTGTATTATTGTTAGTGTATCCTTCACCTTGTGCATGTTTTGGTTAGCTATCCTCTTTCCCATGGGCTTGGGGGAGGCTAGCATGCATCCCAACCTTGGGATAGGCATGTGATGATGCCTAAAGGTTGGGTGGATAAACAAGCCCTTTTCTCATTGTGTTGGCCTTGAAAGATTTTGGAGTTGGAAAGCCATTGGAAGACACATGAAGACACTTGTCAATTTGGAAATCCTTCTTGTCTCCTTCACCATTTCATGGACTTCTTTTGTTCATTGTATCTTGAAAAGAATGGCTTGTGTGAGCTTTCATTGTCTTGAAAAGATATTGTATTAAACCCTTTTGGGTGGATATGTATTGTGGTATATGTGAACTTGAACAAGAAAATAAAATAAAGTATTGTAATGGTTGATTTCTTAAGCATGAAACATGGTAGATAATCTCTTTTTGAAATGAAAGAGTTGTTAGTTGTTGGGCTTTATTATGAAGAAATCTTATTTTTGGTTTCTTTTATTATAGCTTCTTGGAAATAATAATATATAAAGAAGTTTTAATGTTGTGTTCTTAGGAAGCAACGCTCTTTGTTTGTTAAACTTTCCTTTAGAAACAAGTCTTTCATTTTATTGGAAAATGGTTTGTTTTCCTTCCAATACATATTGTAAGAGTATATGCATATGAGCAGGAAGTAACTAGGTAATCGCTGGTTTTTATATTTAAAATCGTACATTTGCTGGTGTTTGCTCTTTAGATGGAACAAAATCTCATTTTAATATATGGAAAAATATATTTTACCACTAAGTGTTGTAAAAAAAAAAAAAAAAAAAAAAAAAAAACCGCTTTACTTGTGTTCAAAAGAAAATGGGTATGTTGAGAATAATGTCATTTTGATAGTTGCCTAAAGAAATAATCGATAAATTGATCTTGCATGGATCAAGTTCTCTTGGAATATCTTTGAAAGTAAATGTGTCAGACTTATATGGGTGAAGCTATGGCTTAAGTTTTTCATTTTTGTATAAATTTCTTTCACCTGCTTCTCTGGAAGTATGCAGTTGTGTATGTATATATATACATATATGGCAACAATTTTATCTTATTTCTTTATAATAGGTATGGTAGTAAACATTATATATATACATACACACACACACACACACACACACACATTACCTATGTTTTAAATAAATTAAATAATAATAATAATAATAATTTTTGTGGGGTTCGGCCCCCCTGCGCTCATGACCTCTACAACTCATGCATAAACAAAAAATGGGGAAGGGGGCGCGCCCCACCGACCCCCAAACACCGGGTCGCCACCTCCCGCGCTCCCAGCTGTGTCCCAGCCGGCCCACGGCCCACGCCACCGGCGCCCGTCCCGCGGCCTCCCGCCGCCTCCAAACTCGTCCCCCTTCCTCTCCGGCCTCCGCACCGCCCCTGACACCCCCGTGACAACACCTCGGCCCTCTCCACGCCGCTGCCTCCCTGCGCCCTCCTTGCACCGGGCGCCGTCCCTTCTACGCCTGCACCTCCTCCACGCACCGTTCCGCCCCCTCCACGCGCCTGTTCCTCCGGATCGCCGCCTTCCTCCACCCTCCATTAAAAACCCTAAAACATAATTTACTTGTCAACATATAAACCAAGATACATATGCATTGTGGTCTAGTTGCCATAAAATAACAACACAACAAAATGTAAAGTAATGTTTATTTTCTTATTGTTTTAAATCTACCATTTATACAATGCAAAATCAAATAAAACTCAAAAGCTCCCTTCCTTACAAAGAACAAACAATCAATGGAGAAGAAAAATAGAGAGAGAAAAGAACAACAAGGAGATAGTTAGGACTAGTGAAAAATTTTAAAACTATAGAAATTATATCGTATAAAATTAGAAATCAAGAAAGAGTTTAAGAGCTGTAATACTTCAAAAAAAAAAAAAAATTACCTGAAATTTTAGCCTGTTTGGTGCTTTTTTTGGTGTCCCAGATTGGACATTACAAAATATATTTGTATGGGTTATTATATTATGTGGGTAGTTTTATATATTCATACGTGTGAGTGAGTTGTTAGTGAAGTTACAACTCATGTATAATGGATACCTAGGAAAGATTATAGGGATTGTATGTAGTTTAGTTATTATGACTATCTCCTTATTAGTAGAATGTTGGAAAGTTATATATGTGTAATATACCGCATGAGTGATTGAACCATTTGATAGTTTATTATTACATGTTTAATCTATACAAATATGAACAAAATTTTACATTTGATATCAAAGCAATATTATGTTTCCACATGTAATGGATTTTTAAGAATACTCATAGGTAGTGCCATAACTTGTGTACTTGCCCCACAATTATGAGTTATATTATTTGATAAAGAGGTTTTAACAAGATTAGTTCTTTTTTTATGTTGGTATTATTAGATAAATAGTTTTTCATATAAATCTTGTGAGATGAACTTCTCTTAGTTTTGTGTGGACTCTATCGTTGTGTGCTATATGATCACACAAACATGCAAATGCATGTTGTAATTTATGCTTGTGATCTGAAAATAGACTGAAATTTTTATCTACTCGATATCGGACCCTTGTAGGCTTATCAAATTTCCATTTAATTTTTACCTCGTTAAAATCAACTAAAAATAATGCAATAAGTATGACACTTTGTACAAGGTTTGATTACGGAGTTTGATAATTGTCTACGTCTCCGGGTTCTTTCAAACCATTTCACTAGTCAAAACTTGTAAGTTACAATAGTACTTTCACAAGAAAACCTAATGGAAACTATTAAGAACTTGCTTAGAAGAATAACCAGACCTTCAGATGACAAGGGTGAAATATAGCACCCGACTTCCCCTTTCTTGGCGTATTTGGCAAGCTCTATGGCACCAACTCCATTGTTCGGAATCCTCTAGATCTTGATCGACCTTCCAGACACTTCGTAACGCCCTATGGAACTCCAGTCAAAACTCCAAGCTTCACAATAATTTAGTGTGGCGCTATGGGCCGACTAGGTAGTATTAAAACTCCTAGTCACAATAATGCCTATTTAAATAAATAGGTCTTCACAACTTTATAATAAGCCTAAAAAAATAGGTCTTATAAAAATAACACTCTTCTCCACTCGCTCGGGCGATATTCCTCAAGCTATTGCTTTGAGCTTCCGAAGTTGTGTGTGTTTACAATGGAGAGGGGTCCCCTATTTATACTAAAATAGGCCCCTCAAAATAATGCTTTAAAATTTATCTAAAGGCTATCATTAGCCTAGCCGTGGCATGGGGATGGGTTTATTATCCCATATTGGGCGGCATACATTTTTAAGTGGGTTATATCCCACATGGAGTGGCATAGTTTGTTTTGTTAAGGTATTTAATACCTTAGCCTCCCCTCCTTTCATGTGGAAACTTCCATGCATGGGCCTTTGCCCCACTGCTTCACCACGTGGTCTTTAGCATAACATGGGGTTGGCAGATTATGTGGGCTGACCACTATGTTTAATTCACCCATTGTGTGGGCCAAGCAGTTAGCAAGTTGAACATGCCACTACGTGGTGAGTTGGAGGTTAATGGGTTAATATAGACCCCATGCAATATAGATGAGCCCGATCACCATGGATAGCTCGCCGAGCTAAAATATAACTTGGTCCTTGCATGAATCAGCTATAGCTCGATGTCGATCCTCGATAGACAAATTTATCGTATTTGATTCGTGGTGGCAAGCCACGTGGTGGCTTGAGGACCCACCACATTGGCGATAATACCATAGTCCTCACGGGTGGGCTCCCCTCCGTAATAAAAGTTGAGCCTCTTGCTCCCATGAGCTAAATCATTTTACGATCATCGAAGACCAATGGTGAAAATCCCTCTAATTTTGCCAACACCTTTTTGGCCACGTGTCACAATGCTATTGGTCCACTATTGACTGTTGACTTTCTCGTTGACTGAACTTTGACCAGACATAACTGGAGCTCCCAATGTCCGTTTGTCGCATTCTCATAGTCGTTGGAAAGATATCAAAATGATCTTCTACACTGGCACAATTTAGAGATGTTTAGGGAACTATAGATATAAAAATGATCCCCGATCAACTTATAGCTAGACATCTATATAATAAAAACGCCCCACTAACAAGAAATATGTCCGTAGTATTTTGTATACTCAAGTGTTGATCCTCTATTAATCAAGAGATGTTATTGATGGACAAGGAACATATGCTAATAATGCTCGAGTAAATTCTACACGACACGTCTATGATATGCTATCAATGTGCCTTTTAATCAAATTTTCTATACATATTCGATACTGATTGACATACGTATGGTCTTCATTCTCAATCACCATTGATCTCTATATTGCTTTATCACGTCCATTCCCATGAGTTTGCAAGGCTGATTGGTCAACCAAACAATGGATTGTTTATCAATTTTTGGGGTGGATTTATCATTGGTTGGTTGACCAATCAACCTTGCAAACATATGTAATGTTTAGGCCGAGTGTTTCGATAGTTGTTTACCGACTAGGTGCAAAAAGATGTGAAAGCATGAAGAGGGCGGCATACTAATCCAAGTGACCTCATGTGTGGATCCATTTTCTTTATCTTTTCTTCTAGGTTTTATTATGCATTGATTTACCATGTCAAATGCTTCTTGATGCACTAAAATTAGCAGGAACTTGACAAGGTCATAACTTGTGCTCTGGGTGTCCGATTGGGTCCGTTTTTTTTTAAACCACATGTTTTGATGAGACGAACGCATCGGTTAACCAACACTGCTAGTTGGAGCACATTTCAACACATTTTAGGCCCAAATTCCACCATCCGAGGGCCGAAAATTATGATTTAATTTGTAATTCAATTTTTTTCCTATTTGAGGGTATTAGTTAATGTTAGTCTCTTAGATGCATTATGAGTTGGAAATTCCTCTAATTTAGGCATGTAGAAGATGCGTGGAAATTTCTGTGCACGTACGAATAAGCATGTGAACTTACTAAGAATAGCAGGTTCTAGTAAACTGCTAAAAATAGTAATTTCCGCCACGTAGAGTAGATGTAGTAAAAGTTAGTTAGGTTTACTTGGAAACTCAAGTTGGGAGATGTTTTCTTATTTAGGAAATATTGTAATTCATGATTCAATAAGGAAGAAGGAGATCTATTATCTTTTGGAGTTCAAATTATTTGCAGTATATTGAGTGTGTTCAAATTTTGGCTACATTACCTTTCTTGTAAGTCGTTCTACAAAATCTGATCACTAATTTTAATTCTCTTTGATTGGGTTGTTGGATTCACCTCTTTCCACACATATTATATTTTGTCTTAATTATGCTATGATAAAGGTGTCGAGCCATAAAATACCATATCAAATTGCATAGTACATTTAACATACATCCATTACAAGGCTGTGTTCACTACCAAATTGTTATTATTAGTTATGGTCATTTATCTACGTGGTATATCACGACACACCAATTCTTTGTCATTCCTTTGTGCAATCTTGAATTAATAGCGTTGCATGTAATTCACCTCCTAAGCATCACATGAGTTTGTAAGGTTGATTGGTCAACCAACCAATGATAAATCCACCCAAAAAAATGGTAAACAACCCATTGGTTGGTTGACTTGTCTTGCAAACTCATATGATGGATAGGCTCTTCCATTCACCTCTAATGGCTTTGTATTGGATTAAGCGTTGTCCACTTTTCATTGGAATCACCAAAGTATTTAGTGTGTAGATGGTATTCAAAGAATTTAAGGTGTCCACATACAATTTATATCTTCCTTAGATTATTACACGAGACACTCACCTCTCGATAGCCATCCAACTCTATTTGTTTGCACTTGCCCTAGTCAAATTTTCATTTTTGCTTACCATGATGCATCAATAGTTAAACGACATACCAAATCAATCTCGACTCTGTTGATTCAACTTGTTCTATTCTTTTAGAAACACCACCTCTAAATTATCTCAATGTTACCTCTCCACACATTTTAAACCTTATCTTTTCACAATACACGAGGGATGTTTTTAAGTTGTTGATGACATCAATTTTGTGAGTAGATTGGCTTGAGCTCACCTAGGGACTCTCTAGTTTTAGTAATGAAATATTTGTAAATTTCTATTGATTTAACTATTTAAATTAAAATCTTGGATCTAAAAGAGGGATTCGCGAGAACCGATGTCGAAAACAATGCACCACAACGAAGTTGCACTCCAATGGTAACGTCAAGCTCCAATGCAATAAGCAAGATTCGAACAATGGAAAGAATATGCAAATAAGAAAACATGTCTGCTCATTCTCATAGATTGAAAAAGGAAGTACAAATAGGGGTCTTGTGTGTAACCCCCATGCCTAAACAAGAAAAGAATATCAATGACGCCATTGACGCATATGACGTGATTGACGCATATGACGCCACTAAAGGAGGAGTTACAATTCCAAATAAGGAATGTAACTCCTATGACACACTGACGCAAATGACAATGACAAATTCTATGACAGAATATGACACTTGTCATTTGAATTCCTAAGACCTATGACTCTCACAAGGCGAGATGACTCACTAGGTGATGTGGATGATGACTAGGCATGTCACACACACCAACAAGATCGACACATCAAATCCTCATGAGCTTGTGGATAAGTATGAATACCATATATGCGGGCAAAGTAATTTTGTAGTAGATGATTGTTTCTAGGCCATCTATTAGTTTTTTCACATGACTATTATAGGTTTTGTGCATATACCATTACTATTTTTTTTAAAAATTTCTCGTATAGATGTGTTTTCAATGTAAGTTGACAATCGTATTGTGGGAGGATAGATGGAAAATATTACATTTTTGATGAACTTTTTGAATTTTGGAAAGAATGAAAATGTTTGCAGTGTATGAGATGCAACATGTATGTCTATCAAGAACTCAATTAGAAAGTGAAGGCTTAGGAGATGAGGTTGTCACACCAAGGAGTGCATCCAATAATATTGGAAAGATCTTAAGGACAAGAAGGGAAAGAATTGAGTCATCATGTTGCTTTGATGACTATCTCCTATTTTGAAGTAATCTCACAAGGTGGTGTGCCTTCTCTAGGATTCTAGAAGGCATATATCAGTTGAAAGAAGCAAGGTCTGCTCCTCATTAGTCTACCAAACTGAAAATCAAGGTATTATCCATGATGATGTTGAGTGAACAATCCAAAGTATGTTCTTGAAAGAAAGTTGCCATCAATAGTTGCTAACTATAGTATTCTTCATGTTGCCAAGGTATGCCAAATTCAAGGAATGTTTGTTTAGTCCCATGTTGAAGTACTAGTTCTTATTAAAGTTCTTGAATGTTCTTCTTGAGTAGTCATGAAAAAAGAGTATGGTCAATAGGTTTTAAGGCCTGTGTTATCCTTCTCCATGTTGTCAAGATTGAGTCATGATTGAATCATCCCTTTTAGGTTGTATCCTTGTAAGAGAAGTCTTCAAAAGAATGTAAATATTATCAAGTGTCAAGTGTCTTGTGCCATGTCCATGTACAAATTTGATCCTAGCTAGCTCATAGATTGTGTTATGAAGAGTAACCATAGTCTGAAATAAGTCGATTGATCCTTGAGTAAGTGTCATGAGAGCACAAAGAATGGAATAGTCCTCAAATTCTAATTCATGCAAAAAGTGTCAAAAATAATAGAGCTGCTCTGAATGTGTAAACTTTTTTATAAAGGTGTGAAAAGAGCTCAAGTCAAATGACGAATCTTGATTGAATATGAAAAAGTGTTGGAAAATGCCAAGATCACACAAGTTGTAATAAGTCATCTTGAGACAGAGCTAGGCCATCAAGTGCCAATCATTAATAAAAATGAAAAATTTGGTATACTATAAGTTTGAGAATATGTGGAAGCATGAAATAATGAATTCAAGACAAGCACAATCAGGTCCTGAAGACAATGGGTCAAGATTGAATATGATTTTATGAGTCACGAGTCTATCCCTATCAAAATCTGAGTTTAAAAGCACATCTAAAGCTTGTGAGAGATTCAAACATGATGAATGTCAAGCTAAGTGAAATCATGATAGTTATATATTCATAAATTATAGGTTGCAAAGGTGGTCAACATTGGGATGCTCAGCTACAGAGATCGAAAATGAAGGGCTTAAAGGATGAAAAATTTTCTAAGTCAAAAATTTGAAGGTGCCTCATGGAAATAATCAAACTTGATGTCCTGCATGGAATTTTGAGTAAAGAAGGTGTTACTAAGGTCAAAATCATGCTGAAGTTGAACAAAGAACATGTTATGAATACATGAAGATGATCATCACCAACCCAAGAAGCTTGAAGGTATGTTAAAATGCCTTTAACATTGTTAAGGAGTCAACATGCAATGGAATGTCTTACTAGATCAAGTTGAAGTAATCATGACAAACTTCATGAAGATTAGGAAACAACCATTTGAAGGGCGAATTAACTCGATGTTGAACTTGAAGGAGCTCAAAGGAAATTATATAGACCGAGTTTGAGAGATCACAAGTTCACTTTACATTGATATATGAGAATAACAAGGAGCTACAATGCCTATTAGACTAAAAGGTGGATACTAAAAGGATTGTAGAGCTTGTGAGTTTGAAAAATGTTTCATCACAAGGTCTTTGTAGAGTGCTTATAAGTCTAAAAAAGATATACATAGTTGATGAGATCTCATATAGGAGAAACATATCAGATTGGTCAAGTACTCTAGTTGATTAAGAAGATAGGCATGATAAACAAGGTATGCATGGTGGGGTATGGTGATATAAGGACAATAAGAAGCTTGAATGTTCACAAGGTTATAAGAAAAGAGGCCAAGATTATAGTGGTAAAGACAAATAGTGATGCTTTCATGCATTTTGAGTATGTTAAAGGCTGTAGGGAGTCAAAAACAATGACCTACATGTTTTGGAAGGAGTATTGGAACAAGGAAATGGTTGTAAGATATCAATAGGTTCACATTAGATGTCTTAACAATGTGGAAAGTCTAATAAAGCAAAAAATAATGAAGACAAGATGGTACACTTCAAGGTGGAGCAAGCTATGTTTCTCATTCAATATATGGACAAGAAAAGGCAATAGAGAGCACGAAAAGAGTCCTTTAAGACTGGTCTGTTTTGATTGATCAATCCTTATGACTTGAATGCAAGGTAAGGACTTGATTTCTTGTAGTTTCAGATAAAGGAGGATAAAATTATCCTAGGGGGAGGTGCATGAGATTATTCCATGATGTACATAGGCTCCTTTGAATGGTCAAAGTTTGGCCAAAGTGCATTAAATGTATGTCTTAGGGATCCAAGATCTAAATCAGTCAAGCAATCTAAATATGAAGAAATGAAGGCCAATTTTGAGAACCTTGAGTTGAAATAGACACTCTAATGAGCCAGAAGGAAGTCATCATTGAAATAATCGGGAGATAGGCATGTGTGTGTATCATGAAAGTATTAACACTGGGGGAGCTATTTCACTTGTTCAAGGAACAAGTTGTGAAGACCAAAGAAAAGCATGGGAAAAGAAGTGAATAGTCTGAGGTTGAAGAAAAGAGAATCAGGTGTAACATTGAGTTTGATTAGTGAAGAAATCTATACATATTTTCAAACCATTTATGACAAGCTAACAAGCCTAATCCAAGGGGGAACCTCTTAAAGTAAAGTTATTCTTTTACAATGATCACTTGTGTGTTGTTTATGCTATTGAATGAATGAAACTTTGTTACCGATGTCAAACAAGGAGAGAGTCCTATTAGAAACAAGGTATGAAAGCTTGAAAGATTATGGTGTGTTTTTTTGCCATCAAGGTTTCTAATTTTGTTGCCATCAATGACAAAGGGGGAGATTGTTTAACTGTGGTGCATCGGTGTTGTCATTGATGGAAAAGACATGATTGGTGAAGTGAAGATCAGCCATGGACATGAAGGTTGATTGGTAGTGCCCTTCTCATTGGCGGTTGGTGTTCATAGAGTGGTTTCAGGATGATTTTAGGGTGTTACAAGCTTGGTCAGTGAGGTTGGTGCCCACTAGAGGTATGGATAAGCTTAGTGTGATTTTCTCAGGTGTCCCATAGGTCTGAAATGGTGTTTTAAGGATGTGCAAGAGCTTCTAGGGTGATCATCAGGTCATGTGTTGCAAGTCACAGTTGAAACTAGCTCATTTAGGCCTAGTTCTAGAGCCTAATGAGGTGTATGAGCACAAAGAAGGCCATGAAAAGCTTATGTAAGCATGGTATGAGCCTATGAACACTTCCTAGAGCATTTATGAGCATCTACATGGTTACTTTAACTCTTGGAGGCAAAATTGTAGATTTCACTAAAACTACCCTTGAGAACTAGCAATGGAAGCTTAGGAAAATGAGATTGGTATTGACTGTAGAAGATAATTTATGAGAAAAAAATGCTATGGAGCATGTAGAGGAAGATGTTTTAGTACTTCATGCCAAGTTTCATCAATTTTTGAAGATATTCAAATCTTACCAAAACCGGGCAAAGTGAGAAGGGCTAAAACAGTGACTGTCTTCTTAGCAGTAAAAAAAAATAATAAAGCCTCCTTCAGCTAAATCATAAGAGGAATTTTTGAAGAGCACCCCAAGATTGAAAATTTGCAAAATTTTTGAGGAAAAATGGTTAGGAAAAAAAAGTTCTATTCATTTTTCTATTAGTGTTCTTCTCTCTCCAAACCTCCTTCCTGAAGTGACAGGAAAGAAATGAATTTTTTGGTCATCAATCACTTTTGAAAGTTGTGAAAACCCCTCAAGAGTGTAGAAGGATCCTCCTAGGTCAAAATGGTGGCATCCTTGTTCCTCATGGTTGATTTCCATACATGTTTGACCCTGTTTTGAAGAATTTTAGCTATATAGTGCAAATTTGAAGATGTAAAGTTGAATATCCGATTGTGGAAGAAGGTATGAGGTGGTCTTAGGTGTCATGAAGATTTTGAGAAAGTTCAGTGTTTTTAGTGTGAATTCAATCAAACTTCCTTCTCTATTTTAAAGGGATTCTCAAGATAAACCTATCATAGTGTTTGAAGAAAGTTGTTGTGTAAATCATGCATTTGAGTTAATAAATGGCTATGGACACTCTTTACAGGTTCAAGATGAGCTATTGGAGCTCACATTTTCTTTGGTGAAGTGATACATGGTCCTTTCTTTCATGGTTTTACAACTTCCCTGTACAAGTCTTGTCAAGAAGAGTGAAACTAATTTGTATCTATGTGTTCATTTCATAATTCATGCATTCCAACAATTGGAGATAGGATAGTGACCTCATTTGAGATATTTGTGGTTTTGGTTAGTCATATGTATAGATCATAATTAGCAAGAAGCCTTCATAAAAGGACTCTCCTAAGGAGACTTAAGAGACAAAGTGCATATAGTCTTAGAAATGGAATTTTCATGATTATACTCTTTCAATTGGTGTTGCACTTAGTATGGTAAGTTGCAAAATGTTAAGGGATTCTAAAAAATGTATCTCGAGATGCTTTGGGAATAGGTTTACACTAGTAGAGAAATCAAACTCTTATGACTGGGTCGGAGTTCTTGTAACAATCAAGATGATAAGCATCATTTCCCTCAAACCATGAATTTCCTCCACCAATCAATGCAAAATAAGGCTTGAAAGTGTTGAGAGAACCTTTGATAAAGGTATTATTCAACTATTTGACATAAAAAGGCAAGTAATAAGTGTGGAATGTGTTCAAATCCATGACTAGGGTTTTGAGACTTAAAACCCTCACTATGCACAATTTTGGAAGATCATCATTTGATCTTGTTGGCATGATCTCAAATAAAAAAATGGACTTGGGAAGTTGTGCCTCATCCTAAACCTTCCTGAGAGATGCTCTTGAACTCATGTTTGGCTAAGAAGTGTGAGAACATATTAAACCGGTGAATAGGCAACCCAATTATAGCAAAATAATATATGTCTTGTCTCAATGCATGGCTCATAAATAAGTCTAATAGTGTCCTTGTTCCTTGTTAGTTGTAGATGTATTAAAGAACACAACTATTCTTATCAAGCTAAGAAATTCTCTAAAGACCAGTCCCATGTTGCTTACAAGTGATTCAAGATTATGATGTATCCTGTCTATACATGCACAATATGGAAAATATGAGATTAAAGCTATGGTGAAATGGAATCCAAGTCTTTCCTGATGTGAAGAACACATGTATCCTAAGAGCATTTAAAGATTTGACAAACTCTAGCTTTAAATACTCCTTCTAACTTTGATCAAGTTTGTATCTTTCAAAGCTTAAACATATAGTGTCATATGTGTTCAAATGAAACTTGGAGACTCAATGACGAATATTGGAGTGGGTTAAGGGGTTATAAGTTGGAGGCATTGTAACATTTCACCTTAATGATAACACATGGAGGAGATTTATTCAAGCTACATGATAAATGTTATACGATGAAGCATATGGCAGACTTTGAGAAAACATTACAAATATAATGAGAAGTCAGAAAAGAATAATTGTCATTTAATGATAGTTGGATAGGGAGTTTAGGAGCTTCCATCTCCCATCATTTTGATCCAAAGTATATTTTTATTCCTACGATTTCGAGAATATGAAAGATCTTTGTTAAATGCAATCATGAAAACTCCAGGCAATTTATTTTGAAGTCTTTTTACCTCCCTTGCATGAGTCATCAAGTGAGAAAAGTGAAGAGGTTGAGTCTATGAATTTGAAAATCCATCGGTAGGAGTCCTTGTTGTCTACAAAAATCAAATATTTTTGCTTGAAAGTTGTTGAAGATTTGGAGAGCTCTATTGATGCATGTTATCAGTGTGTGATTTAAGAGAGAAGATAGGTGGTGAATAGAGGATGTGATCGTGAGTGAGTTATAGTATGTGTGAAGAGAAGAAAAACATGAGAATGAAGATTTGGTCACCATGATTGTGAAGGAGCTTGGGGACATATAAAATCATATGTTATGTCTTCTTGACTAATTGAGGTGAAACAACATGTACATATGAAAGATTGAGTGTTTGAGAGGGTGGCTCAAGAGAGTATCATGAAGAAAATGAGAGTGTGAAGGAATCCTTGTCTGACAAAGAGTTGATGATGAATAGGCGATCATAAGAGAAGTGAATTCGGAGGTGAACTAAGAAGAAGAATGAGCTGATTTAGTGGTCATAATCTATTGTGTGAGACAACAAATTCAAAGTGATCAAAACCTTACGAAGTCTAAGTAGCAGCTTAGAAAATGGGGAGTTGAATATTCCTTGTAAGTTGAAGCTTACAAAAGGTCAGTGGGTGCTTGAATGAATTTGGGAGTTGAAGCTTCCATGCAAGTAGAAGCTTGCTAAAGATCAAGTAGTTCTTGGTTAAATTTTAGAGTTGCTGACTCCATGTTGAGTTGATGCTCAACTATGAAATCATTGTAATATTTACAGGAAATTTTTGTCCAAGTTAGTTCTTTGATTTCAGTGGGTTTTTCTCCCTTGAAGGGTTTCCCACATTAAATCATATCTCACTATGTGCTCTCTCATGTTGACTACTTCTTTGTAAATGATAGTTTGGCTTCATTACAAAAAGTAAGTGAATTGAATTTCTTCTTAAAATATGAATAGACATTGATTCACCCCCTCTCAGTGTCCTAATTTCTAAGATTAGGATAATTCATTTGTGTGGAATGTTTCATTATGAATTTTTTCACAAAATTTCCTTGATTCACTATTTAGACATCTAATTAGCTCTTAAAACTGTCTACAGTCATATAAGTACTCTACCATAGTTTTGTTGAGGTTGGGAACTTGTTAAGGTACACAAATTCTTGAATGTCTTTCCCCCTTTAAATAAATGCTAAGTATAAGATTTCAAGACTCAAATCTCATTTGAACTCTCTCAACCTTCAAAATTCTTCTTTGACCCCTTCTTAACATCGTTTTGCAATAATTTACTAAAGAATATTGTCATAGAAGTCGAGTCTAATAGATTGGTAAAGCTCTAAATATTCACGAATATGCACGAGAGAGAGATTAAGATATTTATTTACAAGTTTTGGGCTTTGAAACACTAGTTTTGGTTGTTAAAATCTTCTTTATTCCAAACCTATGGGGGTTTCAACTATGAACCGAGAGGGAGAAAATGTCTATCAAACAAGAATTACTTACTTTTTAATCTTGCAACTTCGTAGTATACCTTTTATCACTTGTTTGTTCTTCTAGACCTAACAATAAATCTTGATTAAGTCAATAATCCTTAGGTTACCATGGCTGTAATCTCCTTTAGACTGGTGAAGCGAGGGTCAAGGTACCTTAAGGGTGCCAAAATAGAGCATTAATATTAAGGTTACCTTTAAACTTATTTATTGATCTTCTTCACCACTTGTCACGGAGTTCTCCAACAATCAATCCCTTATTACTTGAGATTATATGGATTTTAACTTCAAGAACATGGTGTGTTTCTCACATTCACATACTGTAGCAGGGTGTTTCAAAGACAATAAGCGCTACACAACTTGTATTCACCCAATATCATTAACCAAAAATACAAACCATTAATCAAAAAGGTAATTTCATTCCCTTACCTGATCCTTCAAGTCCTAAATGTTCATGAATCATGCATTCAATATTCATATATATCACAACCAAGAACTTACAAACCAAAATTTGTAGTTTTTTTCAAGCAAATATAGTCTTTATTCTTCCCTTCTTCCTTGGAGATCCTTTCTTGTTGTTTGACCATTTGAATGATAAATTGAAATTAGTTACCAAAGGATATATATCCTTCTAAGACAATTCCACCTATTATATACCTCTTAAGACCCTTGGTCTCATGATTAGCCTTGTACACAACATTAAGACTTTCTGCTAGAACTCCAAGGCTCTAACACTTAAACACACATTTATGACTCCTAGACCCATATAGGAATTTTTACATGCTTGAAACTACATAAATTTCCCATAAAGTGCATTAAACTCCTAAGGAAGCCTAAATGGCCTCCAAAATTCAAATTTACAGTTTTGGAGGGAAATTGGAAAATTTGAATTTGTGAAGGATTAGTACAACCTAACACAACTAGATGACTACAAATGACCTTATAAACCTATAAATAAACTATCAAACTAAAATTTAGTGATTACAATCCAAAATTGCATGTTCTTAGCTAATTTTACATGTCGGGAGTAGATGCTCTGCATCGATTTTTACAAGATTTGTTGTTTGAAATTTCATCTTCATAAAACACAATAAAAGGAGGCTCCCTCATTGTCGATGTAACCACGAGACACACCAACAAGTATTTTAAGCGGATGCTCTTATTCATTTATCACATGAATATTATTGTTATCTTGTGACTAAGTTCCATGGTTTGGAAGTGGATTCGTAAAGATTTTAAGACATTGGATATGCTAATCTATAATTTTTCTTAATACGCTATTGATAACTTTAACTTAAAAGTTATTAAATATAATAAGGTCCGAGATTTTATGTTTTAAGGTTATGTATATGTTAGAAGAATATTGTGAGACTCTATGATAATAACAATAGCTATTGGTATCATAGCTCTTTGAGAAATGCCCTGGTGGATCCAAATATTAAATATGAGGTAAACTAATCAAATTCAATTCAAGAAATTATTGTAGCACCTTCTTTGAACTTTTATTCAACTATGTAAACTATATATCTTATTGATGTTATGGTAAGAATAGCCTTTTATAACTTAATTTCATACCACATTTACCACTCTCTCAGCCTCGAGATTTGGTTGGAAAGATATATTACCAAATTTGGCCGTGAAGTTAGTTGGTTCAAAAATATCTCTACTAGAAGTAGGGATTGACCCCATATTTCAGCATGTCAGCTAATAAAATATTGACCTTTAAATTCTTATTTGAGTGACAAAGATCATATAATGAATGGTTAGTGTTGAAAACTACTTTATCCTTGATATATGTAATAATATGTGATTTAAAAGGCTTAAAAGTTTAGGTTCATGTTATTTGTGGGTCATCTTTATGACCATATTCTTGAATATAAATACAAACTCAATAATGGGTTTATTAGCACCATGTCTTGATTGAGAAATTTATCTAAAGATAACCTTCACGTCTACAAATGTTGACCATAAAATGTGGAAGAAAATCCTCAACCAAAGTGATGTAAAGGTATATATAACTCCTTGAAGTAAATCATAGAACCAATCAAGAGAATAATATTTAAAGCTCCTATGAAATAAATTGGTCAATAATTGATCATTAGGTGCAAAGTATAAGGAGGCATAACAAGAGATATATGAATCTCCTTTCCCATTATATGATTTGAATTTGAGCATTGAAACCTTTTTTAAGGGATAAGAAAGCACATCATAATCTAAAGGGTTAAGTAATATTTAATTTTAAGTAACATTATTGCATGGATTTCGAGAACCTTGAGATAATTATTGAATTTAATTTTCCAACTCATGCAAAACGTTTATCATATTACTCACCTACGAAGGTATACAAGTATTAGTAGAATATGTGAGAATAGACAAATTAGGTAAACAAACAAAACTATGAAGTAAATTGAATAATGGAAGGAAGTTTAGAAGCAAGTGAAGGGGTTATAAACTATTTGGAATCAATATAAAAATTATCCATATGAGGTGTAACAACGAGAGAAACCTCGTATAGTAGTAGAAGCATGCTCGGAGGAGCAATGTTATAAGATTTAGGAGAGATGACCATGTGAGAAGGTGTCTTAGTAGGTGTTTGTTCATTACTATCCTATAGATATCCATAGTTTTCCTTATAAGTATGATCTTGAATAATATACCCATTTATATGATATTAAACTTAATTTTTAAATTTGATTTATATAATATCATAATCAACATGTGTCATCCATTACTCTAGGTTTTTAGAGAGATTTTAATCTAAGATCAAATGAGAGTTGGATTCTAGTTTGATCCTCTAAAGAAACCTATTTTCATTTACTAATTTGACCCTTAATGGAAATATGATAACCATTCAAAGTACAATTTCATCAACAGGAGTCTCAAGAGGGATATGCATGATTTAAGGGTTGACTTGGGTATCATTGAGAGTAATAGTTATCTTTTTCACACAAGCTCTATAACGAATCAATGAAATTTCTACATCCACTACTACATGAAGTGTAATTAACAACACAAATCAACTCAATTTCACTTCATTATGCAATTTATTTTTTTGTTTGATTGAAATTGGTGATACAAAAATGATTTAAAGGTGATGCAATTGTAACCTTTGCACCACATTGATCCATGAGATATTTAGTTTATGTTGATTTTCAATATGTTGGTTTAGAGAGCCTAAAAATTAGGGTTTGATATCCTAAATAGATGGTTCTCCAAACCCCATTTATAAGAAAAAAATTATTTATTTTTCTTGTAATTTATTTTAGTTGAAAAAAGTTTCAAGACTAGTGAGTGTAAACAACTCATTTTTAAGGTTGTTGCATTATTTTTCAAGCCTTTTTTTGGATCATGTCTTTGATTACTGAGTATGAAAATAATTAAAGGTTTGATTTGTACTTGTAATTTCTAAGAAGAAGTTTCAGTGGGAAAATGTTGTGGGCAAAAGGTTGAATTTGGTTGGAGACTAATTTTTCCTAGACTAATGTCTTGCATTCGTTTAGGTGGAAGAAAAACAACTTGGTTTGATATGCGAGAGGGTTATTTTTCTATTTTTCTATTTTTAGTGTCAATAATTTGTAGACAACTCACATGTCCTACCCTTCCTCGTAGAAAATACACATTTATCACCAAAAAGATTATTTATTATTAAATTATCCATCACACTTGCACTTAAGCAATATTTTAAAGAAAATAATACAATAATGTTGATACTCCTTAATAAATTGTTTTGATATACAACATAATCCAAAATTTAAAATTTTAACGTATTTTAAGAAGACTTATTTAAAATTAAAATTAGAATACAAAGGAAATTCAACATTGCACAAATACATGTTTCTTGTAACATAGATTAAGAAGAGTAATAAAAAATATTATAGTATGAAATTGCCACATTAAATAGTGTGGAAAAATTATAATAATCTTGAAATGTCACATTACTTAATTTTTTTCTTCATATTTTAAAATAGTCAATTTATAAAATTGCATTTTTAATATTTTAAAATAATTAATTTATAAAATTTCAATATTATAGAAATGTTGTATTACCATATGTAAATATTATAATATATTTATAAAAACTAATATGAAATTAAAATATTGTAGAAGTGCCAACAACCGTTTGGTCCATTGGTGAAGTTGTTAGGCTCTCAAAGAGCCCACTAGGGATCAATTCTTGCCGAGTGCAAAGGCCTAAGGTGTCTTCAAAAGGGATGAGGTCGGGATCGTGCCTTGGGTGACTTTGGCAGAATGGATACCCCTCAGACCTTGCATCTAAGCTAAAGAAGATTGGATTTAGTCCAGACCTTCAACAAAAAATAAAAAATAAAAAATAAAAAATAGTGGAAGTGTCACATTTATAGTATGGAAACACCACATTACCAAAATAGTAAATTATATATAGAATTTAATATAAATATTACCGACCACACTTACCTTAATAATATATGTAAAGTAAAACTTATTTTAAATAATTTGTATCAAAAGACTAATTAAATAGTCAAAGGGCCCTTGGTCCATTGGTGTTGATGTATGACTTTCATTGAGCCCACTAGGGATCAAGTCTTGCTAAGTCACGAGGCACGGAGATACCCGACATAGAGAAAAACAATTGATGCGTGGATGCCCCTTACATGCTGCGCTTAGTTGAACTTAGGCAGAGATGCCATTAAATTATGTAATCCATTGCTCATTATCAGACGACACCCCTAGAGGTACTCAATAAAAAAAAGACTAATTCCATAAAACCTAACAATAATTGACAAGATAAATATAATTCCTTTCTTTAATAGAGACAATTATAAATATTATTATAATTATATTTACTAATTTTTATTACTCGAAATTTACAATTATAAATATTATTATAATTATATTTACTAATTTTTTATTACTCGAAATTTACATTTATCTTATCATACACAATTTTATAAAAATAATTATTGATTGTTTTATTAATAATTGTAAATAGCACTTCCACCTATCTCCTCTATGTAAATCTATCCATAATTTATTAGATACACATGTATACAATCCAAGCAAGAATTTCCTTGAAAAGCCATTGAGGATATGGAAGTGCCACCTATCTGCTCTATGTAAATCTATCCATAATTTTTAGATACACACGTATACAATCCAAACAAGAATCTCCTTGAGAAGCCATTGGGGATATGGAAGTGAGACATTGAGTCGATCGTGCGGTTCAAACCACTTAATTGGATCGAGTTCGATCTCAAAACATACATGGAGGATTCGAAGGGATCGTTTTGTTAACGATGCCAAACCCAAAGCCCAACAGAGATTATTGAAGTAGTTAGTAATATTTTTCTTAGTATTTTGTAGAAAATTGAGGAGTTTTATTAAAATTATATCAAAACTTCAATATCAAATACAAATATATCTCAATTAATTAGATTAATAATTTGTATAGAATATATATAAAGTGGGTGATGCAAATGTAGACAACCCCCACAAATAATTCTCTAAAGGAGGAATGTGAAATAAGAAGAACAATAGTTGTAACATTGCTATGTTTTTATAAGAGATATTTCTCAAATTATTATTGTGGCAATCAAGTCATAGCTTCCACCTACAAATTTTGTGTGGTAATTTTGATTGTAGAAAAAAATCAAAATTTCACAAATTTAATATTGATAGAGATACAACATTGTAAACTGGAATATTTACAAAGAGGAAATACATAGAAAAATTACAATTGTAGAAATTGTTGAAATTTAAGAAAAATAAAAAATTGTGGGAAAGTTACAAATACGAAAAAATTGTGAACAAATATACAATACAATTAATGTAGGTGAGTTATAAATTTAATAAATTGTAGACTATCCATGGTCCAACAAATCATGGAAGAACCTGCAAAAATGACTCAAAATGCAGACAAGATACAATTCGGGTGACATAATTAAAAAGGATTAATTACTTAATAATTGTGTCACATTTACACCACCCAAAGTGATGCAACTTCATCGAGTTTTGCAAGAAAAAACACACAAGACCATTGATTTATAACACAAAATCAACCCAATTTGAGGTAACTACACTTTATTTATTTGTGATCAATTGGATTGAAATTAAAATAACACTTCATTTGGTTGAAGTCTTGGATCTAATTAATTTGGATGACATAATATATATATATATATATATATATATATATATGAAATGAACAACACAAAACCAATATTTACAAAACAAGTGGTCGCTAGAATATTGAAACAAATAAAGAAAATCTTAGAAGAAAATTAATTCTATCAAAAAGAAATGAGGAATCCCTAGAATGTTACATGCGATGTGGGTTTATAAAACCGAAAAGATTAAGGGTTGAGTGTAAGTTGAGTTGATATTACATAAAGGAAAACATTAAGGGCCAAGTATAAGATGTAGCTCGGAGTTCGCCAAAAAGAAATCCATAATGATTGAATGTAAGTTGAGTTGAGTTTACCAAAAGGAAAACCCTAAGGGATAAGTATTATATGTAAAATATTCTCATTAAAACGTAGATATGAAAAGTGATTTTACAATACCAAATATACTAATCTAGCCATATTTAATTTGTAATTCAAATCTAAATACATATTTAATTTGCAATTCAAATCTAAATACACGTGTAAATAATTTAGAATTATCATTTCATTGGACAATCCTTGCTTTTTTGCAATTTTGGAGATAATCTTAAGTGGCATACAATGAGAAATAAGTCCAAATAACATGACAAACCAAACCCATAAAGTATTTATTGCATGTTCAAACTGAACTGACCAATTTTGTATAGAGTATGGAAATGAAAGAACAATTCCATATAAAGTACAAAAATAGCTTTGATGTCAAACTAGGGAGAGAAATATTCTACTACAATCAACTAACTCTAGTCTTCAAAAAGTTTGCCCGCTTTTCCTTATGAACATCGCAGATCATTGGGAACATGTGCTCCATCTAGAACTTGAAACCCTAATTTGGACTCAACACCTTATAGGACTCATTAAAAACAAAGGTTGTTAATGGGTCTATGCTATCCCTCACCTCTAATATTATCGAGATCCTATGTGTCTTGAACAAATTGTACAAATTAATACTTGATGCAAGTTAGCAGACAATTTCCAATCTAAATAAAATCCCAAACCTTATATTTTTATGGATGCAAAACAACTCATAAATGCTAGAATGTTTGAATTCTATTTTTGGTACAAGGATGCTATTCAAAACAATAAATTCATCTTTTATAAAGATTCTTCAATATCCATTTTTATTCAAAAATTTCTTATCTTGAATTGATCTTATAATTCTTGTTATAATTCTAAGAGGACTAATGCAATTTCATGCATTTATAAGTTTATTGAATTCGAATTATGACCCTATTAGATTGAGTGCAAGACAACACATAATGGACGGAAAAACCAACAAAAAGTATATAAATTCTGAAAAATTCAAAATCATAAGACATGAAACTTAGAAAGTCGGTGACTAATTTTCTATAGTACATTATTGGCATGTACAATAGGGTACTTACATGCCTAGCTCCATATAGTATGGAATTGACAATTGTTTAGGATCATGAGAAAATTTGTGAAAGGGAGAGAAAACCAAATAAGATTGAGAAAATAAATTCAAGAAACATTAAAAGTCACACAAGATAAAAATGAAACAAACTGAAAACCAAATTACACATGAAACACACCAATAAAAACGTAACTTATCCAATAACCAACAAATAATCACACAAATACACTATCACTTAAGCAATTAACTAACTATGTGCTAAGTTATCAATACACGGAATAACACTAATGTGATTAACTAGCCGTATACTAAGAAAATTGACGGTTATAAAAGAGAATTTTAAAATTGCCGTCTCCTTGTATTTTTGTTTTTGGGAATATTAATAACTAGTCCAAATGCATTGTTTCTTGAAAGACATATATTTTTGTTTGACATTTTCATGATCAATGTAGGTATTTTCGAGGGTGCTTTTTAGTATTTATATTAATACTATCATTGACGGTTTCTAAAGGTCTCTCAAATTTTTTTAAAATAATGGAAAATCTTTGTCAAAAATGGATTGTTATCATAATTTAATTTTATGGTAGCCATATAAACTAGATGGTTGCTTATTTTCTCTAAAACTATAGATCACTTGTAAAACGATTGAAAGGACAGGCCGTAGCAAATACGGTGTCAACAATAAAAAATGAGCATAAAACATCATTTTGAAATATATCTTAATTAAAAATGTCTTTCATTTTATTGGCATCAATATATTTTTATCTTCTTTGACATGGTAGCCACTTGTAAAATGATTGAAAGGACAGGCCGTAGCAAATACGGTGTCAACACTACAAAATGAGCATAATACATCATCTTGAAGTATATCTTAATTAAAAATATCTTTCATTTTATTGGCATCAAGACTTTTATCTTCTTTGACATGGTAACCAGTTTATAATACTGTTATTTCTAACTGGTGGATACGATATTTTTTTGTTTTGCTTTGGGGTATGGCTTTATAATATTGCAGTGTCAAACTATATGATATCATGCACACCCAAAGACAGTTTCAATAGGCCTGTAATTGTCATCGTCCCTTGACCCTGTCATCTACATAGAAAGTTTCTCCCATACACAGGCTCTCCACCTCGTATAAATATAAGGAAGATAAGCCACAACTGATACAAAGCAGTATATTACAGAAGTTCAATGGAACCCATCAGTGGATCCATAGGACATTCTGCATATACAATGACGCTTATACTTTCTTTTCTATGTTTGGTAGCTATTACAGCAGTGCAAGCTGAGTATGATACATCACCTCCACCCTATTACAAGTCTCCACCACCACCTTCTCCTCCTCCTTCATACTATTATACTTCTCCTCCTCCTCCTCCTTATTATTACAAGTCTCCACCCCCACCTTCTCCATATTACTACAAGTCTCCACCTCCCCCTCCCCATATTATTACACTTCTCCACCTCCCCCTCCATACTACTACAAGTCTCCACCACCTCCTTCTCCATACTACTACAAGTCTCCACCACCTCCTCCATATTACTACACGTCTCCTCCTCCTCCTCCCTATTACTACAAATCCCCACCACCTCCTCCTTCGTACTACTACAAGTCACCTCCCCCTCCTCCATATTACTATAAGTCTCCACCCCCTCCTCCTTCTCCCTATTACTACAAGTCTCCACCTCCTCCTCCATACTACTACACGTCTCCTCCCCCTCCCCCTTCTCCCTATTACTATAAATCCCCACCACCTCCTCCTCCATATGACTACAAGTCTCCACCCCCTCCTCCTCCTCCATATTATTACAAGTCACCTCCTCCTCCTCCTCCTCCATATTATTACAAGTCACCTCCTCCTCCTCCTCCATACTACTACAAGTCTCCTCCACCTCCTCCTTATTACTACAAATCCCGCCACCTCCTCCTCCATATGACTACAAGTCTCCACCCCCTCCTCCTACTCCATATTATTACAAGTCACCTCCTCCTCCTCCTCCATACTACTACAGCTCTCCTCCACCTCCGCCTCCTTATTACTACAAATCCCCGCCACCTCCTCCTCCATACTACTACAATTCTCCACCGCCTCCTCCATACTATTACAAGTCTCCACCTCCTCCTCCTCCATATTATTACAAGTCGCCTCCACCACCTCCTCCTCCATACTACTACAATTCTCCCCCTCCTCCATACTATTATAAGTCTCCACCTCCTCCTCCTCCATACTACTACAAGTCTCCTCCTCCTCCTCCTCCATCTCCATACTACTATAAATCTCCACCACCTCCTCCTCCTTATTACTACAAATCTCCACCACCTCCTCCTCCCTACATCTATAAATCTCCCCCCTCCTCCTCCTCCATACTACTACTATTCTCCCCCTCCACCACCCCCATATTACTACAAATCTCCACCGCCTCCAACTCCAGAATATAAGTATGTGTCTCCACCCCCACCCATTAACGAATATAAATCCCTCCTCCACCTCCACCATACAAGTAATAGTTACTACCCCAGCCCATGTATGGATTCCCAACTTAGATCATTAATAAAAGGTTAGTTTCTGTCATGCTATCTGTATTTCTTTTGCTTAATGTAATTCTGGTACTATTCCCAGGCTATTAAGGTTAGTTTCTGTCATGCTATCAACTGAGAGTTTTATGTATGAAAGCCATGATGCAGGAATTTTAAACTCCATTTTGCAGGTCTGCCTCCCATTCACCATATATCACCTAGTTGCATTGCCGGCCGGCTTGAAGATTTCAATAAAGATTTCTTTCATTTCATTTTATACAGATAGCTGTTATTAAAGCTTTTACTGTGGAATAATTCCAAATGTTGATCACCCTAGATTATATTAATTTACTCATATTAGTATTATATTGTGCACGCTTATGGTTGTCAATGAAATATAATATTCAAATCCATACAATTTGCAGTTGTTTTGAAATTCTGTAATTTATTTTATGTTGTTTACTACTTTACGTTGGGTACTATTGAAGTTTTAACTTTTTTTTTTTAAATAAGAGAATGATAAACTATCTCATGGCTTGGGTGCAATTTCGAATTAAAATTAATTATATCAATAAGGAATGAATGCCTGTTTCCAATGTCAAATATCTCGAAAACCATTAAAAAGAGAGAGAAAGCAATCCGAAATCCTTCGCCGAAGACTTTTATTAATGTATGTTTTGAAATTTGACGTCAAAAATGATTTTTAATATATCAAAATCTCATTCGTGTTTTTTTCTTCTAAAGAATAATGGTTGGATTTATTAAACATTTTCGTTCAGGCAACCAATTTAAATAGTAGATTTGTTTTCATTTTAGCAGTTAATTAAGTTTTTTTATTACAAGTTTAATTGGTAGAACAAGCCACTTATTAATTCATTTTAGGAGGTTATATTGCCATTTGTTGTTCACAATTTAATTACTAGCAATCGCATGTGTACAATGCAATGTGAATGCCGAATGGTATATGTTATTTATTTTAGAGGGATAGTTAAAAATAACAAATCTACAAAAAAGTAAAATTGTTAAAAATAGCAAATCTGTAAAAATAACCACCGCAAAAAAACACAAAATTGTTTAAAATAGCTAAACCATCATTTAAGCCGTCAAATTTGACATAGAATAAAATTGAAAGAGGGATTCCTCATCTTTGTATACAATTATGCTTATGAATGAGGTAACTCTTATGATGGGTTGTAAATTATAGTTACAAATTGTTGAGGAACAATGTTTGGTCTTGTTTTGCTTCAAGGAAGTGTGGTGGTTGTATTGACACTAGATTTGTTTAGAATAAAAAATAACTCTTTTCATAATCTTTGGAAATAGATATCCTTAATTGAGGATTGCGAAGTAGAATGATTTACGTACTACAAATAATGTGTTTCTAGCTCCTTTCTCTCATATTGAATAAATAGAAACCAAAAAAGAAAAGAAAAGAAAACCACATCTAATATGGGACTTTACAAATCTTAAAGATTGTTTTCCAGGGGTTGAATTAGTATTTAATCCTAAGGCAAGAGGGCTAGATTTTGAGCTTAAAGAATTTTTACATCATGTAATGTTGGTTAGCTTTTGTGCAAGAATTATACGTCAGACTGGAGCAGGGTGTGCTTCAAGCTTACTTATAAACTATTTTAGAGGCAGTGGATAACCTCACCCAAAGGTCACACAGAAAGAAGAAATAGTAAAATTGCTCCCCATAAAATTCCCCTTTAACCTATTGAAAATAAATAGATTTTACATTTTATCACTAACCGACCAACTGTAGATTAAAAAACGTAAAATTTTCCTCTGAAATCCTGACATAAAACATGATAAAATAAACAATTTAGTAGCTAAACTCGCTGGAAAAATATGGCTACTAATAAGTTCTAGAACTCGGGCAAACCATCGGCCCTAAAAAAAATAGAGTGAGAGAAAAAAAGGAAAGCAAAATAAAGGATTTAAAGTAGAGAGTGGCTCATGTCTAGAGATAGAATACATTCATTATCATGTCTCATTTCTTTGGTTGTGTGGTTTTTATCTTTGTATACTACATAATAAGAAAACCAAAACATAAAAATATATATAACGATACCCATTCCTTTCAACATGTATAATGATTTCTGAAACTCTAACAAAAGCTCATCAAAAGCTGCAGAAATTGTGAAGATTTGCTACAGCAACAAGCTCATCAAAAGCCAAAAACAAATCAATTACATAGAATTGAAAGAAATACAAACACAAGAAGTAATCCATGTCTAATAATGTTGTTGATTAAATAGTTCTACATTTATCAACCCCACAAAATCAAAAATAAACTGAATATTGTGTATATATGCTCATTGAGCTTTTGCACTTATCAAAAGACCCCCTTGGCTAAGTGAATCTAACTTCTCCAGGTTAGATTAACATCTGGCGAAATAAACATATAGGTTGGGCAACAGACCTGCATGGTACCAATTGTATTTTGTATTTGCCCTAATTGATGGCTATGCATTGATGCAACGGTAGAAAATTAAAAATTCATGTTAGCTAAAGGAAAGAGAAGAAACATTGACCTTCACAACTTGACATAAATTGTAATTAACCTACCTTCATGTAGTTTACATGTGCAATTTCCATCGTGATATAAATTTGAGTTCAAAAAATGAAAAAGAGGAAACGATTAGTGCAAGCTCTTGAGGATCATTCTTTCAAATCCCCACATTGTGTTAAGGCAGTCTATAGCCCACCCAGAAGTAAAATTTGTGCACCGCGTTAAGGTGGCCTATAGCCTTCCCAGAGGGAAAATCCCCACACCATGTTAAGCCAAACTACAACACAAAGGTTAAATACTTAAAATTCAATCCTTGGCCTATAGCCCAGATGACAAATCCCCATGTTGTGTTTAAATTTCAATCATTGGACGAATCCCCACAAAGCGTTAAGGTACCCTACAACCAAGTTAATGTCAACTGTGATTGTGAAAATAATAAACTTCTAAATTTCAATCCTTTTCATTAGTAATTTTATCATCTCATGAAAATATAATCGTAATTAGATTTTTGCAGATTAAGTATTTATTCTAGATGTCCTTTTTTCCTATCTGATTGTCTGGAGAAAAAAATTAAGCATTTCTTTCAATAAAGGGAACATTTTATTTATTTTTTAAGAAAAAGTAGGGATAGAAAACTAACTTACTCGGCCATAGCGCTCTCCAGGGTCTAACTCCTCGAACTCTGAATCCGTTTCATCACTATCTTGGTCCGATGGAGCGTTCCCTCCACTACCTTTCTTGTCCACCATATCAGAAAAACTAAAAAACAACTGCAACCTTTTTTTAATAACCTTCTCTGTCCACCTCCAATACCCGAGTTATAGCAAAGCCTTGCAATAACAGGTTGAAGTTATAAAACCCTCTAGTTCTATTTTTTCTATCCTAAAACAACTTCCACGCCCCAAATTTCACTCCAAAACACGAACTCCTCCTTAGAGCCATGTTCAATCCACCGCTTGTCAATCCAGATTCTCTGCATCAAATATTTATAAAACCCTTTCAATTTGTCATCTTCAAAACCAAAAAATAAAGTATCTCCAAACCCTAAGAGCTCAAAAAATTGTGAATTTTGAATAGAATGTCATTGTCTTATACTCCACATAAAATAAACGTTATTGAATCTATAGATTTCGCATGGAGCTTAGCCTGTACTAAAAACAACAGAGAAAATGAATTCAAAACATCATAACTACCTGAATTCAAAATTAGGACTTTTTACTTGTAATGAGAAGCAAGAAATCAGAATGAAACAAGTTCAAATAGGGAAATCAAGGTTTCAATTTTAATACAGGGAAATCAAGGTTACAATTTTAATACAGAGAAATCAAGGTTACAATTTGATATAACTTATAAGATTTTCACTACAACCAGAGATAAAAATGAAGTATTGACATACCTTCCCAATAAGGATGCCATCTCGTAGTACTTTTCAAAGACAAATGTATACATACGTCAGTATCTAAAATGCCTTAAAAGTACCAATATTTCAAGCTCTGTAATATGTTTCAAAAGTTGTTATATACCTGTCATATTTGAGCCTAAATCTCTAAAATAATCTCTTTCGACAATAACCTAATGATGATATGAATAAGAGATATAGTAACTGTTGTAATGATTCACCCCAATGAAATCAAGAGATCCCTTGAGCATTTCAGATGGATGGGGGACTTTTGAGGTAAAGATTGTTTCCAGTTTAAAAGATTTCAATCTCCGATTCTTTATAAATATCGAAAACAAAGTTATCTGTATAAAGAATTCTAATCTATTTGAAAATAGAATTATCTATATAAAGAACTTCTATTTTCCATAGCCATAACTCTATTCTTTATATAGATAACTTTGTTTTCATAGATACCTTTATTGAGAACAAAGTTATATATAGATATGGAACTCTAATCTACTTCCCTGATACAGATCACTCACTCTGATGAGGAAACCTCTGATTGATCAAAAAAAATTGTCAGAACCTCTTTTCCTTGTTCAAGTATTGATGTATTTTAGGCCCTAGGAACTTATTTATATTGAATGAGATCACTCAAAAATGTTAAATTTTCTAAAGTTCTTTGTCACGGTTCAAGAACTTATTTTCAATATTGATGTATTTTAGGTTCTGAAAGAGAATACTTACACTTAATTATTTTGTAACGGGTTACGGAAACCATGAAGAATGTACTCAAACTAGAGGCCCTTAAGATCCTGAAGACAATCCTGTGGCTACTTTCTACTTCTTTAGGAACATTTTTGTTGGTAGGAAGACAGTATTTGGCTACAAATTTTCTGTTTGTTCAGAAATTTGAGGATTTTCCTGCTGAGAAACGAGAAAAGGTGCTTCTTGACTAGTCTATGAGTTCATTGTCCTTATTCAGGACTAATTTTCAAATCTTTCAAGGGTAGCCCGATGTGGAACCATTTCAGCAGAGTAAGTTGAGAAGTCCAATGAAAATAGAATTATAAAATGGTAAGAGTATTTTTAGGTACAGTAAAACTGTTAAGACTAACAAAATGGAGGATAAATTTCACAACAATTTTTTTTCACCTCATCTTCATGAACTAAATGATATGAACTTTTACACCTCATCTTCATGAAGCAACATGTTTGGAATACCCTTAGCGACAGGAAATTGCCTCCCAGTCTCTGGATAAATGAGAGCACCTTCTTCTAAATGCAACTCTAGAAGAGCGTGGTGAAAATGCTGCAAGAAGACATCATTCTCTAGCATGGTTGCCTCTGCTTGTTCTGGGAGATCATTTACATTCATCTTCTTTGCTGCATCATGTAAAGCCCTCCACTCAATCTTTGGGAAAATGTGCTTCAAGAAATCAGGGTTAAATGGAACCTCCTTCGTCACAAATTTTTCAACTTCCAACTCCAAGGGAAAGCCCTTGGTCACCCCTCTGATGTTACAGGACAACATATTGTGCGTCAACAACCTCATCTTCCCCAATTCTTTGTGAACCAAAAAATTCTCCAACCAATTAAAACCTGTAGGTATTGCATGACATAAAAAAAATATTTTAAAATACAAACAAATAAAATGGAATCAATACATTTTGGTAAATGGATATCCATAATCAGTGCAAAAAACTAATATTATTGTTTTGTCTTTTATAAATATATATTAAAATCTCTTTGCCAACGTCTGTTTTGTCAAATATTTTCGCAAATCAAGGCGCAAGAAGTAGGAGGGTGAATTGTTTGCTTATGAATTTGCCACAAATCTTGTTGATAACTAAACAACCAAGTTTTCTGCCTCTGTCAAATAGCGCAAGCCGGTGGGGGAAAGGAATGCAAGTGTAGATTGGCAAATTGGTTTGGTCCGGAATCCTAAGGAAAAATAAAGCGGGAGCACGAGCATGGTCTTTGGAGTGAGCTTCTGAGATAAACATAGAGGCATAGCAGTTATGGTAGGGCATCAGAAAACTGTGCCTTCATACTCGAATTTCAATATGCTGGTGCTGAGGGAAACCACAGACTATAACTGTGAATCTATAATGGCTAGAGAAGAAGGTTGATGAACTGAAAGAATGCTTTCTGAAGTAAATCCCACAATCATAATTCTCTAATTTCAAAAACACTTATAAACAAACACATATAGCAACAGTCTGATCCATTCCTCCATGAAATGAGAAGGTCATTGGATTGATTTGTGGTGGCTTTGAAGGAAAGAAGAGCTTCAGATTCGTGTTGAGGACATGCGAGACACAGAGGCTTAGATTGGCAAAGAGAATAACAGAAACTGCAATAATATTTATCAGGGCACGAGCAGTAATGACACCCATATTATTGGGACACTGCAATAATAAACACACATTTTGCCAAAACCTACTTCAATTTAACTGAGAATCTACACAATTTGATCTGCTCGACTGTTAACACACGTTTTTCTCTGCTCTGAATGTGTATAAAACTCCTAAGCCCAGAATCCGACAGAATAGAATCAATTTCTATGGGTTGGCTTTGAAGAAAGGCAACCAGGGAGGACCATTAATGGATTTATTAAAATAAGAACCAGTCTTCGAGATCTCCGCCTGAAGGTAGCATAAACAAACCCGCAAGGTAACAAAGAATTAAATTGCTCAACATAATGGATAAGAAAATGTGAAAACGTGCAGACGACCGTCAAACCGTCAAATTTAACATAGTCATAGAAACGTCTACAAGGGCCTTTCCCATAGGAGGAACACCTTCGGCGTAAAAAGTGTTTATAGATGTAAAAATTATATTTTGTTTGTTTATTTATCTTTTAAAAATAAAAAATAAGAAGAATTAATACATTATATAAAATTTGATATATATAATAAATATGGAGAGAGAACCAATTGAATTTAATTACCACAACTACTTAATTAGCATGCTTTGCAATATACTAATTTGTATAGTATCATGGTTCATTGACCTTCCCCTCTCTTTCTATATGGTTTTAAAATCTCATAAAAATCTCCACTCTCTTTTTTCTTACATGATTTTGTAATCTTTAAAATATCTTATTTATGTTTTTTTATTATTTCTCTTTTCAATAAATATTGCAATAGTTTCGATGACTCAATTTTTTTTTATTCATCATGACATGTAAAAAACAATTACAAATTCAAAATGAATAAAACTCCAAAAATTTTAACAAAAAAATTAAATTAATAAACTGAATATAATAAATCAAGATTTAAAGTTTCATATAGAAAGATAGATATAAAATTAGTAAAGATATCTTAAATACATTTATTTGAAATATGCCAAGAGAAATCAATATGAAGGTTGTAATGTTGTATTTTGTACATAACACATTGATGAATAACTCCATTACATTGTTTATCAATTTCTCTCGAGCGTTGACAATTAATGGCATCAATCTAACTATGTCCTTGTGTATGACTTTACACCTGCCAAATGTAAATTTTCTTGAAAATTTCAAAGGATTTTTCAAAAAAGTCATTTTGTACGTATCCCACATTCATTGCAATCCATAAGACCACATTTCCTTCACATATTTTGTTAAATAATTCATGTGCCTTGTGTATGGATATCCATTTTGTGCACGGCTACTTGGAAAGTTGCAACTACATTAAACTAAAATCAACTTTCCAAATTATGTTTTGATAGATGTCCATATGTTGTTTTAAAGCTCCCATTTTGACACAAGCTCGGAGGATGTTGGGAACCCCTGCTAATTGCATTTTCTTGAAAGTTTCTAAAGCCTTTTCAACGAACTCCATTTTGTGTATATTGTTTTGCAATATTCTCTATATAATTAAAGCTATCAAATTTTAAGTCTGTCATTAGAGAATCTTGAATATTGTTTCACAAAGTTAAAACTTTTAAGAGTGCATGCAATTTTTTTGTGAATCGGTCCCTAATTACATTACCATAATATAATTACTAATTTAAAATGCAACCAAGACCATATATGACATGCTTTGGGAAATAAAGATAATTCTCTAATTTTATAGATGTACATTTTTCACTTCACTGAGGAAAAATGGACCTTATCAATCCACCTACCAACATTTTCATTTAAAACCACCCTTATATAATTTGTGTATTATATAATAATGTATTGCCTAAAACTCTTAGGAAAATGAATCTTCAAATTAATGTATGAAATTGTGATTCATTTAGGAAAGTTGTTGCAAAACAAGATGATGGAAATACAGTCATTTCTTAGTGAAATATTTCTTTAAAAATGACGCTTTCAACAAATTTTATTCTTTTAAGTTATACATATTTCTATAACTATGAAGTCATTCAATTGAGAGTTTAATATGAAAGTTATGATATATGAATTTCAAACTCCATTTTGTAGGTCTGCTTCCACCCCTTGTTCACCAGATCATCTAGTTGCATTGTCGACTTGAAGATTTCAATAAACATGGCTATAATTTCATTTTAATTGTGCATATGAATAAAGCTACCTTTTGTCCAAACTTTATATTCGAGGATTGATTAAACTTTTGAGTGTGTTATCATTGTGTGGAATAATTAAAAAAAATTGGTGATCACACTGTTTTATTAAATTATTCATTTTATTTTAAAACATAGTATTAAAATCAACACACTCTGCAAGTATTTTGAATTTCCATAATATAATTTATGTTGGGTTTCCAAACTCTTTCATGGCTAGGGTTACAATTTTTTTATTACAACAGTTCAGAAATTTTTAGAGATTTACGTTTTAATCACATTTTGTGATCCATCATTAAGATGAAAAAATAATATAATTAAAATCTAGATCTAAGTTTCTATCAAAAGTTAGTAATAACGAGCTAAGAAATTGGGATGTAGATCATTAAAGAAAAATAGAAGAAGTAAAAAATTATGCATATACCGTTATTATCTTAATACATTAAATAATAATATTTGTTTTGAAAAGGTTGGATATTTATGCTCATAAGTAAGGAGGTTATCACTTTGGATTAAAAACAACCTAAGTGTTTTAAGTTTTGCATTAGGGTTATTTATCTATATGGATTAATTTAATCTCTTCAGGATTAATTCCATGTCTTGAGATTAATTTCATCTTTTCGGATTAATTTTAATTGCATCGGGTGGTTTGGAAGCCCTTGAAGTCATGTGATTGATGGAATTTATTCATCTATTTGTATATTAATGTTATCTTTCAATTTGTGATTTTTATATTGGTCTATGTATTTTAAGTTCCATTTGTATATTAATGTTATTCTTCAATTTGTGATTTTTATGTTGGTCTATGTATTTTAAGTTGTAATATTGTCTCGTTTTGTTAATGATGATTTGTTTAGGGCTCCTATCTATATCATATGTCAAAATAAGTATTATTTTTCATAATTAATCATTTTTATTGGCATTTTGTATTATGATAGATATATTAGCTTAATTGTATATGAGTTGCAAAGTATATTTGAAGGGATGTAAATGAAAAAAAAAAAAGTATTCCATGAGACCACATCTGTTTGAGTCATTTTATTAAGCAATTCACATGTTTTGTGTATGCTTCCATATTTTGTATACATGTCTACAAGAGCATTAAAAACTACAACATTAGACAAAATAGACTTTACAATATGCTTTGATGGATGTCCACACTATGTTCTAAAGATCTCCTTTCAAAGATAGGTTAGGATTTGTGTTAACAAATGTTGTATAGTACGGATTTACACCTTCCAAATGCAAATTTGCTTGAAAGTTTGAAGGCTTTTAAAAAAAACCAATTTGTACATATCCCACATTCATTGCAATCTATAAAACCACAATTCTTTCACACATTTTGTCAAATAGTTTGTGTGCCTTGCGTATGGCTCCCCATTTTGTGCACACGTCTACTAGGGAAGTTGTAACTACATTTAACAAAAAATGACTTTCCAAATTATGCTTTGATGAATGTCCATGTGTTGTTCTAAAGCTCCCATTTTGACACAAGTTGGGAGGATGTTGGGAAACCCTTCTAATTGCATTTGCTTGAAAGTTTGCAAGGCCTTTTCAACAAACCCAATTTTTGCATATTGTTTTGAAATCCTCTAAAGAGTGTTTTTGTAGTGCCCGCGCTTTACACACCCAAAAACGATAGTAAAATACCGTATATATATATATATATATATATATATATATATATATATATATATATATATATATATATATATAGACTTATATTAGACTTCACTACACACAACACAAGTAAAGGCTCCAAGTACGTAACTTGACTCGCATACGACAATCACAAAAATCTTCAACTCACATAGACACACGAACACGTAGGCATGCCGACGCTACACTTTTCCCAATGGAAGGTTACTAGTAAAGACTCAACCACAAGAACATGACTTGAGGAGCGGCGAACCCATAACACATCATTTCCTTAAATGTATTTTAGTTATGGCTAACTTTCCAAGATCATTATTAGGTAAGCATGATTTTCTCCTTTTTTCACCTACATGTTCTGAAAATTCTCTTCACAGTTCACTTATTGTTCAACCATTTACTTTGCTCTTTACCCTTATGACAAATCTTCATAACTTACATAAGTATTTTCCATATTTCAAATTTTATACAAAATTCTAACTCTCTCATTCTTATGTTAAGATTAGGCTTCCCAAAAGGCTTATTCAAAGTTTAGAATTTAACCTTGTTACACAAGTGAACCTAACGTGATGCCAGGATGAAATCTTGGGATTAAGAAAGACATAGATAGAAATAGCTTTTTCCCCAAGAACATCCATCGATCACGGAATACTATTCCTAACATTATTCCTAACCTCAAATTTTGGTTTTACTCTCCTATGATTTACTTTCGCGTCGCACTAGGATCTCATTATTACTATCGTTTTAAACAAAAGAGTTACTAAAGTACTTATCTGACATATTAAAGACGCACATGGTTAAGCTTAATTCCAGTTTCTCTCAGGACTTCAATCTCTATTATAGGTGTGATTAAGGTTAAAAGGTATTTACCCTATAATCCTTTTGTGAAAGATCAAGGCACTAAATTTTCACATGCCCAGGACAGGACATTGATTTATGAGGGACAAAAAGGGTTCACTAATGAGAATGCAAGACAAAGAACAACTATATCGCGATCTTCATTTAGGTCGCTTGGATCCAACAGGGATTTCATTCACTGATGAAGTTAATTTCTAGATCTAATTTTGTAAGGCCCAAAAATCCAATAGGATACAAGGGAGTAATATCTCTACCTACTCCACAGATGGGAAGGTTACACCGCTTAGTCATTCCTTCTAACAAGGACTCATAAGGTGACTTCCAAGGTGATCTTCACCACTCAGCCTGGTGTCGGACCTGAAGAGAGAACATTCTTCTCGCGATTACCAAATCTAGAAGGAAACCGCATACTGGGTAGGTTGGACCATGACATTCCTAAACATGGGTTCACGATATACCAAGAATTCATAGCAACTGATGAAATTGAAAAAGAGCGAACGGTTTGCGTTTATGCTAGTTCTCTGAGGCCATTGGTCGTAGTTCACCTAGCTGTAAAATGACAAATGTTAGCTCAAGGGCCCAGGAAGCCACGTCCATAACTGACGTTCGATGGAGAAGCACACAATGAGACATCTCCTACTAGTTCCCCTATACAAGGAGAATTCATCGAGTTGCCGGGATCGAGAACTAGTAAACCATTTTCAAACGCACGACAAGTTTTTCGGAGCGACAAGAAGAAATTGGTTCGGCTTTGACCTCGTCACAAACCGCGCCCTAAATGAAGCCCTACAAAATAGTTTCGCCAAAATATCCTGAAAAGTGCTCTTTCCTATACTAAATGTTCCATGCATTTTTCTAGTATAAACGCTAGAGGTTTGCGAAGACGGAATGTGATTTCTCTTTCGGGTTTCAAATGGTGGTCCAAAACGAAAGCCAACTTTCTAGTTTTAACAACTCTCTACTGTTGTAAACCGATGTAACAGGGCTCCTATAAGAGCGTCAAAAGGATGTCATATAATCGTTTCGGGTCAAACCAAAAATCAAGGTGACTCCTCGTATACCAAGGTACACGAATGAAACTTCACATCTCGTTTCCAGAGTTGCGAAGGGTGCTTGGTGAGTCTCTGAAAATTACAAAATTTAACTATTTAAAACCAAGAGAAGGTCAACTTTATCAATGGGGCGTCAAATTCGTCTGGTTGATAGAACGATATTGGAGCGGTCAAGAAGGGTAAGAGTTTTCTAAATCATCTCGAAGCGAGGGTGATAGTTCATGTTTTAAAGTAGGCGAGTTATAGTGACGTCGTGAGTTACGACACAACAATTTATTGTTTTGCAACGAGTTGAAGGGACATTAACTGTATTAAAATTCTTAATACTTTAAAATTCTATTTAGTTGCAAAAGAGAACTAAAACACGAGAATTATGAGAGGTAAGGGAAGAAGGACCATGCCTGGAGAACAAAGTCAGTCGAAGCCGTAGGCTTGGGTTCAGTCTCTTGCTTGGGCACTTCGTCGGCCGATCCACGAGTTTCCTCATCTCCAACATTTTACATACACGTCTATCAATAAAATTTGTAATTACTGAGACTTGAAAACCATTCCGCTACTCGATCACATTTCTCCTACCTTCTGGATTCGACCCACCACTTGAGCATGATCAAATGGTTTCTTATTGTTGTTGTTTGGATAGGATGAGATCTTCCTCCTTTTTGTGCATAGCCTCAAATCTTGCAACCATTAGACCAAGATTTTGAAGGCGTTTAGTCAAACACTTCACATGCCTTAAACATGCCTCCACATTTTGCACATTCTCATGTGCTCATAAAAAACTAAAGCAAACATAATGATTAATTCTAGGCATGATTCTACAAGAGGTACTCATGCCATCGAAGTATTTACAACTCTCATGCACTAAACTTGCCTAGCTAAATGCTAAGTAAACAAAAATGAAGCTTACATGGTCAGGGTATGTTCCAGAAGACCACATCTTTTGAGGCATTCTGCCAAGAAAATCACAGGCCCTTTTTTTTTTACATCCATTTTGTGCATATGCTGCCATCATGGCATTCCATGAGACAACATTTCTTTGAGGCATTAAAGCAAACATAGTTCCATGCCTTTTAAACAGACCCATTTTGTGCATCAACTACAGCCGTGGCAGTCAAAGAAGCCACATTTCTTTTAGGCATTTAGGCGCACAACTCACATTGCCCAGCGCATGCTTTCACATTTTTACATAAGAATCTACTACGGCGCCGTATAATCGGCAAAGATCCTACCAAGTTCCTCTATTTTTTTTTATTTGCTGGGAGCCCACGTAGGTCTGGGCGTGGTTGGGAGAATGTTGGCCACGTGACCAGCTAAAATGAACAAAAAAACCTCCTCCATTTGCTTTGATGGGCGTCCAAACTCTGTCCCCAAGGCTTTTGGCATCTGCAACAACATCTGACCAAAATACCTCTCTCCAATGCTCATTTTTCCCACACGGGGTGTGTGGCACGACCTGGGAGATCTGGACGGTTGTGGAGTCTGGCTTTGTGCGAATCGAAGCATTTTCTTGCAGGTTTTCAAGGCCGTTTCAACAAACTCATTCTTGCGTGCAGATCTCTGCGCCCCCAAACCAGCCGCCCAACTTCCTAACCCAACGCATTGCAGGCTTGCATTTCCAAAACGTGGGAAGGGTTTTCCCTAGTCCACCCCTTTACGGGCTTTTTGATTTTATTTATTTTTATTTCTTTTAAATTTATTTATCTATATTTTATCTATTATTTATTTTATTTTATTTTATTGTTTTACAATTAAAGGAGGCATTACATTCTCCTCCCCTTAAGAAAGCATCGTCCTCGATGCGACATACGCTGAAGAAAGAGAAAAGGTACGCAACAAGGGACGAATGTGGCGAAGGTACGCTCTAAGGTTAAGATTTCATATCCAAAATCACGGTTACGGGGTGGCCCTAGGAACAATTGGTAGAAATTTCAACTTTGAAGGTTCTGTGAAGATTGGCAGTTCTCTCTTATTCGTTATTTCATTAATCTCTTTCCATTAACATTATTCTTAATTCAAGTCCTTTAACATTTCATTGTTGTATAACTTTAGTTACTTCATTCCTGTGGGTTCCCATCATGAACTACAGTCACAACACCCTACCAGGGTCATACACAACACCATATTTTCACAAGCATACCTTTACATACTTTCATGACCGTTTCACATTAGAAGGGTTTCACCACACCATGAAATGACAACAAGTAGACCACATAGCAATACACTTCCAACAATTACGTCCTAGACATAGATCTAGTACACACATATGAGTGATAACAGAGTCAACACGCCGATATATATACAACGAGTATCACAAGCCCCAAAAAAAAATCCATGATCGCACCAACCTAGTGTGACGACACTATCCACTAGTCCATACCAACCAAGGGGAGAGTCAAGCCTCATACATAATGAGTATCACAAGCCCCAAAAAAATCCATGATCGCACCAACCTAGTGCCACGACACTATCCACTAGTCCATACCAACCAAGGGGAGAGTCAAGCCTCATACATAACAAGGTGTCAAAAAAACTCACACGGGTATACATAACTCACTATACCAATCTCCACACATCACAAGGCATCACGAAACAACTCCAGATATCTCCAAAAGCAAGCAGAATACGACTCCATATACTTCCATAAACCATCACCAAATAACTCCATATGCCTCTCATCGATAAAGAAACATAGTGGTAAAACCAAGCCGGGTCACTCAACCATAGGGCCCCATCAAGAATATCAGGTCACTCAACCATAGAGCACCATAAAGCATAACAGGTCACTCAACCATAGAGGCCCGTCTCCTTTCTCCTTTTAAATGAGGTCGGGTCACCCTATGGCCCTAGGCACATAGAGCCCCGTCACCCCCAACCCAAGTGACATAATAACTCATGGTTCAACAACCCGTTAGTTATCTGTAACTCCTTGGGGCGTACCCCCATACAACTAAGCGGGTCCATAGGTTCAACCAGTCCATGGTTAATCCCATGACCCTATTCTAACACATTACGACATTAGAACCAACATAACAATCCATTCAAATGCCAAGTGGCAAAATCAAAAGCCTTGGGCTAGGCTACAAAACTTTCAAATATGAAAAGAAAGTTTTAAAACCAAGAAAAACAAATGGCTAATTAGCCTTGGTTAGTGCAAAATCCAAATGTTAATGCAACAATCAAATAAATGCCCAAAATATAAGAACATGTCAATCAAGAAAACGCTGGTTCTAGCGAAAAGAGAAAGATTAATTTATGAATAAAATACATAATGAGAAAATAGCACATCACAATCACTATGTGGCCTCATACCGCCACCAAAGGGGTACTCATCGAGTTGCTGGCACTCGGACATCGAGCCTCAGCTCATGAAAACATACATGTAACCGAGAAATGAGCATATCAATATGTAGCTGTCATTATCTCTGCCTGAACCATTCCTCCATACTCCCACAAAGATCAACATAGTCAAAATCACATAGGATTATTCAATGAATAATCCAATAGGAAAGAGCAGGGGACACAAGGTTGCATAAGTTGAGCCTAAGGTGGTGCACACCCACAATATACTGAGCAAGCTCGAAGTATACTAAACAGATAGAAGTGGATTTTCAGTCTATATAAGACTCCACTTCCTCACTCGTACTCGGCTCAAGATTATGAAAACCTGGTCCACACCTCCTCTCTCCACACATACACTCTTGATAGTTCATCCCCTTAGGGTCATCTAGTGTAAGGTTTCACAACATACACATAACTACATCACTAACACAATGGTAATTCACACATAACAACCATAACGTATTACGCATGGTACATATACAGGGTAGATCACAATCATACATTCACCGGTGTAATACATCACTTTACCACGTTCTGCACCCAAAGTGCAATCACTACACAATAGGGTTCATAGGCTCACTGTATGCCCCTATATCACAACATGCATCATTACATATTACATGAATTATACGTATGAGGAACACAATGTCTAACATTACGACATATAGTCAATTGTAATACAACACGACGATGCACACAACAAATCACAATACGGTGATGACATCACGATGAAATGTGATTCACTTTACATCAATCCAGTCATACAACATATCGACACACCCACATATCACAATATGCCACAATGCTCCAACACCCCGTCATCCACATTAGAATTCTTTTCACACATTCCAAGTAGTAATTCACACGTGGACTCTTCATAGAATCCACATGAAGGAGAGAGAATACTCCCATCCCTAGCACATCAACAAGATAACAAAAGTGCACTAAGTGACATACACCTCATGTGCGTTCACACTATCACAATTATGACATAGATCACATCACTCTTAAAACACATTACTCTTCCAATTTTTATCACCATCATGCAACCCGTCATGAAACACCATCACTATCATGCAAAATCATCACAACTCCAATCCATCCCAGAGGTTCGAGAGCATGAACCTCTGCTCTGATACCATATGTAGTGCCCACATTTTACACACCCAAAACAGCAAGTAAAATACCAGGATATATATACATATATATATATATATATATATATATATATATATATAGACTTACATTGCTCACTACACACAACACAATCAAGGCTCCAAGTACGAACTCGACTCGCATACGACAATCACAAAATATTCGACTCACATAGACACACGAATGATGTAGGCATGTTGACGCTACACTTTTCCCAATGGAAGGTTACTAGTAAAGACTCAACCACAAGAACATGGCTTCAGGAACGGCGAACCCACAACACATCATTTCCTTAAATGTATTTTAGTTACGGCTAACTTTCCAAGATCATTATTAGGTAAGCATGATTTTCTCCCTTTTTCCACCTACATGTTCTGAAAATTTGTTTCACAGTTCACTTATTGTTCAACCATTTAATTTGCTCTTTACCCTTATGACAAATCTTCATAACTTACATAAGTATTTTCCATATTTCAAATTTTATACAAAATTCTAACTCTCTCATTCTTATGTTAAGATTAGGCTTCCCAAAACGCTTATTCAAAGTTTAGAATTTAACCTTGTTACACAAGTGAACCTAACGTGATGTCAGGATGAAATCTTGGGATTAAGAAAGACATAGATTGAAATAGCTTTTTCCCCAAGAACATCCATCGATCACGGAATAGTTATTTCGCTACCATTATTATTATAGTTCAATAATTTGTTGAATTCCAAATTTGATTTTTATATGTATATCTTTTGTTTTCTCGACGTTTGGTCGCACCAAGGCAATTTATATTCTTTGTAACACATGAAGATGTTTAAATTAAGTCTTAAGGACTCCCAGTGACATTATTCCTAACCTCAAATTTTGGTTTTACTCTCATATGATTTACTTTTGCGTCGCACTAGGATCTCATTATTACTATCGTTTTAAACATAAGAGTTACAAAAGTACTTGTCTGACATATTAAAGAAGCACATGGTTAAGCTTAATTCCAGTTTCTCCCAGGGCTTCAATCTCTATTATAGGTGTGATTAAGGTTAAAAGGTATTTACCCTATAATCCTTTCGTGAAAGATCAAGGCACTAAATTTTCACAAGCCCAGGACAGGACATTGATTTACGAGGGACAAAAAGGGTTCACTAACGAGAATGCAAGACAAAGAACAACTATATCGCGATCTTCATTTAGGTCGTTTGGATCCAACAGGGATTTCATTCACTGATGAAGTTAATTTCTAGATCTAATTTCGTAAGGCTCGAAATCCAATAGGATACAAGGGAGTAATATCTCTACCTACTCCACAGATGGGAAGGTTACACCGCTTAGTCATTCCTTCTAACAAGGACTCATAAGGTGACTTCCAAGGTGATCTTCACCACTCAGCCTGGTGTCGGACCTAAAGAGAGAACATTCTTCTCGCGATTACCAAATCTAGAAGGAAACCGCATACTCTGGGTAGGTTGGACCAGGACATTCCTAAACATGGGTTCACGACAATGTCGCTAGACATAAAGACTATGACGGTAAACTCCAACTAGGGGTTGTATTTACCTAACCTAGAAGGTCGCATCGAGCGCAAGTTTAAGGTAGTTCTACTATTTAATTTCTTATATGGTAAGAAAAAGAATCACACATGCAGGCAAGTTATGTACGAATAATCTATTAATGTTGAGTGTTCCCATGAAAACTCTTTATTAAGTTTGCAAGGTAAGAAGATGACCAAGTAATTAATTTAGTCGTTTATTGAATCGAGAAGGTACTACAAGATATTAACTTCCTTTTCAATTTACTATGTGTAAATCAAACCCCCTTTTTTTTTTTTTTGCCATACACAACTAAGAACAAATTGAACCGATGATTAGATGCACATTTCCTAAGTATCCCTAAAACTAGCATATCATGCATATTAACAAATCTCAATTATAACTTTTTGGTAACAAGAGACTATATTACACGCTTATTCATTTTACAATGACCTTTAAAATTTACAATAATAGTAATTAAATTTCACATCGCCTTTTTTCGTCCTCATTCATCCATCTGCAAAACCCACATGAGCAAGATATCAACGATAAATCGCTGGCATGGCATCCACCCTAATCAATCATAATTATCATTTTTCAGTTTCCCATTTACATCTGACAATAATTACAATTTGCAATCGAAATAAAAAAGGTCTAGAAACATGTATTCATTGCATTTCATTTTTCTTCATTTTATAAACCCAGGAGAGAGAAAGAGAAAGGAAGAGAGAGAAAACATCGTTTTGTCAAAAGTTCTAATACACACAAAAAGTTTCATTATAGTGTTTTTAAACAGTTATTTACGTGTGTTAAAAGTTTCCAGGGTGATTTGGTAACCCTACGAGGGTCTCCCGACTTTCTACTTTTACATTTTCTCACTAGCTACAAAACGTACAAAACGGGCTCGGAGGCTAAGAAACTGCTTCCAAAGGTTATCTTCCGATGAGCACGCACATCACGATCAAGTGCTACGTGTCCCCAGATATACCAAGAATTCATAGCAACTGACGGAATTGAAAAAGAGCGAATGGTTTGCGTTTGGCGGCTAGTTTCTCGAGGCCATTGGTCGTAGTTCACCTAGTTGTAAAATGACAAAAGTTAGCTCGAGGGCCCAGGAAGCCGCGTCCATAACTGACGTTCGATGGAGAAGCACGCAACGAGACATCTCCTACTAGTTCCCCTATATAAGGAGAATTCATTAGAGTCGACGGGACTGAGAACTAGTAAACCATTTTCAAATGGCGACAAGTTTTCTGGAGCGACAAGAAGAAATTGGTCCAGTTTGACCTCGTCAAACTGCGACCGGAGGCCTACAAAATGGCTTCGCCAAACTATCCCGAAAAGTGCTCTTTCCTATATTGAATGTTCCATGCATTTTCTAGTATAAATGCTAGAGGTTTGCAAAGACGGAACGTGATTTCTCTTTCCGGGTTTCAAATGGTGGTCCAAAACGAAAGCCAACTTTCTAGTTTTAACAACTCTCTATTGTTGTAAACCGATGTAACAGGGCTCCTATAAGAGCGTCAAAAGGATGTCATATGATCGTTTCGGGTCAAACCAAAAATCAAGGTGACTCCTCGTATACCAAGGTACACGAATGAAACTTCACATCTTGTTTCCGAGTTGCGAAGGGTACTTGGTGAGTCTCCGAAAATTGCAAAATTTAACTATTTAAAACCAGAGAGAAGGTCAACTTTATCAATGGGAGTCAAATTCATCTGGTCGATAGAATGATATTGGAGCGATCAAGAAGGGTAAGAGTTTTCTAAATCATCTCGAAGCGAGGGTGATCATTCATGTTTTAAAGTATGCGAGTTATAGTGACGTCGTGACAAATTAAGGACATTTGTATTAAAATTCTTAATACTTTAAAATTCTATTTAGTTGCAAAAGAGAACTAAAACACGAGAATTATGAGAGGTAAGGGAAGAAGAACCATGCCTGGAGAACAAAGTCATCGAAGCCGCAGGCTTGGGTTCAGTCTCTTGTTTGGGCACTTCGTCAGCCTACCCGAGTCCACGAACGTCCTCAGCTCCAACATTTTGCATACACGTCTATCAATAAAATTTGCAACTACAGACTTGAAAACCATTCCGCTACTCTGATCACATTTCTCCTACCTTCTAGATTCGACCCACCACTTGCTGAGCATGATCAAATGGTTTCTTATTGTTGTTGTTTGGATAGGATGAGATCTTCCTCCTTTTTGTGCATAGCCTCAAATCTTGCAACCATTAGACCAAGATTTTTGAAGGCGTTTAGTCAAACACTTCACATGCCTTAAGCATGCCTCCACATTTTGCACATTCTCATGTGCTCATCAAAAACTAGAAAACATAATGATTAATTCAAGGCATGATTCTACAAGAGGTACTCATGCCATTGAAGTATTTACAACCCTCATGCACTGAACCTACCTGGCTAAATGCTAAATAAACAAAAATGAAGCTTACATGGTCAGGGTATGTTCCAGAAGACCACATCTTTTGAGGCATTCTGCCAAGCAAACGACATGCCTTTTTTTTTTAATCCATTTTGTGCACATGCTGCCATCATGGCATTCCATGAGACAAAATTTCTTTGAGGCATTAAAACAAACAGTTCCACACCTTTTAAACAGACCCATTTTGTGCATCAACTACAACTGGTAGGCAGGCGATCAAAGAAGCCACATTTCTTTCAGACATTTAGGCGCACAACTCACATGCCCCGCGCATGCTTTCATGTTTTTACATAAGAATCTACTAGGGTGCTCAGAATCGCAACATCGATCAAGTTCCTCTGTTTTTTTTTTTTTAATTTTCTGGGAGCCCACGCAGTTTGGGCGTGGTTGGGAGAATGTTGGCCATGTGACCAGCCAAAACGAACAAAAAAACCTCCTCCATTTGCTTTGATGGGCGTCCAAACTCTGTCCCCAAGGCTTTTGGCGTCTGTAACAACATCTGACCAAAATACCTCTCTCCAATGCTCGTTTTTCCCACACAGGGGTGTGTGGCGCGACACAGGAGATCTTTGACGGTTATGGAGTCTGGCTTTGCGCGAATCGAAGCATTTGCTTGCAGGTTTTCAAGGCCGTTTCAACAAACTCATTCTTGTGTGTAGATCTTTGCGCCCCCAAACCAGCCGCCCAACTTCCTAACCCAATGCATTGCAGGCTTGCGTTTCCAAAACGTGGGAGGGTTTGCCTAGTCCGCCCCTTTACGAGCTTTTTGATTTGATTTGATTTTATTTCTTTTAAATTTATTTATCTATATTTTATCTATTATTTATTTTATTTTATTTTATTGTTTTACAATTAAAGGAGGCATTACGAGCTTTTATGTGTTAAAAAAGTGTAAAGGCTATCGAATTTAAAGTATGATCATAAGACAATCTTGAATAGTGCCTCACAAAATTAAAACTTTTTTGGGTGCATTAAAGGACCCATTAGTTGATCAATAAATTTAACCTAATATATTAGCAGATACATAGTACCATCAAGTAATTGATCGAGGTATTGTACATACAACTTTTTGTGTCAATTTAACATGCAACCAAGACCATACATGATACCCTTTGGGAAATAAAGATAATTCTCCAGTTTTATACATACATTTTTGACTTATTTAAGGAAAAGCTGGACCTTATAGTTCCTCCTACCAATGTGCTCATTTATAAACACCCTAAATAATTTGTGTATTATATAATAATGTATTACCTTTTCTTAGGAGAATGATTATTCAAATTAATGTATGAAATTGTGATTCATTTGTGAAAGTTGTCGCAAAATAGGATGATATAAACACAAGCATTTCTCGGTGAAGCCTTTCTTTAAAATGATGCCTCCAACATAAAATTTAAGATCAACCATTTTTATCATCAATCTCACACTAATTTAAAATCCACCACCACCTTCTAAAATGCCCCTCTTCCTAAAATAACTTGATCAAAAACCCTTAGCCCAATTTTGTTTCTGACGACTAAGGGATGATTAAAAGGGGAATTATAGTCTTAATGAATTATTATAAAGTGCATAAAAAAGAAACTTTATAAAAAGAACTTATATTAATTTATTAATGACTTAATAAAAATAAAAGGAAAAAATTCACTTTATATTTGTTATTTCTCCCTAGGAGAAAATGCGACCCATGTTGGAGAGGAGACAGAGCCAAAAAAGAATTAAATGCAGGAAAAAGTAGGTGATTGGTGGTTGTGGGTGGCTACTAAGCCAAGATTGCTTATAAAAGCAAGTCGACTTGGCTTTGAAAAGCATCTCTTTTATTTTATAAAAATTTTAATTTTGTTTGAGCTTTGTAAGCTTTGCAAATCAACTTCAAAGGATGAAAACCCCTTGAAGTCATCTCTAGAGGACGAAAACCCTCTTGAGGATTAGAGAGAGAGGAATGAAAACTCTTCTTTCTTTTGAGAGGATTCTCCATTCAAGGGTTTCCATTGAAGATCAAAGTTTTATTTGTGTTTTCCAATAGTGTTTAAGGGCTATATTACGCAAATACGAGAAAGGGTTTGAAGGAGAATATTGTTGTTGTTCGAAAGGTTTTTTTGCATGTGATTCTTTGTTGAAGGTAAAACTGAAGAAGAATCATATATGAGGTGTTGTGATCAGTTCGAGGCTTGTTTGAGGGATTTCCAAGAGGGGCGAATGGTTGTTGTTGATTTCGGGTACAACTAGGGTTTCATCTACACATTTCCAGATTTTCAAGCTTGTTTTGGGTGCCTTCCACCCATCAAAAATTCTGATTTTGGTATCATTGGAAAACTTGTGATTTTATCTTCAATTTGAGCTATCATTTGTCAAAAATTGTTGGGTATTTTTCGAGTTATGAATTTATGAAGTTTTGGCTATTTTTCTGCAATTAAAAATTAGATTTTCAGTATTTTGCAAAATATAAGTATTTTCAGATTTGATAATTCAAGGGCTAGCTACAAATTTAATTTCATAAATTTTGAAGGTGTTTTGAGGCTATTTTACACCCATAGGCAAATCTCCTAGGGTTTTGGCAAGAAATTTTGGGCTGTTTGCATTATTGTCATAAAAACAATAACTTCTATCTTGTTGTCATTCATTTTCCACATTCAGATTTCAAGGGTTTTGATAAATAATAGTTGAATATTAATTTTTTTGTTTGGGATTTGTTATTTCATTTGGGGACATAATTTGTTTATTAAGGAACATTACAATGGTATCAGAGCAGTGTATTCTCCCACTTGTGAATGAAATAAGAGAAAAATTAGATACGAAGATAAATAATGTGATCATGGAAGAGCATGATCGGAGAGATCCTACTATTGATAAAGTGAGATATCTTAATGAAGTGTTCATGAGAGGTAATAGAGAAGTGCAAACTCTTGTTGGTTGGATACTCAGAGATATTTAAGAGACTTCATCATAGGAGCCATTGTTGATTTGAGCAGATCTATACAGGGGATAAGTACTACCAGACCAAGCTCTTAAGGAAATCAAGGAAACAATGGTGAAGGAAGCTCTAATGAACTAGTTAGAGCATCAACCAAGCCTCCACATCAAGGTTCCAGAACCAAGTTTCTCCAAAAGGAGGAACAACCAATTGAGGATGATAACATGGAGACATGTGGTAAAGAGTATGCAACACTCAGTTCTAAGGTAAGACCTATGTCGACCTTTCAATAGTTTTGTGAGTTGAAAGATAGTAAAGTGATGCCAAGTCTTGTCTCATAATTTCTTATCAATTCTTATAATCACCTTGACTTCTTTTTCTTCCTTAGTTAGTATTAAGACTTATTCAATATTCGAGTTCACTATAGTTTTTAGTATTAAGCTATTCCTTAAGTCCATACATTTATGGTAATATATTCTAATGGTATATAGATCACAAGAAAGTTCACCCTAAGGCTTATGTCTCTCCAATTTGAAGAAAAACATAGAATCAATAACTTCAAACCTGATTTTTAATGGTGTAAACTAACAACAGGATCAAGAAAACTTCTTTTCACTCGAAATTTATCATTGTCACTTACAAAACGATCTCAATACTGATATTTATCAAACTTGAGGGTTAAAACATCAAATTAGATCTATTCCAAATTACAAAACCTCAAATTCATACCTTGTATTGGTCTACACAACACATATTTTTCTGTCATTGATTTCTCTTGCCACACATGCTTATTCACTCTGAAACTTTGCGAGCTTGTTCTTAGATGGGAGACAAAGATATTTTGAAAGTTTTAACCGATTTGATCGGGTATAATTTGTTTTATCTGTTGCTCTAGCTCGAGCTCGTGGGCACTATAATGACCATAAAACCTCTTAAAATTGGGTTAAAAAACCCAAATAATTTTTTTTGCACTTTTGATGACTCCTTTTAGGTGTTCAAATTAACAATTTTGAGGAACATGCCTTTCAAGCTTGATTTGTGATTTTGTAGCTCATTGCCACTGTTGCGGGATTACAAAAGAATAACCTTCAAATTTACAATTCAACACTGTATATCTTTTAAAAACACCTGAATTTACATAATAATTCAATAGTAATCTCCCTACAACAAATTTCATTCGAAGTTTTGATCTCAACTTAGAGGATCCTATCCTAAACAGACTCCTAAGAGAGCTCAACAACACACCTATATTAGCTCAATAACATTCTAAATAAAAAGGAAAATGAGATAACTCTCATCTCCACACCTTATCAAATCATGCATGATATCTATAGGTTGTTGACATGGCTCAAAGATCCTTATTTAGTGCAAACTACTTATTTACACACCCAATCCACCTAGCGAATTCCCTTTTACAAGTACATTCACTCTTACTATGAAATTTTACATACAAATTAAATTTGAAAATAAGAAGAAATGGAACTACTACAACATTCTAATGACCAAAAACACTTATCATAATTCTTCATGTTATTAGATGATGCTCCTACATCATACTACCAAGGAGCAAAAAGAAGATTCCGTCATTTTTCACCATGCATTAGCTTGTCCATAGTTGTGCCATGTTTGATGAGTTCATTTTTCAGTCATCCATGTTGAGTCTTCAACTGGTTTGTCCTTCCATTTTACCAAAACTAAAAATACTCCTTGCCTCTGGTCTTCTTAATCACCTTCTTGTCCAAAATTACTTCAGTTGTCTTGGTGTTTCCTTGGGCAACTGTTACTCCCATGTAATGACCCTCTCTTCATCTGATTCAAGCTCTTGTACAACTGGTTCTTCACCCTTATATGGATATAGATCTGTAACATTAAATATAGGAGAGATTCCAACTCCTTTTGGAAGCTCAATTTCATATGCATTGCTTGAAAACCTTCTCAAAATCCTACAAGGACCTATTTTCTTTGGCTTAAGCTTATTATACTCACCTTTAGGGGATATTTTATTTATGATATGAGCAAGAATAAGGTCCCCAACATTGAAAGCAATCTCTCTCTTTTTCGAACTTCTCTCTTTTTGTACTTGATAGTGTTTTCTTCAAGAGTCTTCTTTACTTGTTCATGCAAATTTTAGATATTTGATCTTATTAGACACAAAGTGTGGACATTTAGGCGTATTAGACAGTGTGGACATTTAGGCTTATAGCCAATTTAGCTTAATTTCTATATTGTCGCATTTTCTTGTTATGTCATGGAAACTAATGAATATGATGATGTGTTTGGAACCTAATTATATTGATGGATAGTTGTTGCATGGTGGGATTATATGTCACTTTATCATCTTGTCTAACTTTTGGAATATGGAATATAATTGTGCACGTTGTCGCATCTTGATTTCAGTAGGATGTTAGGTTAGTTTAGAACGCATTGATATCTTACTATGTCATTGAATTATATTGTATCGGACATGTGCGGTTAATGTGTGCAATGAGTGTGCAGGTGACAGGTTTACAGGAGAACGTGGGATTCAGGCCAGCTACTCAATCTTGCACAAGCAGCCTACGGGCTGAGCCCTAGCCATGTTCTTTGTGTGAAGCCTTAGTATAGGTGATTATTATTTTGGGCACTATGAGTGACCCCAATGTATGTAATGTATTGTGCTTTGAATTATTAATTTTGGTTAGGGTAGTTGGTTATGATGTAAACTTGTTTTGGGAGTTAATAACTCCTCTTTCATTTAAATTGTTGATTATGTTTAATGTGTCACTTAATCACAAGGGTTTAGGGTCACATGTGAGACCCTTGGGTGGTCCCCACACCCTCTACCCTTGTGCCAAAAATGCAAAACCCGAAATTAGGGTATTTTGGGCATTTTTGGGGACCCTTTGTAGCTTGGGAGTCCCCCTAACATAAAAATGAGCCCTTGGACCCTACCTAATGGGTAGGGGGGCTTATTTTCAAGGCTAGAGGGAGTTTTCCCTCCCTTTTTACCTCTTGTTTAGTCACATCCATGTAAGGGATGTGGATTTGTGTGTTTATCAAAAGTTCCACTAGTTTTGTCTTGCTTAACATTTAAGGGAATTTGGGAGAAGAGGGCAAAAAGATAATTTTACCCTTTCTCTCTTTTGTTTTGGCATCTTTGACCTTGATGAGGGAGAGGGGTGACACATGTCACCCCCTCATTTGTGAGGATGCTTGCTTGCTCCTCTTCAAATTCCCATCCATGGGAAAAGAGAGGGACTTTTTTTTTGGAATTTCTTGCTTGGATGCTTGGGTGATTTGGAGCTTGGGATTTGCTTGAGTCAAGAGTGGAGAAACTTGAAGTTGAAGAGCTTTTGGAGAGCTTTCCTTGAGGTAGGCTCTCATGTCTTTTGTTGTGTTGTTGCCTTTTAGTTGCTAGTTTGGGTTGTTGAAAATTGTTATTTGTTGTATGTAATTTTGGTTGTTGTTGTGTGTTTTACTCCCTCCATCATATGGCATGATGGAGTTTTGGAGTGTGGGGGAGAGAGGGAATTTTCCTCTCAATCCTCAAGGCTTGATGGACAAGCCTTGTAGGGTCTTATTATTTTTCCCTCAAATGATTGAGGTGGGGAAGTTGATTCATTTGGCTTGAATCTCCTTCCCCATTCTTGGTAAGGAAACCCCTTTGGGGTTTGAAAATCCTTCCAAGAAGGACTTGGAGAAAGGGAGGAGGAATAAGGAGGGTTTTGATTGAATTAGGAGCAATAAGGAGGGTATGGATGGAGTTTTTGCTTTGTGCAAATAATTTTGATAAAATCTTTGGAGAACTTTCTCCTCTCTTCCCCATTTTTGAGGATGAACATGGGTTCTCCTCCTTGTAAATTTTGGAGTCTTGTTTGTATTGTCTTATCTTTGTGTGCTTGCATTATTGTTAGTGTACCCTTCATCTTGTGCAAGTTTTGGTTAGTTATCCTCTTTCCCATGGGCTTGGGGGAGGCTAGCATGCATCCCAACCTTGGGATAGGCATGTGATGATGCCTATGGTTGGGTGGTTAAACAAGCCTTGTTCTCTTTGTGTTTAGTTACTTCGTGGAAGGAAAGTTGGAGCCTTAATCTTGAGGATTGTTGGAGCATCCTTGAGGCATGGACTTATTATGTCTCTCTTCATTTTTTGAAGAGGGTTTTGTTTCTTGATGAGCATATGATTCTTGTAGAAATATGGATGTGAGTTCCTTTGTAAACCTCCATTTGAGATTTGTGTATATAGTTTGAGGAAACATGTTTTGTTCAAAGGGTGTTTATCCCTCTCTTGATTATATTTGTAAAGTTGTATGTAATATGTAAAACTTACTACTCTCAATGAAAAGGAGAGTCTTGTTGTATTAAGAAGTGTTTTCTCTTCTTGTTTGTTGAAAGGAAATTACATATATATTTAGATCTTTAGCAAAAAGGTGGAATGGAGTAAATGGTACCACATTATAGCTAGTGTTTCCTTTTCCAACCTGGTAAATAAAGTTTGTATAGTGCTCTTTATGCATCTTAGGCATCTAGACATATGACTCTTTGTGATAATAAATTTTGGTAACATGTAAGAAATTTCATTTGAAATGAAATTTTGTTGCTAAAAAAAAAAAAAATAGTTTGGTATTTATATGCATAGAAGAAATATTATTGTTTGAAATAGATTTGCCCTTTGTGAAAATATTATATAGTATTTAAAGTTCATTTTTTCTTTAAGATAATAGTTCATGGATTACCTTCATTAGTATTGTTACCCATTTAAGTTGTTATATTTTGTAATTTATTATTTGCATCATTTTATTATATATATATATATATATATATATATAGTATTAAATAGAAAATTAAAATGTGTATTGTATTAAATCACAAATGTAATATTGTATAATGTTTCTTTTTTATATGAAATTTTAAAAAAATGGTAATATATACACACACATATATATATGATATTAATAAATATATTTAAAAAAAAATAAATATTTAATATATATAATATTTATATATATAAAAAGTGTATATTATATATATTTGGGGTTATATAAAAAAATATATATATATATATATATATATATATATATATAAAAAAAAATAGTGGGGGGGTTCGGCCCCCCCCCCCCGCGCTGTATTCACGGGGGGCCGCCCCACAAACATGGCCCCCCCCGCCTGGTCCCGCGGGCTCCTCCCTGGGCCCCCCCCCCACCTGCACATCAGCCTGCCCCCCGCTCGCCCGCCCCCCTGCGCCCCTCCCCGCAAACATTTGCCCCCCCCCCGCCCGCCGCCCCCCCCCCCCCCACGCCACCCTCGCCTCGCCTCCCTCCCCACACGCCGCCGCCGCCCCCGCCTCCCTCCTCGCCCTCTGCCATGCACAATCCTCCACACCATGCCGTCCGCCGCTCCACTCCCATCCTCCTGCCCAGCCATTCCTCCTCCCCCTTCCACCTGCTACATGTAACAACAATAAATCCGCCCCTCTCCTTCTCAAATTTTAACAGTAAATAAAAATAGTTTTTATACACATATAAATATATTTACTCCACATCAAAAAAAAAAAAAAAAAACAACAACAAAACAATACTAATAAAAATAGTTCCATAGATTTTCTCCTTAATCCTTCCATCGCACAAGGGAAAATGAAAAACAAAGAAACAAAACAAATGAGAGAGAAATAAGAGAAAGAAAAAGAAAAAGAGAAACATAGAGAAGTTAGGGCAATCCTAGGGTAAAAGGAGATCTAGGGCCAAGATTTATCTAATCCGAGGGCTCAAATAAAACTCTGCTCACTTTTAGTCATGGGAATATTGGTGGAAATGGTAAATTAAATTAAGAGGGGTGTGGACTTATTTTTTTTGGGGGCCCTAGTAAATCTAAAATATAAGTAAATAATTAAAATCGGGTTTAGGCTAATATTTCACTTAATTGGGTAAATTAAAACAATATAAAATTAGTGATTATCAGGGAAGGTTCTAAAAGATGTAATGGTATTAACTAAACACTTCAAAAAAAAAAAAATTACCCTATAATTTTTCAGTCACGTTTGGTGCGCTTTTAGGTGTCCCAGATGGGGCATTACAGTTGGTATCAGAGCGAGGTTCACACTCGCGGACCACTGGGTAACTAATTAAAATAGTTAATGGTAATTTTAACAACACAAAATTAACTAAATGAATAAAAATAAACAGTTAAAATAAATCATCCACCACCATTAAATTTTAAATTAATAAATTCTCGCTCACCTCGTGCGCAGGATGGCGCCCAAGCGAGGACGATCAGCTAGAGGTGTGGGGCGTAGTGCATCTACGCAGGAGCCGCCGGCACCCGATTTTGGGCCTCGGATATTAGAGGCCTTGCGCCAGCTGATAGGCGTTGTGGAGCAGCGCCTACCACAACCGCAGGAGACGAGAGTGGAGGCACCATTGGGAGACGAGGAGCCGATAGGCGAGGACGCGCATTCAGAGCCGCCAGAGCATGATACACCGAGGCGGGAGAGGTCACGTAGCCCTTCCGTTCATCACGAGAGGGTAGCCTCATTCCGTCGTAGCCGCTCACACAGTCTCGAGGGACCATTCGAGGATAGGCGACTCCCTTCGCCTGTTGGACTACATCGCCAGGATCGAGATACAGGCAGTGTGATCAGGGATCTTCTTCGCTTGCAGCCACCCACCTACACCGGCTCTACAGATGGCTTTGGGGCTGAGTCATGGCTCCTTAGTTTGGATAGTTGCTTTGGCTTGCACTCTTACGAGAGCAACGTCAAGGCAAGGTTCGCCATACACCTCCTCCGAGACGCAGCAGGTGTTTGGTGGAGGAATGAGGAGTGGAAGCTCCATCTGACTCGAGAGATAGTGACTTGGGAGATGTTCGAGGAGCGTTTCAGGGCTCGTTATATGTCAGAGCATTTTGTGCAGAAGAGGATCGATGAGTTTCATGACTTACGACAGGGATCTGGCACAGTAGCGCAGTATGAGAGCAGGTTCCTGGATCTTCTACAGTATGTGGACTACCTGCAAGATGAGAAATTGCAGGTTAACAGGTTCATTCGAGGGCTTAATGCAGATATAGCAGGAGTAGTTAGGATGCTATCTCCTCCCACACTTGAGAAGGCCGTTGAGAAGGCCTACTTAGCTGAGGAGAACAGGACCAAGGCACATGAGCATCGTGATAGAAACAAGAGCAAGTTTCAGGAGAGGATACATGCCTTCCAGAGTCAGAGGTCACGAGGTACTGCACCACCCCCTAGAGGAGGATTTTGGCCTCCGCCAGCAGCCACGAGGGCTCCACCGCACCCACAGCGACAGACACAGCAGCAGGGCCACCCGCAGCAGGGGGCTAGACAGACACAGGGATTTCAGAGAGGTGTTTCTAGAGGAGGTTTTGGTGGAGCCAGAGATAGGAGGCAGGGCACTCAAGCAGACACAACCAGCTCGAGACTCAGCAATCTGCTAGGGTTGGACCAGCAGGATAGTACACTAGAGTACAGGAGGGACCCCATCTCAGAGGGGTACAGGAGGTTGTTTTATTTGTGGATCTCAGATCACTATGTGCGCATGTGCCCGCACAAACCCAATACCATGGATGCACAGAGAGCTGCTAGATCCGAGCAGATGGTGGGTGATGTAGGACGCGCCCATCGTGTATATGCAGCGGTTGACAACCGCCAGGCCGAGCATCAGGCCACAGTCATTGAGACGACAGGTACTATCAGGGGTATTTCTGTCTCAGTATTTTTGATTCAGGTGCTTCAGATTCCTTTATATCACCTTCTATAGTGGACCAGTGTGGGCTAGTGGTGGCTAGGCAACCAGATAGTTGGCAGGTTGAGTTGGCCTCTGGGGCCAAACTCGCCGTGGACTCGTATGTGGAGAGTTACGTACTTGATTTAGGAGCCTTCTCCACTACTCTTGACCTCCGAGTTATCCCTCTAGGTTCCTATCAGGTAGTTTTGGGTATGGATTGGCTCGAGACTCATCGAGCTAAGGTGGATTGCAGAAATAAGGTCATTGAGTGTCAGGATGATCTTGGGAGTGCAGTTGTGATATCAGGGATGCAGAGGCCTATCTCCTTGCGCATGATATCGGCTAAGCAACTCAAGCGGAGCATGCGTAAGGGGTGTCAATTGTTTTCTATCACCATCAGTGATCGATCTGAGAGCATTCCAGAGCATTCACCCTTAGATGATCATGTAGTTTTGAGGGAGTATGCAGATGTGTTTCCAAGTGAGCTTCCAGGGTTACCACCCCGCAGAGAGGTGGATTTCACCATTGATTTAGTACCTGGATCAGCACCAGTTTCTAGGGCACCTTATCGGATGATGACCCTGAGCTTCATGAGCTCAAGATTCAGTTAGAGGAGTTGTTGGATAAGGGTCTCATTCACCCTAGTGTATCTCCTTGGGGAGTGCCTGTCATATTTGTGAAGAAGAAGGATGGTTCTCTCAGGCTTTGTGTAGACTTCAAGCAGCTCAACAAAGTCACAATAAAGAACCGTTATCCACTCCCTAGGATTGATGACTTGTTTGATCAGATGGGGAGCGAGAGTGTTCTCCAAAATTGATCTCAAGTCAGGGTATCATCAGTTGCGCATTTCAGATGCAGACATTCATAAGACAGCTTTTCGCACACGTTATGGGCATTATGAGTTCACAGTGGTTCCATTTGGTTTGACTAATGCCCCAGCTGTCTTCATGAGCCTCATGAATGGAGTATTCAGGACATTTCTGGATCGCTTTGTCTTAGTGTTCCTTGATGACATATTGATTTATTCTCGTTCTGAGGAGGAACACGAGGAGCATTTGAGGTAGGTACTTCAGGTTTTGAGAGAGAGAAGTTATATGGGAACTTGGAAAATGTAGCTTCTTTTAGACAGAGATTCAGTACTTGGGTCATATCATTTTAGGTGAGGGTATCTCAGAGATCCCTCTAAGATACAGGCTATCTTGGACTGGCCAACACCCACATCAGTTACTGAGGTAAGGAGTTTCATGGGTTTGGCAGGGTATTACCACAGGTTCGTACAGGACTTTTCTAGGATTGCTCACCCTATCACTTCTCTTCAGAGGAAAGGGAAGAAGTTTGATTGGTCAGAGAAATGTGAGCAAGCCTTTCAGTTGCTTAAGGAAAGGTTAACCACGGCGCCCATCTTAGCAGTTCCAGACCCGACAGAGGATTTTGTTGTTTGTACTGATGCATCACTAGAGGGTTTGGGAGTAGTTCTTATGCAGGAGCGTCGGGTTATTGCTTTTGAGTCTCGTAAGCTCAAGGACTACGAGCTTAATTATCCTACCCATGACTTGGAGCTTGCAGCAGTTGTTCATGCTCTAGTTCGTTGGCGACATTTCCTTTTGGGTAGGCCTTTCATTTTGAGGACAGATCATCGAGTTTGCAGCATATCTTCTCACAGCCGAACCTCAACGCTCACAATGGCGTTGGATGGAGTTCCTATGTGAGTATGACATGGAGGTTCAGTACATCAAAGGGAAGGAAAATGTGGTTGCAGATGCTCTTAGTAGACGATGACATGTGCTTGCTTCTTTGACACTTCAGTCAGATTTGAGAGGCAGGATTCTTGAGCACCTTCCAGAGGACAGATTTTATGAGGGAGCTAGACAGATGTTAGAGTCTCAGGGTTCATTAGAGGGCAGATATTCGGGGTGTGTTTTAGAGACAGATGGTTTGCTTCGATTCCACAGCGCATCTACGTGCCTAAGTCAAGTGATCTGCGTAGCTTCATCCTCACAGAGGCTCATCGAGCCCCATATGTGGCACATCCAGGAGTGAAGAAAATGCATGCCGATTTGAGGGAGTTATATTATTGGCCAGGTCTTCGACGGGACATAGCAGATTTTGTTGCATTGCCTTGAGTGTCAGAGGGTTAAGGCAGAGCATTCTCATCCCTGCAGACTTTTACACCCTCATGATATTCCCGAGTGGAAATGGGATGTGATCTCCATGGACTTCATAGTCGGACTTCCTATGTCATCTTATCATCATGACGCCATTATGGTCACCGTGGATAAGTTGACTAAGGTTGCGCACTTTTCACCAACCAAGGTCACCTATAATGCACAGGCCATTGCCAAGGTATTTATGGAGGACATTGTTAGGTTGCATGGGATTCCAAAGACCATCATTAATGACAGGGATACTATCTACACTTCAGTTTTTGGACTTCTTTTCAGGCCGCTCTGGGTACTCAGATCAATTTCAGTTCAACTTATCATCCAGAGACAGATGGGCAGACAGAGAGGGTTAATCAGGTGTTAGAGGACATGTTGAGAATGTATGTCATGGATCAACAGAGGAAATGGGAAGATTATTTGCATCTAGTTGAGTTTGCCTACAACAACAACTATCATAGTTCCATTGGTATGGCTCCTTACCAAGCTTTGTATGGACGACCTTGCAGGACACCTTTGAGTTGGGATAGACTAGATGATAGGATTATTCTGGGACCAACCTATCTTCAGGATTTAGAGCAGCAGGTTGTGTTGATTAGACAACGTCTTGAGCAGGCCAGAGCACGCCAAAAGGCGTATGCAGACACCAAGAGGATTGATCGTCACTTCTCAGTGGGTGACAAAGTCTTCTTGAGGTTCGTCCGCATAAGAGTCCGATCCGTTATGGAAAGGGTTCTAAGCTATCGCCTCGTTTTGTGGGGCCTTTTGATATTTTAGAGGTCATCGGTCCAGTTGCCTATCGCCTAGCTTTGCCACCACGCCTTGCACGGGCCCACGATGTTTTTCATGTTTCTGTACTACATAGATATGTACCTGATGCTTCTCATGTCTTGGATTGGTTGGCATTATAGGTAGAGGATGGAGGACAATGGAGATTGGAGCCCGTACGCATCTTTGGAGCACCGGAGGTCCTTCGGGGTCGAGACTTGGACCAGGTTAGAGTACAAAGTGGGACCGGTACGACGAGACAACAACTACTGGGAGGATGCGATACCTTTGAGGGCTAGATATCCCTATCTCTTTCAGTGACTTCCAGGAGGAAGTCTAATTTTAGTAGAGGGGGATGTAGTGCCCACACTTTTTATAGCTCAGTAGCTTGTTGTTTCTTTGCTCATAGACATGTTTTGACAGTGATTGGTTATATCTTGGACATTATATTTAGATATTTGATCTTATTAGACAGGTGTGGACATTTAGGCGTATAGCGCCAATTTAGCTTAATTTCTATATTGTCGCATTTTCTTGTTATGTCATGGAAACTAATGAATATGATGATGTGTTTGGAACCTAATTATATTGATGGATAGTTGTTGCATGGTGGGATTATATGTCACTTTATCATCTTGTCTAACTTTTGGAATATGGAATATAATTGTGCACGTTGTCGCATCTTGATTTTAGTAGGATGTTAGGTTAGTTTAGAACGCATTGATATCTTACTATGTCATTGAATTATATTGTATCGGACATGTGCGGTTAATGTGTGCAATGAGTGTGCAGGTGACAAGTTTATAGGAGAACGTGGATTCAGGCCAGCTACTCAATCTTGCACAAGCAAGCTACGGGTGAGCCCTAGCCATGTTCTTTGTGTGAAGCCTTAGTATAGGTGATTATTATTTTGGGCACTATGAGTGACCCCAATGTATGTAATGTATTGTGCTTTGAATTATTAATTTTGGTTAGGGTAGTTAGTTATGATGTAAACTTGTTTTGGGAGTTAATAACTCCTCTTTCATTTAAATTGTTGATTATGTTTAATGTGTCACTTAATCACAAGGGTTTAGGGTCACATGTGAGACCCTTGGGTGGTCCCCACACCCTCTACCCTTGTGCCAAAAATGCAAAACCCGAAATTAGGGTATTTTGGGCATTTTTGGGGACCCCTTTGTAGCTTGGGAGTCCCCCTAACATAAAAATGAGCCCTTGGACCCTACCTAATGGGTAGGGGGGCTTATTTTCAAGGCTAGAGGGAGTTTTCCCTCCCTTTTTACCTCTTGTTTAGTCACATCCATGTAAGGGATGTGGATTTGTGTGTTTATCAAAAGTTCCACTAGTTTTGTCTTGCTAACATTTAAGGGAATTTGGGAGAAGAGGGCAAAAAGATAATTTTACCCTTTCTCTCTTTTGTTTTGGCATCTTTGACCTTGATGAGGGAGAGGGGTGACACATGTCACCCCCTCATTTGTGAGGATGCTTGCTTGCTCCTCTTCAAATTCCCATTCATGGGAAAAGAGAGGGACTTTTTTTTTTGGAACTTCTTGCTTGGGGATGCTTGTGGATTTTGGAGCTTGGAGATTTGGCTTGAGTCAAGGTGTGGAGAAATTTGAAGTTGGAGAGATTTTTGGAGAGCTTTCCTTGAGGTAGGCTCTTATGACTTTTGTTGTGTTGTTTCCTTTTAGTGATGCTAGTTTGGGTGTTGAAAATTGTTATTTGTTGTATGTGGATTTTGGTTGTTGTTGCTTTGTTTTTACTCCCTCCATCATATGGCATGATGGAGTTTTGGAGTGTGGGGGAAGAGAGAGGGAATTTTCCCTCTCAATCCTCAAGGCTTGATGGACAAGCCTTGTAGGGTCTTATTATTTTCCCCTCAATGATTGAGGTGGGGAAGTTGATTCATTTGGCTTGAATCTCCTTCCCCATTCTTGGTAAGGAAACCCCTTTGGGGTTTGAAAATCCTTCCAAGAAGGACTTGGAGAAAGGGAGGAGGAATAAGGAGGATTTTGGATTGTAATTAGGAGCAATAAGGAGGGTATGGAGTTTGTGCTTTGTGCAAGAAATTTGGAATAAAATCTTTGGAGAACTTTCTCCTCTCTTCCCCATTTTTGGAGGATGAACATGGGTTCTCCTCCTTGTAAATTTTGGAGTCTTGTTGTTTGTATTGTCTTATTTTGTGTGCTTGCATTATTGTTAGTGTAACCTCCATCTTGTGCAAGTTTTGGTAGTTATCCTCTTTCCCTTGGGCTTGGGGGAGGCTAGCATGCATCCCAACCTTGGGATAGGCATGTGATGATGCCTATGGTTGGGTGGTTAAACAAGCTCTTTCTCTTTGTGTTTAGTTACTTCGTGGAAGGAAAGTTGGAGCCTTAATCTTGAGGATTGTTGGAGCATCCTTGAGGCATGGACTTATTATGTCTCTCTTCATTTTTGGAAGAGGGTTTTGTTTTTGATGAGCATATGATTCTTGTAGAAATATGGATGTGAGTTCCTTTGTAAACCTCCATTTGAGATTTGTGTATATAGTTTGAGGAAACATGTTTTGTTCAAAGGGTGTTTATCCCTCTCTTGATTATATTTGTAAAGTTGTATGTAATATGTAAAACTTACTACTCTCAATGAAAAGGAGAGTCTTGTTGTATTAAGAAGTGTTTTCTCTTCTTGTTTGTTGAAAGGAAATTACATATATATTTAGATCTTTAGCAAAAAGGTGGAATGGAGTAAATGGTACCACATTATGGCTAGTGTTTCCTTTTCCTACTTGGTAAATAAAGTTTGTATAGTGCTCCTTTATGCATCTTGGGCATCTAGACATATGAGTCTTTGTGATAATAAATTTTGGTAACATGTAAGAAAGTTTGCATTTGAAATGAAATCTTGGTTGTTAAAAAAAAAAATAAAACAGTTTGGTATTTATTGGTGGAAGAAATTATTATCTTTTGAAATGGATCTTCCCTTTGGAAAAGTATTATAGGTTAGTATTATAAAGTTCTTTTCTTTAAGATAATAGTTCATGGATTACCTTTACATTATTATTGTTACCCATTTAAGTTGTTATATTTTGTAATTTATTATTTGAATCATTTTATATATATATATATAATATATATATATATATATATTATATATATATTAAATTATATATTGTATATTTTAAATGTTTTTACAAAATACATATACAACACACACACACACAACACACACACACACACACACACATATATATACACATATACATATATATATATATATTATAGGTTAATAAATATATATATATATAAATATATGATTTAATATAAAATCGAAATATAATATATATATATATAAGTGTATATATATGGGGGGGGGTTCGGCCCCGCCCCATATATAAAATAAAAAAAAAAAAAATATATAATGGTTGGGGGGGATTCGGCCCCCCCCCCGCTCGCTGCTCACGGGGCGCGCCCCACAAACACCTCCCCCCCCGCCGCCCCACGCCCCCGCCCCCCCCCCCGCCCCCCCCGGCCCTGTCCCACCGCGCCCCCCCCCGCACCCACACCCCCCGCCGCCACCCGCCGCCCCCCACCCCTGCCCCCCCCGCCTCCCCTCTCCCCCCCCCGCGCCGCGCCTGCCCGTCCCTCCCCCCCGCGCCTCCCGCGCACAATCCCCACACCATGCCCATCCGCCGCTCCACTCCCATCCTCCCCCGCCCCATTCCTCCCCCTTCCACTTGTGTGTAACAACAATAAATCCCCCTCTCATCTTCTCAAAATAAAAATAAAAATAGTTTTTCATACACACATATAAATATATTTACTCCACATCAAAAAAAATAAAATACAGCATGAGTGTCAAAACAATACTAATAAAAATAGTTCCTTAGATCCTTCCATCAACATGTATGAAGAAACAAAGACCAAACAAAACAAATGAGAAGAGAGAAATAAGAGAAAGAGAAAGAAAAAGAGAAACATAGAGAAGTTAGGGCAATCCTAGGGTAAAAGGAGATCTAGGGCCAAGATTTATCTAATCCGAGGGCTCAAATAAAACTCTGCTCACTTTTAGTCATGGGAATATTGGTGGAAATGGTAAATTAAATTAAGAGGGGTGTGGACTTTTTTTTTAGGGGCCCTAGTAAATCTAAAATATAAGTAAATAATTAAAATCGGGTTTAGGCTAATAATTCACTTAATTGGGTAGATTAAAATAATATAAAATTAGACCTATAACATTCCCACTAGCATCACACTCAACTTGAAAAAGTTTAGAAAAATCAAGTAATGCCAAGATTGGTTCCTCTGTTATATTTTTCTTAAGAAAATGAAAACTCTTATCAGCTGCCTCAGTCCATTGGAATGTTTTTCTTGTCACCCTTAATTGTCTCTACTATTGGAGCACAAATCCCACTAAAATTTCTTATGAATTTCCTATAGAAGCTAGCCAAACCATGAAAGCTTCTTACCTCAAACACACTTTTAGGAGTAGGCCACTCAATGATTGCCTTTACCTTCTCCTTATCCATCTTCAATCCTTCTTATGAGATCAAGTAGATTAGTTATTTCTTCAAGAAAGTACACTTTTTAAGATTGATTAGTAGCTTTTCTTCATGTAAATTTTCAAGGACCAATCTCAAATGCTTAAGATGCTCTTCTTTTGACTGAATATATACCAAAATGTCATCCAAATAAACTATGACAAATTTACTTGTGAAATCTTTAAGCACTTCATTCATAAGCCTCATGAAGGTACTAGGAGCATTTGTCAAACCAAATGGCATAACCAGCCACTCATAAAGCCCATCATTAGTCTTAAAATTTGTTTTCCATTCATCACCCTCTCTAATTCTAATATGATGATAGCCACTTTTCAAATATATTTTAGAAAAATACTTGGCTCCACTTAGACAATCCAACAAATCATCAATTCTAGGCAATGGGAATCTATACCGATAGTGATCTTGTTGATTGCTCTAGAATCTATGCACATTCTCCATCCTCCATCCTTCTTAGGACTCAAAACTATAGGTACAACACAAGGACTTAAAATCTCTCTTATCAGCCCTTTCTCCAATAATTCTTGTACATGCTTCTTGATCTCTTCATTTTCCTTTGGAGTCATCTTGTAAGTAACCTTGTTTGGAAGATTAACACTGGAATCAAATCTATATGATGGCTAATGCTTCTAACTGGAGGTAACTCATCAAGAAGATCATCTACTACAATATCCACATACTCATTCAACATATCTTGAATCTCTTGAGGCAAATCGAAAGCTTTGTATTGGTAACAACACTTTTAGGCTTACCTACTAAAGCAAAATTTACCTCTTCCTTACTTCATTTGATGTAGGAACTCTTTACCACTCAACATCAACACTATAGAGCTTGATTTAACAACAACCTTATCTTCTTGTAAAGGTTTAAGAACATGCTTCTTTCCATCCTTCTCAAAGGTGTAGGTGTTGTGCCTTCCATCATGCACTGCCCTTTTGTCATATTGCCATGGTCTCCCAAGTAGAATATGAAAAACATCCATGGGCATAACATCACATATTATTTGATCCTTATAAGTTCCTATTTGAAAATATACCTTACATTGTTCATTAACCAAGAGTTGATGTCCTTTTTGTAGCCATGACACTTTATAAGGTGTAGGATGCATTACCTTTTCCAATCCAAGTTTCTCCACCATCTCTGTTGAGACAAGATTGTCTATGCTCCCACTATCTATGATGACTTTGCAACATTTTCCTTTGCTCTTGCATGTAGTTCTGAACAAATTATTCCTTTGAGGTGGTTCCATGACCTCCTTGTTTGGCTTAAGAAAATCCTCTTCATCAAGAGTGATTCACCAACTTCTAGTAAGTCTTCATGAACCTCTGACTCTTCCATTTCTTCCTCTTCACCTTGAGCCACATGAGCACCTCTTTCTTGGCTAGTTGAAGGATTTTCAAGACACTCATAAGACCTATGACCTGCATATTTATTACATCTAAAACACTTACCCAAGAATATTCCTCTTCCTCTTTGATAAGGTCTTCTTCCTCTTGGTGCATAACCTCCTCTTGAGCTCTGTGAGCTTCTGTCATCTTCTTGATATAATTGCAACTTCCTCCTATTCCCTTGCTGACCTCAACCTCTGAAAGTTCGCCTCTTCCTCTTGTATATGAAGTTTGCTTCCTTGAAAGATTCTCTTCAGCTTTGAGTGCTAATTGATAGGCTTCTTCAACTGTCCTAGGTGAAAGCATGCTGATCTCATCTTGAATAGCAAATTTCAGACCATTAAGATATATTATTACCTTCTCTAAATCATCCTTTGTATGACATGCTCTTATAGCCAACATTTAAAATTCTTCAACGTAATATTTTAAACGTCCTTTTTTCTTAAATTTTGAAGAGATATAAACAAACTAGTTTGATAATCTTTGGGTAAAAATTTACCTTTGAGTTTTTCCACCATTCTATCCCAATCTCTGATTTTTGTCTTTCCTTTCTGGATCCTCTCCTTTTGTACTCCATCCCACCAAATGGATGCATGGCTCTTCAATCTGGTAACAAAAACTTGACCTTCTTATCATCTGCCACTTCTTCATACTCAAAGTACTTATCCATTGCATCAATCTAGTCAATGAGTTCCTCGGGCTTTAGACTACCTTCATACATTGGAATTTCCATCTTAGGCTTAGAACTAGCCCCTACAATGGCCTTCAACAATCTCTCTTCTAGTCTATCTTCTGGAACAACTACTTCTCTAGCCACTATTGCCTCTAGATCTTCTTCATTGACATCTCCTAGCTCAATGCCTCTCCTCTGAGACATCTCAACATCTTGGAGTCTTTCCCTGAGATTCCTAATCTCTTCCATGAGTTGGGCCTAAGTAGCCGATTAGCTCTTGCTCCACCTCCCCTTTCTCCTGGTCTTGCTCTCGCCGCCACCTGTCTTATACCTCTTCAAACAACATTCCTCTATTCTTTGCTATCACTTCTTGAAACCAACTCTTCCGACTTGATCAAGTCCTTTTAGTAAATTCTTTGATACCAATAATTTGGTGTCAAGTCTTGTCTCAAAATTTCTTATCGGTTCTTATAATCACCTTGACTTCTTTTTCTTCCTTTGTCAAGTATTAGGACTTATTCAATATTGAGTTCACTATAGTTTTTAGTATTAAGATTTCCCTAAAGTCCATATATTTATGGTAATATATTCTAAGGGTTTATAGATCACAAGAAATTTTACCCTAAGGCTTATTTCTCTCAATTTGAAGAAAAACAAAGAATTAATAACTTCAAACTTGATTTTTATTGGTGTAAACTAACAACAGGATCAAGACAACTTATTTTCAACTGAAATCTATCACCTGTCACTTAAAAACACTCTCAACATTGATATCTATCGAATTGGAGGGTTAAAACATCAAATTAGATCAATTTCAAATTACAAAAACCTCAAATTTGTTCCCTGTATTGGTGTACACGACCTCATATTTTTGTCATTTATTTATCTTGGCACACATGCTTATTCACTCAAACTTTGCAAGCTTGTTCTTAGATGGGAGACGTATATATTTTGAAAGTTTTAACCGGTTTGATTAGGTAGATTTTTCTTTATCCATTGACTAGCTCAAGCCCATGAGCACTAGAATGACCATAAAACCTCTAAAATTGCGTTCAAAAACCCAAATAAAATTTGATGTGCTTTTAATGAATCCTTTCAGGTATTCAAATTAACAATTTTGAAAAATATGCCTTACAAGCTTGATTGTGATTTTATAGCTCATGCGGCCATGTTGCAAGATTATAAAAGAATAACCTTCAAATTTGTAATTCAACACTGTATATCTTTTAAAAACACATGAATTTACATAATTATTCAATAGTAATCTCCTAAAATGAATTTCATTTAAAGTTTTCATCTCAACTTAGATGATCCTCTCCTAAAGAGACTCTAAGAGAGCTCAACAACACACCTATATTAGCTTAAAAACATTCTAAATGAAAGGGAAAATGAGATAACTCTCATCTCCACACCTTAACAACTCGTGCATGATATCTATAAGTGGTTAACATGGCTCAAAGAGCCTTATTCAATGTAAAATACTTATTTACACACCTAATCCACCTAGAAAATTTGCTTTTACCAATTAATTCACTCTTACTAAGAAAATTTACATACAAATTAAATTTGAAAAGAAGAAGAAATGAAACTACTATAAAAATATAATGCCCACAAAGCACATATCATCATTCTTCATGTTATTGGATGATGGTCTTGCATCATAAAGGCACCGGAAAAATAGAAGATCTCAACATGTGGAAACCATCATGCAAAAATTTGAGTAGAAGCATCCCATTGAGTATTCCACCATGCAAATGAAAGGAGAAGAAGTTTCAAGGGGAAAATATATGACTTCTAATGATCAAGTGCTAGAGGAGAAAATCAAGGACCTTAAGCCCAAAAAATAAAAGAACTCCAATCTGCAAGTTGATGAAGAGATTTAGGGTGTGAAAGCGCAAATTAGAAATGATGAGGACTACCTTCAACTTGTTGCTTTATCTCGAACAACAACACATGACGAGATACATGAGAAGCAAAATAATGAAAGGAAAGGAGATAACAAACAACTTGTTGATCCTAACATAACAACAATTGTTGTGAGTCATTTTGTGTTTTTAACAAGTGTATTATGTTTCATAATATGACACTTCTATATGGGAAACATCATAAGGGATACTATATAACCAAAAAGAGTCTAAGGATGATAAATACACAAGAAAAGGGGAGAAATCAATTGCTGATCCTAATTTAAAAATTTAGAGGTACAATGTTCAAAGGGGAATCTCTCTTCCATTCTTGAATTGGGTACATTCTTTGACCAATGTGTGGAAAGATAGTGGTGGAAAGAAGCAAATATGGAAGACCTATCATGATATAATTGTTCATGGGCACTATAAGGTATGGGATCTGGGTAATATGTTGCATTTGTCCAAAGTTATCAGTTCTGATTTTGAAAGCTTTGTGACTGATTTCATAAGGAAAAGAAAGAATTCAGAATTATCTTTTGAGATTATAAGTGTTGGAAAGCATGGATTCTTCTTAGGAGACTCCGATGCAAGAAGGGAGAGTACCTCTCAAGGTACTAATGTGGGTTTTCTAATTGCTAAACTCCCTATGACAACCATAAAGGGTAAGAGAACAAATTTTTATCATCTTCACTTGCTAGACTATTCATAACAACAGTCATAACGAGAGGTGATAGAGTGCTATTAATGAAGTTCATGACTGGTTTTTATATCAGCAACATGGTGGAACCCTTGGAAGGGTTAGTGGGGGCACTTGGTCCTCAAAATTTTCAAAGAAACAAGGTGCAATCTGTTGATAATGAAGAGGAGTTGATTTCAAGGGGCATTCATGACTTCCCACTATGTGGCATCCTAAGGTATGAGAGTGGTTACCATATTTTGAGTTTGTTGATTTCTCCTATGTCACTGCCATATTTCTATCCTCTTGAACAACATGCACATGTTTGGATGATTGAAGATGACTATTCCCTAATCAAGTTCCAAGGTATGCTAGATAGGACAACCACATTCTCCCTTCATATTGTTCTTGATTCAATTAGTAAACATGTGTTCCTAAAGAAGATTGTGGGGACATCAAGTTGTAGTTATGGGAAGATGAAGGGCACCAAATGGAAGGGAGATCCTTTCTCCTTACTTCAAAAGATGATATATAGGATGACCCTTGCCAATGGAATCATAATTCTTTGCATGAAGGAAATAGTACATCAGCCTATTCTATTGAAAGAACATGAGGTATGTGATATAATTTTTGTGATTGAGTTTTCTAGAGATGAGGTTGATCTTGGGAGACAACGGTTGCATGATTTTAAAGTGGAAGATCATATTCGAGTTGAAGAATATAAGGTGAATGAAGTTTTTGATCCTATATCAGAAATTCAGAGTTATAAATGTATGATGAACAACCCCAATTATGATGTTTCGAGATGTGTTGTCTTCTCTCATGACGGGAATCAATTGGTACAACAAATGGTATAAGATTCATTGGGTTTAATTTGATAAAGTTTATGGATACATGAGTTCTATTTTTGATTTTCTCTTCTCTTACATTTACAAGTGGGATAAAAATAATAGGGAATCATCATGCACAAGTTACTTCGGGTATGAAGAGCATTATAAGCCTCACATGGATGTTGGGTATCATTTAATTTTCTTTTCAATTTTTTACTAATACATGGTTATATGGAGGCCTTGGAGAAAACATGGGAAAAGAGAATAAAGTGTGGGGTAACCATGCATATTTCAACATAAAAGAAATTGGCGACCTATTTCCTTTGAAAGATATACCTTACACAAAGAAGGTAACCCATTTCTTTATTTCCATTTAGAGGTATGAAGTAATTGAAGGTTTTTGTACAATTGGGTTAGTTGAAGTTGAAATCATTCCTTCGATACATTGGCTGCCATCTTTAGGGGAAATTGCCCTCATTCACTATGTGACAAACTAATTATTTTGGAGAAAAACAAAGAAATAGGTTTCATGGCATCCATAGGGGATTACATTTTTACAATTTATTAGTTGGTTGGGAAGAAGAAATTACAGCTGAATTTATAGAAGGTTTTGATTTTAAAAGGAACGATAACTGAGATCATGCCAAGCCAAGAACATAGATGTTAATCAAACATCACGATCAATAAGATGAAAGTAATTCACAGAATAACTCTACATAAACCTTTGCAAACAAATGAGCACAATATCATATTTTATTATGGAACTCATTGAAATACAATGAGAATGAGTCTTGCTTATATAGGCAAGGAATAACAATCTAAGAGTCAGTCAAGGTTGTAAATCAAGTCATAAATCATGGAAAGAACTAGTCAAGTCCATAGATTTATGAGAGAACTAGACATCAAAGATCTAGTCAATACCATAGATCTAGGAAAGAACTAGTCAATACCATAAATCAAGGAAAGAACTATACCTAACAACTAGATAATAACTCCCGATATCTAAATAAATAAAAGAAATATCCACACACATAAGTGGGTGAGGATAAATACAATAATGTACCTAGGTAAGCATGAGCTAAGGTAAATACCTACTCTGACACTCCCCCTCAAGTGAAGCTAGGGGCCAAAATAGAAGTGGCATGTCCACAGTATGAGTCCCGACAACTAGGCCTGATGAGGTACTCATGTACAATATATCCATGAAGAAATCTCGAACCAAAAGAAGGAAAGAATCCTGCTAGAAGGAAAGAGAAAGAAGAAGAAGAAGAAGGAAGATGTTCTCACAAACACCCCCAAGAACAAATTCCGAAACCCCAAGCATTCCACACAACTCAAGGTAGCAAGGTGATGCAAAAGGCTTCGTAAAGATGTCTGCAAACCTGTTGTTGAGTCGAATGTACTCCAAGAAAAGAACTCCATCCTGAATGTGCTAACGAATGAAGTGGATGTGTATCTCAATATGTTTGGTCCGCTAGTGCTCAACTGGGTTGCGAGAAATGTGAATTGCACTTTGGTTGTCAAACCAAAGTACAGTCGGTGAATCCTGTGGGAATCCAAACTCTATCAATAACTGGCGAAGCCAAAGAATCTCTTGACTCATTTGTAACTCTGCCTGTACTTTTGTCTCGAAGATGAAAGTGCAATAGCTCGTTGTTTTTTACAGCCCAAGCAATGGAGTAGAACAAGACAAAAAAGATAGCCAAAAGTGGAATTCTGTCATCAATAGAACCTACCCAATCTGAATCTGTATACCCAACCACCGAGTAGTAGAGCCCCTAGTGTAGTGTAGGCCAAAGTGGGAAGTGCCATGTAAATAGCGCAAAATCCTTTTAAAACCTGCCGGTGACTACTATGAGGAGAATGTGCAAACCGAGATACAAACCCTACCGTAAATGAAATATCATGGTGAATATGAGTTAAGTACATGAGACTCCCAACTAACTGCCTATACAATGTAGGATCACAAAGTGGTGTGGTACATGTAGATGTAAGAGTAACTCCAGACTAAAAGGAGATGGACTTGGCTTCCAATCAGCCATATCAAAGTGCCTATAAAGATCATGGGTGTACTTTTGCTGACTCAAATGAATCCCGAACTCATTGCGAGAAATCTGCAAACCAAGGAAATAATGCAATAGCCCAAGATCTGTTATGTCAAACTGTGTAGAAAGAGCCCTCTGAATACTCGAATGTGGGAAAAGAGCTGCGCGAAGTAAGTAACAAATCATCAACATACAAGACAAGTATCACAATATCCTCACCAACATGTTAGATATACACTGTATGATTGGAGTGGCAACGAACAAAACTAGTAGATAGAAGAAAAGAATCCATCTTCTCATACCAAACCCGAGGGGCTTGTTTAAGACCGTAGAGAGACCTTCGGAGCCGATAAACAAGAGAAGAATCCTAAACAAATCCAACCGGTTGCTCTATATATATTTCCTCTTGTAGATCTCCATGTAAGAAGGCACTCTTCACGTCCATCTGGTATACGGGCCACCCCTATGATGCAAAAGAATAGCAAGTACAAGGCGTCAGAATCCATCTTAGCAACGGGTGCAAAAGTCTCGAAGGAATCAATACCTTCAACTTGTGAAAAACCCTTTGTAACAAGACGAGCCTTATACTTGTCAATGGACCCATCAGCTACATATTGGTTCGGTATACCCACTTACACCTAACCATATTTCTTCCTTTAGGAAGAGATACTAAATCCCAAGTATGATTCTTCATTAAAAAAATACTCATTTTGCCATCACATCATCCCACTCTTGTATCCCATGAGCTTTTGAAAAAGACCTGTGGATCCTCAAAACTACGACACAAAAGTCCGAACTTGTAGAATGTGTGTGATGATGCCTAGTGGGTGGAAGATCTTCTATGAAAGGTGTTGCCTCAAAAGCGTAGAAGACGAGCCCACTTAGGCATAGAGACAACATCGGTGGGAATAAGATTCTCAACGACATCTATAACCTCCTCATTAATATCTTCAAAGAAAGTATCCTCAAGATGAGATGAAGAAGAAGAAGGAATTGAAGAAGATGAAGAATCATAAGGAGTGAAACGCTCATCAAACTGAACATGTGTTCGAAAAAGAATATCACATGTATCAAGATCTAAAAGATGATAAGCTCTCATGTCTTCACAATACCCTACAAAGATCAAGGGTTTACTCTTCTTATCCAAAGCTTTCCTTTTCTTTTTTGGCACAAAGGCCTAAACATGGCTCCCAAAGACTTGAAAAAATGAGACATTTGGCTTAGTGTTGGACCAAGCTTCCTCTGGAGTCAAATGCTCAAGTGCTCTATGTGGTGTGCAATTTTGAATGTAGTTAGCACAATTAACTACTTCTGCCCAATAGATAGGAGGTATATCTCTAGAATGCATCATACAGTTAGCCATTTCCTTCAAAGTTCTATTCTTCCTTTCTATTAATCCATTCTGTTGTGGAGTATGAGAAACAAAATGCTGGTGAATAATGCCTTGAGTTGCCAAAATGTCAGAAAAATCATTACTGAAGTACTCCCCCCATTATCAGTGTGAAGGTTCTTTATGCTACTAGAAGATTGTTTCTCGACCAAACCCTTGAAGACTTTGAAGTGTGAAAAAAATCACTTTTGTACTTGAGAAAATAAACCCAAGTACGCCTCGAGAATTTATCAATAAATGTAAGTGCATACTTAGCTCCATTGAAATATGGGGTAGGAAAAACCATCAAATCACTATGCACAAGCTCAAGTGGTGAGGAAGCTCTCTTAAACAAATTCTTAGGAAATGGATCTTGGTGTTGTTTTCCTAATGCACAACTTGAACAAACTCCTTCAAGATAAGAAACTCTAGAAAGACCATCTACCATACCATGAGTGCTCAACTCCTTCAAATATCTATAATTTAGATGTCCAAATCTTTCATGCAAAAACTTACTCTCGAATGTGCATGAGAAACCAATCATGTCCCTATAGAGGAAGTGTCATCAAAACCCTCAAAGTGATATAGTTTAGAACTATGATCAACAATACCTTGAGCAAACAAGTGAATGAGGCTCCAACAAAGTTTGTACTTCTTCTCCATGTGGTGTAAAAGTCACTGATTTTCCTTGACTAGAATGACAAATTTGATACACAGAAAGTAAATTTGTAGTGATGTTAGGAACATATAGTGCATCTTGGATATTTCCACCATCAAGTTGTATATCACCTTTTCCCTCAAGAAAGGAAAGCAGAATATTCAACCTCAATTTTAGAAGTAGAACTCAAACCTAGAGAAACAAAAGACTCCTTGGAAGAAGTCATGTGATGAGAAGCACCATAATCAATAACACAACTATCTACAAGTGGTGACTAATATCTCCCAACAACATTAAGTGCTTTGTCATGCTGATTAGAAGGAGGTGGCATGGAGATAGAAATTATGTTTCTTGACTGCATCCTCTAAGGCTTGCATTCACTTATAACACCTATGTTCTTCATGATTACTACCCCCACAAAAAGAGCATGAACGACTAGACTTATTCTTGGATTTAGAAGATTCATTGGGTTTTGAGTTGTTTTCTTTGGGTTTAGGAGCATTTTGAGATGGAGAAGGTGTGGATTTGGTTTTACCATTTTAATTTTTCTTGCCCTTAGGATTAGATACAACTAATACCTTTTGAGAGGCGGAAGACTCAAGGTGAAACAATTTGGATTCTTCCCTAGTAAGTCTTTCACAAAATTTTTTAAGTTAGGCATTTTGAATGTGTCACCTAAGGCATCCATGCTAGAGAAAAAGGTAGAAGCAAAAATTTGGAATGATCCTCTCAACTTGGATAGAATCAAGTCAACACACTCTTCATTTTTCTTATCTCTTCCACTCCTCTTCAATTGTGTGTCAACAAATGCTTGAACTTGGTAAGATAGTCTATAATTGTTGGAAAATATTAGGAATTAAGAGAGGTGATCTAAATGTTAAGTTGCATGGCTCTCATATGATCCACCTTACCAAATAAATATTCTAATTTCTCCCATATTTTGAAAGGAGAGTCACACTTTTCCAAATAAAACAAAATACTGTCACTTACATAAGTTCCTATCAAACCCATACACTCATCAAATTTGCACCAGTACTGAAATTTCTCATATTTTCTAGTGAAAATTGGTTGTTCTTATAAGTTAAAGCCCATAATTTTTTCGGCTTAATTATTGTTTCCATTCTTGGTTTCCATGTGTTGTAATTATATGTTATGAATGGCTCAACATGATCTAATGTAAAAGTAGATGCCATCTTCAAAAAATCACCAAAAGAAATGCAAGAACCAAGCAATGCAACAAGATCCCCAAGCAATGCAACAAGAGCCCCTCTAGATTTTGACACTTTATAATGAGTGTGTGTTACAATATGACACTTTATAATTATAGTGCGATTCTTAAAATAAATATTTCCAATGGAAAGAGCGAAAAAACAAAAACTTTTGTAAAAACGATACTCAAAATCGAGTTACTTGATCAAAAGTTACAAGTTTTTAGTATTATGCTCTACTATTTATTTTAGTTGCCACTAAAACAAAATAAAATGCTCTTGCTTTCATCACACAACTAACGTGAAAGGGGGCTAGAGTTAAGCACATACTAGTAGGAATCACAAGCTTTAAGCCCTCATATGACTATACCATATGACCAGGGGATAAGAATTTCAATGGGTGTGTGCAACTTATTATTTTGGGGTGTGTCACTTTGGTTTTCGAGAAAGTCACATCCAATTGCTTCTTCTAGTAAAAACTACTATTTCTAGATCTGTTTTGAAAGCGACATTATTTGCCCAAAATAGTAGTTTCATGGATTTTCTCGAAATAGCAAAAAAAGTGCACCATCGTCCATGGACCCCTACCAAAATAAGAAAGAAATGTTTTTTCCGAACCCTTCTACTGCACGCCAACCGAGAATGCTACACTTGAAGAAATAAAAACCCGAGATCGAACTCGAAAAACCCAGAAAACAAAAAAAAACCAAAAAACCGCGCCCGAAATGGTCAAGTTTACAGTTGATCTTAGGGTTTTGCCACCTTTTGGATTCAATGGAAGCCTCTGTTTTGCATAAAAATGCATGCAAAAATAAAATACGAGCAAATCCCGAAATATATGAATATATAAAAAATTATTTGCAAAATAAAACTTTACAGACGGATGTCAATAACAATCTCTACTCTCGACACCATAAAAGAACGATAACCAGATCGTGCAGCCAAGCCAAGAACAGATGCTAATCAAACATCACGATCAATATGATGAAAATAATTCACGAATAACTTTCTGCATAAACATTTGCAAACAAATGAATAGTAATATTATATTTTATTATGGAACTCAATGAAATACAATGAGAATGGGCCTATAGGCAAGGAATAACAATCTAAGAGCAATCAAGATCGTAGATCAAGCCATAAATCATGGAAAAAACTAGTCATCAAAGAACTAGTCAAGTCCATAGATTTATGAGAGAACTAGACATCAAGGATCTAGTCAATACCATAGATCTAGGAAAGAACTCGTCAATACCATAGATCAAGGAAAGAACTATACCTAACAACTAGATAATATCTCATAATATCTAAATAAATAAAAATAAATATCCACACAGATAAGTGGGTGAGGATAAATACAATAATGTACCTAGGTGAACATGAGTTAAGGTAAATACCTACTCTAACAAATTTTATTTGTTTATCAATAGATTATCATTTTTCCATCCCCTTTCTTGATTTATGGTCTCATTGGAAATGTGTTTGACAGTTGTTGCGGAAACTCTTCTTGCAAAATACTATTATACACTTTTGAGGGTTTTATCCTTCAATTTTAGTCACTTCAAATCTATCCTCATTTTATCTTCAGAGATTTGTGACCCTCTCTTGTCATTTCTAGTTGAATAATGTCATAAAGGGAACTAATTTTTAGTTTGATGAGGCTTTTCCCAACTGATATCTAAGGGGGAATTACAGGGATATTGTGATATCGAATAGTACAACAAAATATTGGCACACTCATCAAATGGGTGAACACATATCAACCGATCATCGACTTGAAGAAGGGCTAATGAGATCTCCTATTATTTCTAATATGTTTGCTTCATGTGTAGGGATGGAGATAAACATGGAAGATGAGAAGGGATTGTTGTCTTATATACTCCATGACGACATTTTGGGGTGGGCAGCCTTGGGGTTTAGATAAGCTTGTTAAGATACCGATTCCTCATACACTTTGGTGAAGGTACAATGAGTTTGGAGCGCATTATGCATTGCTAATTACTCTCATAAGTTTGTGTTGACTCGATGGAAGCAAGTGAGGATGGCATATTCTCCCAATGGCTTCATCATTGGTCGACATCCGATCAAAACTTTGTGAACACTACATCATGTCCTCTTTCTTACACATGACACTTGGGCAAATGAGTTTGAAATTGCTTCATGGGAAAGAAATTGGAGAAGGGGGACCAAACGTCCCTCTTCCTAAAATAACCATTCGAAAACTATTAGCCCAATTTGGTTTTCTAGCAAACTAAGGGATAATTAAAATGGGAACTATATTCTTAATGAATTATTATAAAGTGCATAAAAAGAAATTTTATAAAAAGCACTTATATTAATTTATTAATGACTTAATAAAAATAAAAGGGAAAAAGTCACTTTATATTTGTCATTTCTCCCTTGGAAAAATGTGACCTATGTTGGAGAGGAGACAAAACACAAAAAAATTAAATGCGGGAAAAAGTAAGTGATTAGTGGTTGTGGGTGGCTACTTAAGTTAAGATTGCTTATAAAAGCAAGTCGACTTGGCTTTGAAAAACATATCTTTTGTTTTATAAAAATTTTGAATTTTGTCTGAGCTTTCTTAGCTTTGCAAATAAACTTTAAGGATGAAAACCCTTGAAGTCATCTCTAGAAGACAAAAACCCTCTTGAGGATTAGAGAAAGAGGAACGAAAACTCTTCTTTCTTGTGAGAGGATTCTCCATTCAGGGGTTTCCATTGAAGATCAAGGTTTTATTTGTGTTTTCTAGCAGTGTTTGAGGGCTATATTTTATAGATCCGAGCAAGGGTTTCAAGGAGATATTGGTTGTTGTTCGAGGTATTTTTATGCATGTGAGTCTTTGTTGAAGGTAAAATCGAAGAAGAATCGGATCTACGTGTTGTGATCGGTTTGAGGCTTGTTTGAGGCTTTCCAAGTGGGGTGAATGGTTATTGATTTCGATACAACTAGGGTTTCATCTACACATTTCCATATTTCGAGCTTGTTTTGGGTGCCTTCCACACATTGTAAAATTTTGATTTTGGTATCATTGAATTTTTTTATTTTATCTTCAATTTGAGCTATCATTTATCAAAATCTTTCGGTTATTTTTTGAGTTATAGATTTGTGAAGTTTCAGCTATTTTCCTATAATTAAAAATCAATTTTTTAGTATTTTACAAAAATATAAATATTTTCATATTTGATAATTCAAGGGCTAGCTATAGATTTAATTTCATAATTTTTGAAGGTGTTTTGAGGCTATTTTACACTCATAGGCAAATCTCCTAGGGTTTTGGCAAGGAAATTTGGGTTGTTTGCATTACTTTCATAAAAATAATAATTTCTGACTTCTTGTCATTTATTTTCCACATTCAGATTTCAACGGTTTTGATAAATAACTACCGAATCTTACATTTTTATTGGGATTTGTCGTTATTATTCGTTTGGGGGCACAATTTGTCCAATGGAGGATATTACACCTTCTTAACTACCATTATAAGTTATACATATTTCTATAACTATAAAATCTATCAATGATTCAATTTTAAAATGAAAGTTATGATACAATAATTTGTATCTCCATTTTCTAGGTTTGCTTCCACCCCTTGTACACCATATCACCTAGTTGCACTATTGACTTGAAGATTTCAATAATGATGGCTATGATTTCATGTTAATTGTGCATGTGAATAAATTTACCTTTTATTTAAAGCTCATATTTGAGGATTGATTAAACTTTTGAGTTTGTTATTAAAATATTATTGTGTGGAATAATTCAAAAAAATTAGTGACCACCTGTTATATTAAATTATTCATATTAGTATATTATTTTGCATTGTTTTTCTTCTCAATAAAATATACTATTGAAATCAACACACTTTGCAAGTGTTTTGAATTTCCATAATATTATTCACATTGTGTTCCCAAGCTTTTATGGATAGGGTTACAATTTTGAATAATTAAGAGGAATGAAAACCTAAGTTTCATTGAAAAGCATCAACAATGACGAGTTAAGATGTTGGGAGGTAGATCATACGAGGAAAATTAGAAGTAAAAATTATGCATATACCTATGATTATCTTAATACACTAGATAATAATATTTATTTTGAAAAGGTTCTGTTATAATAGAAACCTACCATTGATACATTAAAATGTAAAAAACAATAATACCACTTTTTTTTTTAATAATTTAAAAACAATTAAAATTAAGATATGTTATTTTTGGATCTAAGATATATACTAACAAGTATAGATTTCATTATTACACCAATAGGAATGCATACTATCAAAGGTACCTAGTTGAATGCATGACGTTGAGTTGGATGATCGAGATGGAAGGAGACCGAAACGTAAATAATATTACCGAGGATAAGTTGAGGTCTAATATATTTTCAAGGTTTGATAGGTCGGAAGTTGTTCTTTTGAATATTCTTCCCACTGGTAGTCCATGTTGTAGTCCCTTGGTAGCCTCTTAAGAGCTCAGATTCATAATTGGATCATAAATTTTGAAACTATGTTGCCTCCTCGTGATCTTTTTCAAGCTTGTATATTATGGGAAACAAAAGATTAGGGTTTTGATTATGATTTCAAATGGGAATGTTGGTGAGCGAGTCGAGCGAGTAGCTTAGCCTGAAGCTCTCTATCACACATAACACTATTTCAAGTGTATGTACATCCATTGTTATGATGACAACATGGAATCTAATTTTATTTAGGTTATGTTGTTTCATGGTGGAGATGATAAGTTGAATGACGAGAATGATCTAGAGGGCATGGTGGGATATCATAGAAGTGTGAGGGATTCACACATATACAAACTTCCGATCTCGCATCCGGTGGTGAAGGAGAATCTATGAAGCCTTTATGGGTGAGGAGAATATGAATGTCAAGTTTCCAATAGATTCTCCATTTGCAACATCCTATGGATCTTTCGAGGCCCTCTAATTGCCTTGTGATCTATGACATCTTTGCTTCATGTAACTCCCTTCATAAGGAATCCACTCAAAGAGTAATTAACATTATCTTATATTTTACATTTTTATTAGTATCTGGGAGGAATATATATATATATATATATATATATATATATATATATATATATATATATATATATATATCTTTATTGTTTGTCACATAATGATGGTAAGGCACAACCCGTGAAGTACATCATTGGCCATCTCTATTCCTCACAAAATAGATATGACCTTTTCCATCTCTATCGCTTATTGTGCTCTCCTTCACTTCCAAGTCTTTTGTACAAGGGCCACTTTGAATGGTTAGGGGTACCATTGCTTTAAATTTTCTCTTCCACTTCCTCCCTAACATTATGTGTATATAATTTTTCCCCAAACAAACATCATGCATATATTCTATTAACAAATAACAAAACATCTATTTTTTATATTATTCCCATATAAGACTTGTCGTTCAAAAATAATGTACAACTTAAGAATTTGACACCTTATGAAACAAAAAAATGTGACAACTAGAATCTTGTTGTTCAAACTTAGTAAATGGGCGGGTGATAAGTTGCATGAAATGCATAATCCATTAAGAGGTCCAAATTTTTTTGGTGTACAATTTCTAGTCTTTTCAACAAATTGGAGTGTATATATTTTTTCTACAAAGATAAATTTTTAATCCTCAAATAAATTTCCATTTGTTGTCCATGGAGTGAAAAAGTTTGTCTTGGTTGATCAATCTTTTTAGTTATTTTAGGGTCAAAATTATCTTTGAGAATTATTTTAATATAATTGGTTAATAGAATTTTAATGTTATTGATGTGATAATGGAGATTGGTATAGGTTGTTTTCCTTGTTCAAGTTATACGTTCATGTTTATAGAGACTCAATTGAATGAGGAAATGTCTTAGGTTCATCAGAAGCGGGAAAATCTAGGGGCATATCCTTTTATAACTTCATATTTTACCTCACCGATTTGGTATGTGCATGGAAATGGGGGACCAAAAGGGGGCCAAAAGTGGACACTTCTCCTCGAAATAAATTAAATCTGAACTTCAACAAGGAATTTGAATTGCATATGCTTAACATTTGATGATTTTATAATACCAAGATTCCTATTTCTCGGGATCTAGTTTCTAAACTACTATTTTATTTTTAAAATTGTGGAGATTAAGAGAGTCAAATGTAGTGCACACACAAAGTGGTCATGTTTTTGGGTCAAAGTTTTACCTCAACAATTATATATCTTACAATTATGGTTCAATGTATAATTTATGTCCATGATTTATACACATTTTGTATTGTTATTCTTTATATGCTTTATATTTGTTCATGATTCCATATGCTTAGCATGTATTCAACTACATCACATGTCTTTAATGTTCTTGTTATATACATAATTATAGTGTTTACTCTACATTTTATCACATAAGATACGTGTTTGCCTTTGTGTCCTTATCTTGTTTTCTATTTGTTTGGTGTGTATTTAACATCTTTTATCTATATTTGTAATGTATTATGTGTATCTTACATGTCTTTTCTCCATGTTTTTTTTTTTATTATTGGCAAATAGTTTTTTGAAAGGGACTATACCCTTGTACAGGAAGGCTCAAAAGCCAAGATTAAAACATGGAAGCCCTACAGCAGAAAACAATCTGCTCAAAAAAGTACCAACATCCAACAACAATTCAAAAAAACAATTTGAAAAACAACAATCAGTCTGCAACAGTACTGCAACACCATGGCAGATCCAAAAACCACTATTCGGAAAAGACAAGGGACAATGTAGAACAACCGAACACCAAAAGAGAGATGAATCATCGAGGCGGAGAAGTGTCATTCTTTAAAATAAACTTTTTCTTTTTACGGACAGTTACCCAACCTGATGATGCCTCCACGAATGGAGGGTTAGAAAAAGGAGAATTTTCCATATTAGCAAAAGTTCCAACTGAAACAACATCATTGTTTTCATGAGACAATTTCTCCTTGCTGTCAACAACTAAATGAGATAAATTTGCTGCAATTTCCTTGCTATTGGCAATAGGATTTTCCGATAAAGGGGTTTTAGGGACAAAGCCGATTCAACCTCAGCATTTGAAATTGCTTCAAGGTCCTCTTTTGCATCGAAAACCAAATGTTCCGGGCGGGCATCCTTCCACCAACTGCGTTTCTCATGCTGGCATTTTGCCAACCCACAAGCAATAGAGGTATGACCAAGACAGAAACATCTTCTACATCGAAATGGAAGACCTTCGTAATCTAAAGGTTGTGACCAAGTTCTGCTTTGCACCCTGAGATCAATGGTTGCAGGGAGGTTTTTAGCCGTGTCAAGTTCCACCAATATCCGAGCATAGGTAGTGTGGGTGTATTCAACAGTTTGAGAATCTATAAAAAGAGTAGTTCCCAAGGTGTTTCCAATAGATTTCAAAATTCACCGCTCCGAGTGGAGGGTAATTGGGCGATCGGATCCAAACAGGTTTGCATGAAAAAGACTTAGTGAGTGGGTTAAAAGAGGGGAACCAGGGTTTAATGATCAGGTACTTAGATTGGAAAACCCAAAGCTTGGAAGCTATGGAGTTTTTATCAGCTATTGAAAAAAGTCACAATGAAGATACCTTTAGCACACGGATATAAGTCTAACCTCCCAGCGAGCAAAGGAGTCCAGTGCTTGGAAATCCATGCGTGTAGGTCAGGAAGGCTGGGCCAGAGTCCTCCGAATCTGCAGATCAGAGCATGTTCCTGATAGTATTTTTCAGTTGTAATGACCTCCTCCCCAAATGTTATGCATGGGGTATTGTCTGCAGGCTTCAAAGGAGAATCCTTGCCCCTTAATGCTTCCTTGAAAGAGGTTACAGTGTGGCCTTGAATAGATGTGCCTTGGCCAGTCCCGTCTAGAGCATGGTGAACTCCCAAAGCACAGGTGCCCCTTCCCCACTAGAGGGACCCTGACCGGTAAATGTGCTGCCATCCTCAGAGGATGCAAAAGCGAGATTAATCCAAGATAGGGTTGAGTCCTTGTGATCAGCCTCCAAAGTCTTACCGCCTCCAACTGCAGGTTGAAAGGGTCGCATTGCAGTCTTACGCGTAGGAAATGAATCACGAGCCTGACCATCACCAGGGGAGGAAGGAGATCCACTGGAACCCACACCGGCAGCCGCATTGCCATCCCGTCCAGGAGCAGAGCCACCGCCATGGACGCGACTAGGGTTAGAGATGGGTCGGGTAGCGACCATGGAGCGATCGGGAGTAGTAGGGTTTCAAAATACTCTTATCCATGTTTGTTGTGTCTTCTAGGTTCATCTTATTTATGTTTGGCATGTGATCAACACATTTTCTATGTTTTTGACATAACTTCAATGTATTTGCTTTATATTTGGTCGCATAGGTGACTTGTTTTTGTCATGCATAATGTATATTAATTGTCTTATGTATTTAAATGTGATTGGTATTTATTGAGTCTTATGTACTTGTTCCTTGATTGTCATCTCTAAGATATTAGAATTGTGATTGATTATATATGTGACTTATTTCTCCCATGATTATATTCATCAAATGTTTGAAATCTTACTAATTTCCTACATTTCTATCATTCATATCATATATGCACTAATGGAAAGGAACTTTACTTATTCCTTAGACTAACATATATTCGAATGATTGATTCCCGTTTTTAAAATATATTTCATATGTTGTAAAATTTCATTCTCTCTTCCATATTCTCGATGCCTTGTCTACATGATAACATGTCCTTCTATATTACCAACACCTTTCCCATAAATGGGTACATTTTAATATTATAATTAGACTACTTATGTTTTTCTTATAATGGACATGATACTTATACCATAACATTGATTATACCTCACATATAAGGGATATATTACTCTTGTGCTTATATTAAGTATATGTAATGAAATTACTTAGATAGATATGAATATCAACAAAAATAGAAGGTTAAAATATAGAGAAACGATCACAATATGCAAGTAGAATGACTTAGTCACTTTGAGGGGGAACCTCCAAACCATACAATAAGACTCAAGTGCTCAATATGATGATAATCTACTACTCTCTAACTCCTATATATACCCTACTATGTTATGCAAGGCACCAAGGTGACCTACTAAGCATATGAAATCATAAATAAATATGATATGACATGTTAAGAGATTATGTTATCCACGTGTTAGCTATATATATCCTTATATATAACATATCATTAATGATGTAGCATGGACCTCCCCTTCAAATGAACATTGTCCCAAATATTGACAATTTATGGATGATTCTTCAAACAAGTGTAGTCCTCAATGTTGATGATATTTGGATAGTGGTATATGAAATCTTCCTCCTATATTTCCGATGCATTGTTTTGATTCTTTCACTTCATTCAATACTCATAGATTACCTTCTTTCGCCGGTGCTCACTATGTCCTTTGACTGCGCTAGATCCTTTGGGTGGATCTTCAAGGTTGATATAATTGGTGGCGGATGGAAATGAGTAGATAGTTGGTGGCTAGATCTCTCATATGTGTCTTAGATAATGGCACCTCCTCAACAATAATTGAATATTCTTCACTCCTTTCCTAAGATTCTAGTGGTATGTGGGCCATCGTCTATTTTCTTCCATTGTAAATAATTTTGATTGAGGGCCCTTGATTATCTCGCATTTTATGAGATCTCACCTTTGAGGCGAGTTTAAATGGAACCTTATCAACTCAAAATTTTTACCTTGTGAACAAAAAAGCATCAATAATTCCTAACATTTCATTTCAATTGTTCCTAAGGTTGTGAGCCATTAGACTCTCAAAAAATATTTTCTCCACCCATATGAATAAAAAACATAGGGGAATCTATCTTATAGTCTCCCATGTCAATTATGATACTATGACATTTACCTAAGTACCTCCATCTACAACCATGATCTGAAATATTTTGGATGTATACATACCAATATTCAGGTGTGTTTTTAACCTATTATTTATAAAATTATGTGTTCTCCCCAATTCAATCAAAATTATTACTTTACGTTCCTTTAAGAAACCCCTAACCTTGAGGGTTTGTGGGGAGATAACAACTGAGATTGCATGATAAGAAATAGTATGTTGGGAATCTCTAAACTATAGTTTGAATCCATAACCTCTATTTTTTCTTCATCTTTAACTTCATCCACAATGGCCTCCATGTAGAATAACTTATTTTCAACACATCTATGTCATTTTTTGTATTTTCTATCATAAGTGAACCATGAGCCTTTTTCTAGTCTTTCTTCATTTTTCTAAATAATCAACTTTGTAGGTGAGGGAATGATTGTGACAGAATGCTTTGATTTTTGAATGTGTTCCTTTCATTGGAAAATAATTTTCTCTCTAGCCTATGTGTCATGGTAATAAATTAGCAAATTTGGCTTGATCAAACATTTGTACCACATGTTGGACATGATACTTGAGACTTCCTAGAATAGATCATTGATTATCATATGAAATTGTATCCACACACAAGGAAATTTTTTGGAACTACTGAATATAATCCTTCACCGACCCTAGTTTCCTTAGGTTTACTAGTTGGATGAAGTAATTCTCAGCCACACTACTGCTATAGTACATTTGTAGTCTTCTTCATACTTTGAGTGCACAACCAACAATACCAAGTGAATTATTATGGTAGCCATGATAACCTTTTACCCACTTCAAATATTATGTAGACCAAATAATTTATCCATATGGTTCATCAATCTCAATGGGTCATTTTCATCAATCTTGTGCATGTACACCTTAAGGTTCCATGACCCAAAATTAATATACACTCTAGAGGTATGTGATGTAGTATTTGAATCACAATTTGTATGTGCATTAGATCCACTTTGAGTTGTATGAGAAGATAACAACTCACTATTTTTAGATATTTTATCCATATCTCCTTTACCTATATTTACCTCTCCTTTGATGTTGCGACCCATATGTTTAACCATCACCTCCACTTATTCTTGCATGTTATAACCCATACGATCAACATATCAAATATCATTATAAGGTTTGCATAATCACCACAAGGGGTTGTATTTTTCCTCCACAAAGGAAGAGATAGTATCTTAATAAGCACCCCATTATAACTCTCGATTCAACATCCTCCTTAAGAGTTTTACCTAGCAAAACCGAACCTTTTTTTGGCCTCTAGTCGATCTCCTTGCCTTGATAATTAGGGTTTAGGTTTTTCGGATGGATAGAAATAAAACAAAAGAATAAACCCAAACTAGAACCTACTTTTATTTCGAAAACGTAATAACTTTAGAGAAATTCCATAATTTGTGGCCAAGGAGAGAATTTGTGAAAAAACCTAAAATAGATATAACTTGTGAAAAACAATTCAAAAAGTCTTGAAATTTTGAAATACCCTTACTTGCTTGATTTCTCCACTTAAGTTAAAAGATTGTAGAAAATTTCAATACCTTTTTGAAGATATATCTAAATTTTCAAAATTAGGATTATGGCCTAATTCTAGCCTAGATCAAAGCTTTAATACCACTTGTAATGAAATTACTTAGATAGATATGAATATCAACAACAATAAAACACCAAATAACACCAAAATATAGAGAAATGATCTTAATATCCAAGTAAAATGACTTAGCCACTTTGAGGAGGCAACCTTAAAACCATACAATAAGACTCAGGTGCTCAATATGATGATAATCTAATACTCTCTAACTTCCAGGAAAAAATTTAGCGGTGAATATACGTAGTTTGGCGAAAAGTAAAATTTTGAGAATTTGATTTTAGCAAATTTTACAACAACAACAATACCTAGGTTTCACCTAAAATTTCATAAACAATAATCTGTCCCATCTGAATCGCCAAGGAATTTCCAATCCCAATGTATATTTTTATATTAAATCGCCACGTGATCACCGCGCTAGGATTTGAAAACATTAATGTTTTGCCAAGAAATCGACACACCAGGATTTGAAAACATTAATGTTTCACTAAGAAATCAACGCGCATCGGGATTTGAAAACATTAATGTTTCACCAAGAAATTGACATGTCGGGATTTGAAAACATTAATGTTTCGCCAAGAAATCTATGGAACCTTATTTGGCCAAGAAAACATTCCCGAAATTTTCCCGATATATACACAGAGGTGATGTTTTCCTGCAATTTTCCAATTTATGTATTTGCGAAGTAGTAGAAAGGGATTTAGTGAATCGACATATTGCAATTTGCTTACAAAATTTCAAATAAATCTAGGTCTTGCCAGGGCGCTAGTGTGTTGCAGTTTACATCCTAGAAGCACTTATTGCAGGTGAGTCCTCAGTCTATTTGAGACCTGTTTTCTTTCATGTTGCATTGCTTTATCCGGGATTCCACATTTGTAAGTTATTACAAAACATGAACATCATCATCCTCATAACCACTATGTTTTTTATGTCATCTAGAATAGTCCTCCGCTTGCAAAGAATTATAACTAGTTTTACTATCTTAGATATATCTACGTAAAATAAATAAATATGTGTGTGTGTGTGTGTGTGTGTGTGTGTGTGTGTGTGTGTGTGTGTGTGTGTGTATAATTAATCACTTCATACATCTCCACGAGCTATTGCTATGTATATTTTAAATATATAATACACACACACACACACACACTACGATTTCACTTTCCATTTATTCCACGACCAATGCCATGACCGTTTATCATCGTTCATTGACATTGCCTCGCCCCACAACGAACTGAAGGATATAGAAAATGTGGTACATTCGTAGGTTGCACATTCGCAGTGGCATTTCCTTGAGAGAGTGACGGAATGGCGATGCATGTCATAGACCTCACTGGGAGCCGGGACTCACCGAGACCGAAAACTTATCAAGCTGCGGCTCATCTCGTGAGGTTCACATCCACTTTGGGAGGATTTGGTTGGGAATGGAAGGTTAACAATATATTGACAAACAATAATGTACGAAATAGAGACCATATAGAGATGTGCAAAATGAAAAAATCAAGAACGCAAAAGGGAAAAAAGTTATAACAATGAACTAAAAACTAGATAATTAGCATTTGGAAAAACAAAAGACAAAAAATAGTAGTTGTGGAAAAAGTACAAACATCTTGTCACAAGCATGCTTACTTATTACCACCATTTTCCTCACTGTGATGTACTTCAAACTTTTTAAACCATGGAAACATAATGTATTGAATGTACTCCAAGCATGGATTTCCTTCAACAATCTAAGGAGGACAAAATGTTTTCTTTATCTTCACATTCACTTCTAGTCGCTGTGAAAATAATTGTGTTATAAATCCATCGAAAGCAGTATAGCAATGCTAATTCACATTTATTAACGTTGAGGCAAAGTTGGAATCTATATCTCCTGAGCAAGAATTTTCCAAAAAAGAATGTGCGGGTTTACACCACCTCTTCTTCCTCCATGAAGATTGCAGAAGTGGGATCACTCTTTGACATCTTTTCTTGTCCTTGTTATAACATGTTTACTTGTTACCACCATTTTCCTCATTGCGATGTACTTCAAACTTTTTAAACCATGGAAACATAATGTATTGAAAGTTCTCCAAGCATGCATTTCCTTCAACAATCTAAGGAGCACAAAATGCTTTCTTTATCTTCACATTCAATTTTGGCACTGCCTGTGAAAATAATTGTGTTATAAATCCATCAAAAACTGTATAATAATACTAATTTACTTTTATTAATGTCGAGGAAAAGTTGGAATCTATCTCTCCATAGTAAGAATTTTCAAGGTTTACACCTCCTCTTCTTCCTCCATGAAGATTGCAGAAGTGGGATCACTCTTCAACATCTTTTCTTGTCCTTGTTGTAGTCCAGACAACATGTCTATAATATTTAATATAAAGGAAAAACATCAAGATCTGAGGATATTTTTAATTCCTGCATCCTTCAAGTTTCTTGAACTCATTCTCCAAGTAGGAACATGACAATATACAAAGAATACCCTTATCATGATTGTATCATATGTGAAACATCATATCAAATCATTCAAGCTTCTCTCAAGAATAATGATACTTTAGCTAGCTTTGACACATTGACATTTCATTATCAAGCCAAATAACCTTGCATACATTCTCAACCTTGAATTCACAGTCTCATACCACAATGAGTCATAGATGGAAGACCATATATTTTGTCTCAGCTCCTTTGAAATGATGAACACTCTTGGTAATTGGATCTTCTTATGACAAACCTCATACCTTTAATGAATCAATAATCTTTTCATGAGTAGATGCACACCTTATTTGGCTTGATGACAACATTTAGAACCTCTATACAACATGACAAACCTCTATACATTATGACAGAGCTCAGTCATCAAGACTCCTTCATTAATCAACTAAAGACAGATCATACCTTGGATGAATCAATGAACTCGAGTTCTTCATGAGCAGATACATACTATAATTTGATTTCAAACTAAGCACAAACCTTGAGATCACCTATTTCATGTTTGATTAGCTATAACAGATACTTCTTATCACTAGTGTCTTTTGCTGCTCAACAAATCATTTAAATTGATTGTTCTCTTCTCAAACCTACGATACATCTTTAGTTCGCTGAAAATAATGGCACAAATACATCAGATGACCCTATTGCAACATTTGATTGTCAACAAAGAGAGAGTCAGTCTCAGAGATCTAGTGAATCAAATGATAGAGATGATCCAGTCCATCAAGTTGGAAGCTTCCATTTGTGGATATCCCATGATATAGATGTTCATATAATAATTAATATATTCAAATATTCAGTACATTGTTTTGATAATATATTTTTCCTTATTTGTATTTTTTTAAAACTCGTGTGTCGATTTGTAGTCTTTGGAATGAAACTTGAAATACATTGCATTGATTTGTTGTAGTATGTACTGAAATGAGCATGCATCCATCCAACTTTAATCTCCAACTTACACAAAAAGATTAACATTCCTCAAACAAGGATTAGCATTCACCCCAAACTTACATGTGCCTAAAGGTAAATCAACAAGGAAAACAATAAACAAACCTACATGAATTTATGAAATATTTGTTGAAAAGAAACTCCAAATGTTGAACCCTGGGTCATTGGTGTTGTCATTGATGTCAAGTGACATTGATGGCAAAGCAGTGAGTGGTGAAGTGAGGCTTTGTAGGAGGCATGAAGGTTGATTGGTAGTGCATCAAGATTGGTCTCTAAAGGTAAAGTACATGTTGGATTACTAGTTTCGAGATGGTCTGGTCGAGTAATAGTGTTGCAAGCTTGAATTTCTTTAGCAAAATGTTGTTCAATGTATTTGTCAGGTTTCATGAAGTTCTTTTTCTCTCCTACAGGTTGAATTGTTGGTTTCAAATGGTCTACAAGTCAATAATAGTGTTGCAAGCTTGAATTTCTTTAGCAAAATGTTGTTCAATGTCTTTGTCAGGTTTCATGAAGTTCTTTTTCTCTCCTTGATCCTTGACCTATAGAAACCTCTTTAGTACTATTTTCTATGGAGTTGTAGTCATGGTTAACCTTCATATCAATTGAAATGACTATTCAAGATCATCAAGTTTGTAATTATCTCAAAACCTAGGATTTTTCTTTGTGTATGTTCATCATTGTACCTACTTACATGAGTGTTGGGAGCTAATGGAGAAAGTCCAAGGTTGCAATTTGATTGAAACAACTGGAAGTTGGTCTCACAAAGACCCAACACTTGGTCTTAAGCCTTCAAGCTTGAATTTCTTTAGCAAAATGTTGTTCAATGTCTTTGTCAGGTTTCATGAAGTTCTTTTTCTCTCCTACAAGAGCAAAGTAGTGTGATGAAATCCTTCAAGTGCAATAGTGTTGTATGTAGTGTGATGAAATCCTTCAAGTGCAATAGTGATGAAATTATAATTAAGTTTTCTCTTTTCTCTAGTCCAAAAAGAAGCCCAAGAATCTCAGATAGTTACATGAACTTGTTTTCTCCTTATGAAGCTCGAACTAGAATGTAAAGAGCCATGGTGCACAAGTCAAAAAAAAAAAAAATGAAACAAAAATGGTGAAAGTTCAATTTAAAAATAACATTATTCCTCATTCAACTTGCTTGAGACATGCCTTGTATGAAAAAATTGAAGATTGCAACAAATGGAACAATTTTCAAAATTAAATTACTCTTAATTATATCATCTTCTGTAACATGCTCCACTCTTCATCTATTGGAATTACAATTTGTTGTAAATCAAAGTGACTGACATGTAACTTTGTTAGCAATTCATAACTGAGAGTGGAGCTTTCCTTTATTGTTGTATGCAAACTTACTAACAAGGTTATCAATGGTTTAATAAAGCCAAAAAAGTTTGTCTCATCTAGCTTCTTAGGAATTCGGTTCTTCTCTTACATCATTTTTTCTTTCATATTCTTCTGGAATGCATCATTCTTAATGAATTGGTGTGTTTTGTCAAAAGGCATTGGAAAACCAAGCTTTGTGAACTCATGTACCTTTCTATATATCTCATGTAACATTCTTTAACACTTATTCAACAATTCACATGCTCCGCCTAACATCACACACTTTTGAATGATAGATGCTACCTTTAATGAGGCATCAAACCGGTTCGAATTCCTATGGATGTGGGTTCGTGTCATCTGAATTTGTAGATAGCTTCCAAAATTTGATTTTTGTATCATCTCTTAAAGCCATCACTTTTTTGCTACCAGTTATGTATTCGCGGAGCTTATCATAGATTCTCTGTAGATCAGTCATGAATTCAAATAATCTAATCAAATAGTTAATTTTTTGGTTTATCTCCTTGGTGTCCCTGATTTCATCACGAAATCGAAACCACCCTATTAAAAAAATCATACTTTTAAAATAATTGGTCGTTTTGGGTTTTTATTGCGGAAAATTCTGTATTGTGTCAAGATATTCCCAAAGAGCCATATTAGCCATTTTCGCCAAATACCCAGATGCCTAAAATTGTTTTATTCTGTCTCTGGAGTTTGCCTGCGGGAAATTTGTATTTAATTATTTTAAGCCCCGTTTAAGGCAATTTGTGCTCCGGTTTAACTCTGTTGTGATTGTACTTATCATTATTCCCATATACCAGTAGGGTTTTAATCAAGAATGAATCCTGGGCTTTATTTGTGACTTAAGCGCGTTTTGTGTTTTTATGTTTTTTCGTTTCGTTTTCGTGAAATTTCTCTGGATCATTTCTTTTTGCCGGTTTGGCTTCGATTCTTGACTTGGAGTATCTAGAGATCACCTATGCACGTTGTGCGGAAGGAATTTGCCATCGAGTCCGGTTCTCTTGGAAAAGACGAAGTTGTGCACGAAAAAGCTTCTTTTAAGTGGCCACATTTTTGGAAAAAGGGGTTTGAAGTGGATCATGGGATTTTGGAAGTAGAAAGGCGGTGGAAATTTTGTAACTACTCTAGCAGGTACTTTTTCCCATAGAAACAACACCACTTGATCCAATGGAAAAATTAGAGGCATCGGGCGGCGAGAATTTCTTATCGCCTTGTAGGGTAAAAATTCTCATTGTGAAATAAAAGAAAAATCACTTAAGGCATTGATGGGATTTTATTGCCTGCCTGGTGACAGGGTAAATAATCCCATTATAAAAGTCAAACAACTTAAGTGAATCATAGTATTTTTGGAGCTGCCTTGTAGGGTAAATAATCCCATTGCCAATTGACTTTTAAAAATAGAAATTCCTTATTCCAAAAAGTGTGACCCTTTTAGGGAAAGAAAGGCAGCCTTAAATTAATTGATTAAATTAATTTCTTCTCCAATTTTGGCACCCAGGCTTGTGGAAAAGTCAACAAAGGAAAGTGGACAAAAAGAAGTTGGAAATAGACAGTTCTAAAATTAAATAAATATTATTTATTTAATGCAACCCCTTCATGTCAAAAAGTGCGCCCCATTTGGGAGAGAAATAAATTTTTTTAAAGTATTAAATGATTTAATTAATTCTTATTTTCGGTGGCTAAAGTCAAAGCATCTTGTGAGACTTGAGTTAAGCTGGAAGCGAAGTCTAAAATTAAATAAATTTAATTTATTTAATAATGACCATGAGCATGCACAAAATAGGCACCCCATTTGAAGAGTAAAGCTTATTAAATAATTAATTAAATTGTAGGGAATAGGAAATGCATTAATTAATTATAGAATTATGAGGATTATATAAGCATGGGCTGCCATAAGGGTGGATTAATAAATTCAAAGGTAGAGAAGTGCACCCCATTTGAAGAGGATTTTTGCTCAAAAGGTGTAATTAATCTTTGAAAGCTTCCAATTTTGGTGCATAGGTTGAAGGAGCTTGATTTATGTCTGGATAATTGTTTGCATAAGTGATACATATGCTCGGTGAAGTTGGTAAAATTCATGCTTGCTTTGCATGCAAATAAAACATCAAATTTGGGGCAGCAGGCTTGAATTATGCAGATTTTTATTATTAAAATCTATTGTTCATGTTTCGGTTGCCATCTTTGTCTGAATTAATTGCAGGAATTCATTACAGCTGTTTTTATAAGAGAAAAAAAGCTTAAATCAATGTCCAATACATTGAACATATCCTCCGAATCTGAAGAATTATTCATTTCTGCACTGGATTTTGTAGAATTAGAATTCGGCTGAATAAGGAGAAAAGAATTGTTCAGACAAAAATATACAAAGCCATGGCAAAGAGGGATGAAAAAGAGAGCACAACGGAGTCATGCATCACTTCTAAATTTGCAAACATCGGAGACATAGATCTAGGTCCGGAACCTATTTCCGAATTGATTGACAGATCTAGAGTAAGAAAGACTTCCCTCATGAGTGTAGTTAAAAGTAGTGGAATTATTCGAGCTGCAGTGTTTCCATACACAACCCAGTTGCCAAAATTCGTTATGGAGTGTGCTAGGTCTTACCATCCATCATCCAGATCAGTCCGAGATGCTACGGGGAAAACAATAATCCAGTTGGACGCACAGTTCATCAATTATTGTTTGAAGATTCCGACACAAAAAGTGGTGACTTCTATTAGCATACAAGATGTCAAGATGTAGTAGTAGGTGGGAGAAACATAGAGTTGACTGCGTGAACATAATGAATAGATACATGAAGAAGCCCATATCTCCTTCCAAGTTCCCAAGAACTCTTCCGCGGTCCAATCTGGTACAAGAGGTAGATGATATTACCAGATTGTTATGCAGGATAAATGGTGAAGTAAACGCTCACACCTTTCGCACATGGATGTATGCTTTCATCAGGACCATTAAAATCAACAAAGCGGATTCAATAATCAATTGGTCAGAAATCATTAGCGACAACATTGGTGAGCAACTCCGGAACGTGAAGCGTACTTTCAACTTCAAAATGACTTCCTATTTGGTATACACAGCAGCTTCACAAGGCATCTTCTCCAAGCTGGATAGATGTGGTGTTCTTTCCAAGGACCCCATTTTTGAGTACTACCCACAACTTACTGTACTTGCGTGCAAGAAAGATTTCAAAGTGGTCAATGATGGATTTTTCTACGAGTTCATTTGCAATCTAGATAGGGACCTGAAGGCCAACAGGGTGAGCAAGGAAGTGTGGGAAGTTGTGTCTAAAATTGGCAGTCTCTTCTTTCAGTTTGTAGATTTCACATACCTCAGGGTCACCGGCGTTTCTAGAGAACCGGTTAAGCTGCCTAGATATCCGAATGATAGATTGATCACCATGGAGTGAGCGAGATAATTTGTGGAGATTCACGACCTTGATCGAAAGCGGCACAATTCTACGGGTTTCTTTCCGATCACCTTTGTGGGTCATTATAGCTACCAGAGCATTCATAGAGCTCGAGGAATGGAAGCAAAAATGTTCTCTGAGTACGAGCAAGATTTCTTCTTAGCATGGCTGAACTTCAATCCATTTGGAGTAGCCAGGAAGACGATCTCCCAGAATTACGCACATGTGCCTTCATTAGAAGATTTCTAGATGAAGTGTAAAAGTGAATACGAGGTTAGAAAGAAAGATTTCAGCAGACCATCGGCATAACAAGTGTTCGACTTTGGATTAGCACGAATACCTGCGGATCTTAAAGATGATGGGACTGTGTTACTTGACACATACCATCAAATGAGAGGAGATAGAGCTGTACTTGAGGGAGACCGTAGGGGCGTCATACGATTGAGGAAAGGTCTATCGCCGTTCTCGTGAATACTTCAAACCGGTTCTTGTGCAAAGGGATCTTTGCCTTGATGAAGCATTGATGAATCAAGTCACGGGAAACTTCGGTGCAAGAGATTCCCTCAAGAGGAAGCACAGAGAAGAAAGTAAGAGAAGACCGAGAAGATGAAAGTGCGCGGAAGGTCTCAATCAAAGGAGAGGATCACTTCCACTACTATGATGTTAGTTTCGGCTTTTCCAAACATCTAGTAGTTCACCCACCTTTGTTGCACCTCTGCGGACACCGACATTCCTCGGTCGAATCTAGCAACATTCATCTTCTCTCCTTAGCCACTCCGTTCAAAGCACTTGTCCCTCGAAGAAACGTTGAAGGCTGCAGATGGCAGAGTTTGAAAGAGCTTTGTCTTTGGATGATTCGAGAGGATGGCAGCCACAACACTTTAGTGGTTTCGATGGAGAAAATCGAGTGGGAGATAGTAGTACACTCAACAACTTCTCATTCTCCGAGAAGTAATTTCTCAAAATGGTTGACTTTGCAGTTGGTTCCAGAAGCTAGAGTGGAAATGAACTTGGAGGAACACGACTTGCAGCTGCTCTTGAGTCTAGGTGGAAAAGACAGAAAACCTAAAGTTGCTAAGGTAACTTCAAGGTTGATCATCGAGGAGTTGGGGCAAAAGTTTGCTGAGATGTCAGTTCCGGCGGAAGGGAAGAAAGAGGATGAGCTCACGGTAGAAGACATAATAGTAACCAGAGTACCTATTGGTCAAGCTACCACATAAGGATTGAAGCACGACACGCAGACATTGATAGATGTTGTATTCCTTAGGCTTGGTGAGAAAATGCGGAGAAAGTTGAACTTCAGAAGTAGGTATCTTAGTTGTGCGAGATCATTGCCAAGGTTGTTAAATCTTCCACTCAGCCCATTTCAGCTCAAAAATAGGTGAGTGATCATCTGATGCAGGAAATGGAAGATGCAAGCAACCAGGTGAAAGCTATCGACGAATGGAAAAGTCTGATCATTCGTCAAGCTTTTGTACAACTCGAAGAGGTGCCACCTGAAGGTTATGAAAGATGCAACAGATCAGTTGAAGCAACTGGTGACAAGCATAGTAGAGATGAATACGATTCTTGAGAGTAACCTGAGTACTTTGACCGAAATCAATAAGCTGTTAGGAGAAGTGTTGGTTGCAGAACATATTGTGCCTGATGGATCAATTGAGAAGGGGAAGCAACTGGAGTTTGCAATATCTTTCCGTTTGGAGATCTGCAGAATTATGTTGCAAATGATACAGGCACTTGAGAGTATGGCATCGTCTTTGTCTAGACAATATCATTGTTTTCACTCATGAGGAAGTGGTCGGAAATGTTACTTTATACACATGGATCATTCCTAACAGAGTGCCTAATTCCCTGGAAGGGTCTCTTCTGATGGTGCAAGAGAGAATTGATGGAGCTACTAAGCCTTTCACGATGAATTTCATCAACAGACTGGTGGCATGGCTGAGTCGGACATTGCGAAGTTCGGGCCGAGCTTGGAGGATGTGGAAGCATGTATCAAGGTATTGATCGAAGGCTTCTTTGCGTGATTCGAAAGCAGAAAAATAAGTTGTGGCTAAGACAGATGGAAAAATGTTGAATTATATGTTCAAGTACATTCGATATCAAAACAAAAAGAAGATATAAATGTTATAGCTGGCAGGACTTTCTTCTTCTATTTACCATGTTCCCGGATGAAATTGTAAAACTTTAAAGTTATTGGTTTTGAAACCATTGTTTTAAGTTATTTGAAACAATTCTATTAGTTAAGTGATAGATGTATCACTTGAGGAGAAAATAGAGAAGGATGATTGTCGGATGTCATCTTTACTTCTTGTTTATGTTTGATTCGATTGAGTTTCCCATTAGTACTTTCCCTTCTACATTCTATAAGTAGATGAAGAACCTTCGAGTTAATGATTAGAATTTGTAAGCAACATTCTTGTGTTCAAGACTTTGTCTTTGAAACCCCTTATAGCCACTTGAAACAAAGGAATATAAATGAGCAGATTTTTGGAGAAATTCGTGTTACTGATGCATTGTGTTTCTAGCTTTTTATCTTAGATCTTCTAATAAAGCGTGTTGTTTTAGATCTAGATCTGAAGTTGCCTTTGCTTACAATTACGTGTGTTGATATCTATTGGTTTCTTCTATGTGTATGCAATCAACTATGTTATCTATTGATTGGGATGCACATCTTCCCCATTTCTTCCCCTGTGTTTATATAATTCATTTCTTCTTTAAATATTTATTTTTCTCAACAATTTGCTTACTTGTTACGAACTATATAACTATGGTTCATGAGTGAATAGTTAAAGTAAAACCCCATATAGATACTAGCATATTTTAATTGACAAATCGACACGGGAGCCTCATCGGTAAATGAGGGACATTAATCTTATGATCGCTAGGTTTTCAGCTATGCAGAAAATCTAGCTAACACTTCCTCAAAACATTATCCGTCATAGTAATCAATGCATTTTTATGAAATTGAGATAATTTGATGTTGGAAGATCTGTATATCCTTTTTCGCTTTCGCGAACTCGTGTTGTAGTATTTCATTTTATTTTTTTCTCTTCCTTCTACATTTTGCCCTTCAATTTTCTCTCTTCATCTAGGCTTTGTTCCCATTTTTTTGGTATTTTCTTTCTCTTGCCTTTAAAACCTCTTTCAATCCTCCCAATGTTTATTTTAATCTATTATTCTTACTCATTTCATGTAACTTTTTCTTGGCTTCTTCTAGTTCTACCCATGCCTTTTCATTCACAACAACTGTAGTCATAGAGGCAAGATGATTTTATCTTCCTCTCCAACTCACATGTCTTATTAAGTGTCATTTTTCCTTTTGCTTTCTCATTTGTCAGGTGTGCCTCTAAATTTTGAATCTTATTATTCAACTTATTATCCCTTTCTGCGTTTAGAAATGTTGTGTAAACTACATCATTGTTCATTTTCGATACATTAATTTTGTTAGAAGGTTTCATTGCCTTAAAATCTATTTGAAGGGAGGTCACCTCGTAGTCACCGAAAACCATTTCATTCTCGGTTTTACAACTTTGGGCACAACATACATGTATTCCATTGTATCGTGTGGTGAGCTATATGTTGGCAATGCCCTCATTGTGGCGAGGATCGAACTTACGGTGCTTTGTAGAATTTGCTTCTTGCTTTTAATCTCTTTCTAATTTATCGGCAAACTCATCTTTGTAATCAAAACCTAAGGTGTTTGTAGGAATGAACGGTTTCACCTTGAATGGAGGAGTAATTGAAGTTTGGGGAAAACTTCCCTATGAAATGAAAAATTCTTGAGGGGTGGTAGTGACACCACCTTCTTTAATTAGTTTCCTTGAGGTAAGAGTAATTGTACTTGTGTCTGCCTCTGTCTTCAACTTCAACGTATGCGTATTGGCCTCTTTAAGTTTACAATACTCTGTTGACTACTACCATCATTACTAGAACCGCCAACATTAGCAATACTAACAGATTCATAGCCTAGGATTTTCAACGCGTGGTTGAACTATTTGCAGAGGATTTGACTTCGGAGTAAATTGTATTGAATTAGCACTTGTAGATGTTTTAGTATGCAGTGGTCCTTTCTCTGAAGGCAAAGTTCCAAGGCTTGACCTATTAGAAACTCTTCTAGGTTGTGCCTTTGGTGGAAGCCAAATGCCTTGTCCTGTTGAACCCAAACCACCACCACTAAAACCCATATTTTCAACAATAACTGCTCTTGTAGAATATCTTTGTTTTAAGCCTTCATCGAGACTTGGTTTATATGTTCCGAGGGAATGTGTAATTCCTCAGAGTCAATATCATCATCACTACTTGCCTCTCCAAGATGCACATCATTCCACAATTTGTTGAACGTTGCATATTCTGGAATAGACTCGTAGTCCGAAACAAATTTGGATGGCCTAGGTCTGCCTCATAGACCAAAAGGCAATAATTTTTGACCTTGTCCAATTTTTTTCTCGCAATTCATGTTGTAATTCCTTTGGCATGCTTTTAGAGGACTTTTATCATATTTTGCATAAAATTTGGCAGATTGAAAATCCTCTACCTATTTTTGTGGAGGCTGAGGCAATCCAAAAATTTGTGTTGACAACTCTTGAAAACTAATTCCTTTCTCAACAACAATTTCATCCATTGTTATTTTTACTTCATCTCAAGAGTTCTTGTTTTTCAATTTTTCTAGCAAGGGTTTGCTTTCATGTTTAATTTTAGTGGCGAGTTTTTGTTCGCCACTACTCTTGCTTTAGTCACCTCACATAGGTCATACACCCAGTGACAGTCGACATCAAACTTAAAAATCTCTAAGATTTTATGTGCCACATTGAATGTTTTTCTTTCAAATGTGAACCCTCCACATGAAAACAGTAAGGAAATATACTCCTCTTTTGCTAAGTAACAAAATAGAGTTTATCTGTGTTTTCCATCTGCCGCATATATTCCAAGGCAAAAACTCTCTCTCTCACATGTATTGGCAATTTGCAAAGTTGTACTCCTGATCCATAAAACCTTAGCACAATATATTCATTCCTCATGAAGTAGTCGATCTGCTAATTGTATGTTTGATCCCAATTGAATGCAATCTCTATAGTTCATAGGCAATCTAGGCAATGTACATTTTAAATTTGCTATATAAATTGGAGCCCAAAATAATCCACAAACCGACTATAGTCCCTTATATTATCAACATCCTTAGCTTGGGGGTTCATTCGGTTAATGGATGAATCACTTTGGGTTAGGCCTCAACATTATAGGGTTGAATTGCAAGTTTGTTGTTGCCAAACCATTCAACAAACTGCCATAGAATTAAATAACACAAGTAGGAAGCTAACCTAAAGGTCTTAATGTCAGAGCCTTCTTTGATGGTTAAGAATTGTTTATGCATAGATTCTGCAATTTGCCCAACAAATTTATATGCACAAGGTGGAGAAATGAAATGGATATTGTATACCATTTCTAGGAGGGTTTCATCCACTTTCTCATCGATATCGAAGCCAAGGAAAAATACTAATATAAATATGGTTTCCCTAACCCACGGTTTAAACATATCAAATGCATGCGAAGGATTCCTTTTGCAGTACACTCCACCAATTGTTAATTTTCGCAAAAAGACATTTTTGGCATTTTGAGTGGTGGCATGATAATCACTAGAAATGTTTTCTAGGTTTATGCTGATGGTTCCTAAATATTTTCTTTCAAACCCCAACGCATGGCCAAGATTTACCTTCGCAATGGACAAAATTTCTTCTCGGTGCCATTTGCAACAATGTTCTTTTTCCTATCATAATTTTGGGCACATAGAATGACAAATTCATGGCGGGAAAAACCTCGTGGAGCATCATGCATCCCAATCCAGTCCCCCATCTTATCCAACCTTTATGTTTAGTTTACCTGATGTGTCCAAACGTTTACTTTCAATTGCCTTATTCTCATACGAGCATCTATGTGAAGTTCTTGTGCCAATTACAAGATCATAAATATCATGATATTCATCAGTAAAACTAGGGGTTTTAAGTAGTTTGGCATATGGGATTTGGGTTTTACTTTTACTTTGGGGTCATGTGGAAGTAGACATGCTTGGAAGTTTGGATTTTGCCTCTAGAAACCCTCAATCCTTATATTGAAATATTTCAAAGTAAAGGCTTATACAATGCTACTTATAAAAATATAATATTTAAAGAATCAAGATTCAATTGTAGGATGACACCTCCTCGGAAATATAAAATTTTTGAGTCTTACACGGTCCATAACATCTATGAATCTATTATGCCTTTTGTTGTAATATGCCTTCTAGAAACAAAATTTCAATTGTCAGTGGACGTTTAATATCACCTCGCAACTTGCAAGCAGTACCATGGTCCACATCACTATAAATGATTACGTCTTTCAATGTACTTTGTAGACATCAAATTTAGCCTCCTTATCAGACAACCACATGGTAGAATTCTTGGCCTCCTCGAGGAAAAATTATTCCCAGGACTCCAAGCTCGAGGAATGGCTGATTCAATAAAGTATCTTATCCGTGGTGACAAGTGTGGGCATTTAATGACTTGGCCGTTGAAACATTATTCATTTCTTAAATTAGATGTTTTCTTTCTTAAATTAATTTAAAGTTTTCGAAAAATTAAAAAGCTATCACCTTCGCTTTTGATCATGCTTTTGCATAAATTAATCTTACTTTTTAAAAAAATTGTATACCTCTTAACATTATACAATTTAAAGGCATAAAAAGCATTTTTAGATCCAAAACCTTGGTCAATTTCCCCTATTTTTGCATACTAAAGGCACCCTTTGAGGCACTAAAACTAGTTTGCTTGATTACCTTTATGATGTCTATTGAAATCTATAAATTTGATAATCAATTTATGAAATATGACCCTTAAGGTGACTTACTAGTGATGTAGTATTTTTCTTGATATTATGCCCAAAATAATATCCCAAGATGTCATCGTAATCATCTAAGTTGGCATCAAAAATAACATAACGAGGATGCTAAAAAAACACTAGTAAGCCTTAGAGAGAAGGGTACATTTCACATTCTCAATATAATAACCGAGAAACAAAAGAAGTTTTCATTGGATTTATATTTAATATGATTAAAAATGAGTTAGTGCTCACTAATGTGGTTTAGTGTACATCTAATATTGAATTCATGATTTCCATTTTTCTTATCTAGGTATATTCTTATGTGTGAACTTTGAGAAGTCCTTATGTGGCAATTGTACGAAATTAAGGAAGTGGGGCTAAAATTGAGGAAATGTAGGAAAGACTATAGAAATGCAAGTAATGTTGGGTAATTAGGGTAAAATTATGAAAAGTTTGGGGACTTAAAGCATTATGTGTTAAATTAGGGAAATACAAGTAAAATTAGGGAAGTTAAGGCAATTGGTATAAAATTAGAGCAATTAGTTAAAATTGGGGAAAAATGATAAACTTAGGGAAACTAGTGACGAATTGGAGAAATTAAGATAAAGTATAGAGATGTATGTAAAGGTAGTGTAAAATTAGGGTAATCAAGGTAAAATTGGGGCAATTGGTGAAAAACAGGGAAATTCGAGAAATATTTAAAAATCTCTTCCGGACCAAAGTGGGAAAAATAGTGACAAATTGGGATGATTAATGGAATTTGGGAAAAATTGGGGCAATTATTATAAAATTATGGAAATACAAGTGAATTTAGTGTAAAATTAAAGAAATAATGTAAAAGTAGTGTAAAATTAGGGGTAATAAGGGAAATGAAATGCAAGTTAAGGCAATTAGTGAAATAGTGTATAAACTATAGTACAATTATGGAAATGAAGGTAAAATTATAATAATTTGGGAAGTAGTGTAAAATTGGGAAAATAAACAAAATTTACAAAAATGCAAATAAAGTAACACAAAATTAGGAAAATTTAGGGTAATTAGTAAGAAGTTGGGAATTAGGATAAAATTTGAGGATAAATTTGGCTAATATACAAACAAAAAATTGGTACCAAATTAGGAAAAATAGTGACAAATTCAAAAAATTATGGCAATTAGTATATAATTACGAAAACACAAGTAAATTTAGTGTAAAATTAGATTTAAATAATGAAAATGAAGGTAAACATAGGGTAATTAGGTCAAGTAGCATAAATGTGGGAAAACTAGTAATGAATTGGAGAATTTAAGGCAATAAGTATACTATTATAAAAAATAGTGAGAATTAGGATAAAATAATTGGTGTAATGAATATAAAATTGGGGTATCAATCAAATGGTGTAAAATTGAGGAAATTGGTGAGAAAAGGGGAAAGTTAGGGCAATTAGTAAAAATTTGTGCAAACTAAATAAACTTTATATATAATTAGGGTAAATTTGAGGCAATTGAAGGTAAATTTGGGGTATTTAGGTAAAGTATCATAAAATTGGGGAAAGTGGTAATAATTTTGGTAAATTAAGGGAAGTATTTTTGAGCTTTGTAGAGATTACATGACATTGGACCTTCATCATTTAATAAAAATCATTTCAATTTTCTACATTTTTCAAATCATTTTTTTCATACCATCTCAAAGAGCCCAATTTTGAAAAAAAAACCACACATGAGCTTAAATACAACCCAATTATATATATAATTTAAAATCATACGATAAAAATGATTCTTATCCCTGTCTGGGGTGATAAAGTAAAGAATTATGCAACTAGGGTCTCTTCAAACTCACCGATTATGTGTTGGAAGGAGATACGGGAAATTCCTCTCCCCGACGAGACTAAGAATTTTGTTCAAATCAGAGTTATCAATGAGAAACATCTCGTTTGCCCCTCATAATGATGAAATCATTTGGACAACTTCAAAAGCAGAGAGTCACTCAACTCAATGTGTAGATAGGAAATTAGTGCTTCAAGAAGGCTTCGAGGAGAGAATGGATAGATTGTTGGTCCAAATTTTGCCCCCCAAAAGTTGGGGCCTTCTCATGGCTCGCCTTTAAGGGAATAATTCTTACTCAAAAGAGGAGGCAGTTAAAAGGGAAGGCATCGCCGACAAGGTGTGTGTTGTGCTTTGAAGCGAAGGAGGATTTGAATCATTTATTGGTTCATATCCTTTTGTTGTAAAGTGTTGGATTTGGCTAGTGCTAAGTTTAATCTCTCATGGGTTCAACCAGAGTCTCTACCCTCAATTTTCGTCTCATGGCCTAGAGTAAGGTCAAAGGAAGGTCTCGCTTCTATTTGGGGTTGCAGTCCTTTCCTATTGATTTGCCATTTATGATGGGAGAGGAAAAAAAGGATATTTAAAGAGATCGACTTAGTGGGAGCAATCATTAATAGGTTAGAGTTGGCCATTTCATATAACGCATCTATCCATTGGAAAAGTGGTAGCTCTTTCTCTTTTAGGGATGGGGAAATCCTAAAAAATATACTGTTTACCCGTTTACAATATACGTAAATGTGCAACCTGTCTTACTAACACCAAAATGCCACGAAATAAGATAAGTATGTACTTCCCTAATCATATGCACACATTCATTTTCGGAATACAAAGTTTACGAGAATGATATAAGAATCCTTCATGCAAATGATAATATTTTTCTCCTACTTGTTTACCACTTACTAGATCCTCATACACTTCTCTAAAATCAACATCATTAACATATTGTTCCTTGTAACTAACACGAGCAAAGAACTACGTTGTAAAAGAATAGATCTACCACCACTGGTGGTCTAGATAACATGTTGGCAACCTTGTTTTGAATACCTTTTTATACCGATTACAAGATGAAATTGTTGCAAAAATCTCATCCACCTAAAATGTCTAGATTGCTGCAATTTGGTTTATGTTTGTAAATCTTGAAGTGGTTGATGGTGCGTATGTATAATTGTTTCTTTTCCCATTAACTAATGCTTCCACTTTTTAACACTTTGAACCAAAGCATACAACTCTTTATCATAAGTTGGATAGTTTCTTACCGCACTTGTAAAGGTTTCGAATGGTAACACACCGGTCGTTTGTTACGCATCAAAAGCCCCCCATTGCATAGTCACTAACATCTGTCTCAATCTCAAATGAATGCTGCAAATGTAGAAGTGCCAAGATCGGAGCGGTACTTATCTTCTCTTTCAATGTATCAAACATTATTTGTTGCTTTCCTCCCACTTTGAAATACTGTCTCTTAATTTCCTCATTCTTTACTACCGACAACCTGTACATTCCGATATTGGGAAGAGGTGCATCCTGAAGAAACTATATCTCATGTTGAACCCCTCTTTTGGGAGGTAGACCTTGTGTATCTGAAAAACATCATCAAAATCAAAAACAATTTTTACCAATTCATCCTTATGTTTGAGATCACAAGTTTCAAAAGCCATCTCATGTTCTTTCTCTTTGGCTTTAACCACCATGAGCACAAAACTTTTGCTTGAATTTATCAACCTTTTCATTTGACCTGCAGTTAACAAGGATAGATTATTATTTACATGGTGAGCTCTAACAATAAACTCAATTCCATCCTTTACAAACAAATATTTAGTTTCTTCCCTATAGAAGATTGCTTTACGATCATACAAATAAGGACTTCTCAAAACCACCCCACAAATATCCAAATGAACTACATCCAATTCAACCTAAACTATAAACTTGTCTATAATGGCAAATCTGAAAGTATAAGTTTTAGTTACACGGAGTTTTACATCATCACAAACCCAGCCCAAAGGATAAGGCTTAGGATGTGGATTAGTTTTGAGTCCTGATTTCTTTACAACCTCCTCAAAAATCAGATTAGTTTGAGATCCGCTATCAAAAAGAGTATCAATTTTTGTATGTTTTGAAATCATTTTAATGTGGCAAAGCTCATTCCTTTTCTTATCATCATGTATAGTTTGTTTACTAGAAGAATATGCAACATTTGTAGTACTATTGTTGGAAATTGAAAGTTTTGATTTACCTTGAAAAACTCATATTTGTGATCTTGGTTTCATCACGAATCGACCTAAGATCATGAACTACGGTGTTTGTTTTCTTTTCCTTTCCTTTCTTAACCATCCATTTAGGTTTCAATTGGATGTAATTTCCAACATTTAGACTCATCATAGTTCTTTTACAATAATTATAAGATGGTTTTCATCTCCCTTCTTAAAAGTAGAGTTTGTCTTATGCTTACCTTTTCCTTTTCCTTGTTCTTTCGAACCTTTTTCTTTCGATTGCTTGTTCTTTTGTTTAAAAGAAGAGAAAGAGGAATCCTTTGTTATTTTCCCTCGTGTTTCCAAATGGGTTGCTTGAACACATCTTGCATCAAGATCGTAAGACTTAAAACAAGCATCATATGCCTTACATAACTATGCAATCCACCAATATATTTAAGTAGTGTTTCTTCCGTGTTTAGGAAATTCCCAAAATTATAGCTCTTTTCCTAAATTCGTGTGTGTATTCTAGAACAATTTGTCCCTTACTTTGTCTTAATGTTTGTCAATCCATCATAACTTATTGCTTATAACCAAGAGGATAAAATTGTTGCCTAAGATTTGAAACAAATTCGGACCAAGAAGTGATTTCTATATCTTTGGTTTCTTCCACTTCTGAAGCTTACTCTCCCACCAAATGAGTGATGTGCCACCCATCCGAAGAGTTGCCAAATGAATCTTTGTTTTTTCATCAACAATTCTCTTAACCCCGCAATATACTTCTATTTACTTAACCCAGATTATCCAACTTCTCTCGCATTTAGCTTTCCAAAGTATACATAAGCAATTCAAACTTGATATCTAACTTTAATGAAGGAAAATCATATTTCAAAGGGTCTCTTTTAGGATTATCACAATTAGAGCTTTCTTCTTTCTTACCTTCTCTAGTTCCTTTTTCCCTTTGTCCATCTCGATACATTTCTTCTACCATTTCTTTCATTTGTAGGAATGATTGACAAAAGTTTTCTTCCTCTTGATCTGCCATTGTAGGACTTCAAGATCGTTTGGTACCAATTTTGGGATCTCCTTCTATTAGTTCTCCTTCACCCTTCTTAGATCGAGACCTTGTTAACATCCAACACACAACTTGCAATCCAAAAACTGTTAATCTGAATCAAAAATCAGTAAAAACCAGCTACGATACTAGTGATCTAAAAATCAATTGAAACTAACAATTGTGCACACACTTAACTTTGTTTTGTATTGATTTTGATATAAAAATTGACTATTATATCCTTTTGTATTTTTAATAAAAGAATTAAAATTGAAAGTATTGTGTAAAAACAGAAAATAAAGAGATGAATCACCAGCAATTTGACACAAGAATTGATAACGAAGTTCGGCACTTGTGGCCTACATCTCCGAGTCCGATTGAATGGGACCGATCTATTAAAATATTGAAAATAAATCTTTACAAATAATTCTACAAGAATTTGATCTTCCCATCACGTTCCTCTGCCAAAAATAATAGGAGTCACTTTTTACTTCATCTCAAAATTTCATCTCTAGCTCAAGTTATGAGCAAAACAATAACACAGTCACTTTCTGTGTCTATACTAGTAAAACATAGCTCCTTTTATAACATTTCATAGCTCCAGTGCAATGGTTGGGCACCTATCTTTTTACCCAAGCGGCCCAGGTTCAAATCCCACTCCATGTGGGGTGCATTTTACATAGGGATAAGATCCCACATTTGTTGGGCGTGAAAATAGGAAGGCATTTATATAGGTGGTTAGTGTATGTTGTTATTAGCTTAAGAGCTATCTTATCCCCAAGGATGGGGCGCTCAATGTGGGTGATTGGAGAGATAAGGGGTGTGACATGCAGTATTTGTGCATGAATATTTTAATAAATGGTTGTTTGGAAAATGTGCGTTGAAATATAAGGATAATAGTTGGCAAATTTAATTGGAAATTAAATAATGTGGCCAATGTGTAGTAATAAATGGGTGTGGCTAAATTTTTAATATTATTATTTATTTATTTTCCATATTGCCACGTGTCACATTTTCATTGGTCCACTTGACGAGCGTGCACGTGTTCAACCTGTGCACAATCCCCAAAATTTGCCAGTTACCTGCAAAATTTCAGCGAGCCATAACTTTTGCATACGAGCTCTGTTTCCTACAAATGAGATATCGACGAAATCGTCTAATTTTTCTCCATGCCATGGAACTGACTACAACTGATTCTGAGAAGATCTTAGATCGGTGTTTCTCTGTGAAGATCATCTGGATCATAGAGGAAGAAAAGGAGAGGTGATTGCAACGTCATTGGATACAGAGAGATGAGGAGAATAAAATAAGACTCTTTTATATTTTTTTGCTTTTCCTGAACTATGGTTCATGGATGTCATTTATGTTTAGTCTTTCGGTTGTAGTTGTATTGGGATTATTCACCGATAGTGCTTATAGCACAATTTTGTTAGCTTATAAAGCTTAATCTTTGTATGTAAAGGGAAAGAGACCATTCAACCCTTGTTTAACTATAGAAAAAATTAAAATCGTAAGAACTTAAACACAACTAATGGAATCATAAGTTTATGGTTCTTCATTTAGATTGTATTTAATCGATATAATATTTCATATGATGTGTTTACATTATTTTCCTTCAATCTATGAGAATCCCTAAGTTTTATTGTTCCATTTCACTAATTTCTTGGTCATCTCCTATTTGTAAGAACACTTTTAGTTCAAATTATTCATTATTAGCAACAACTTCGAGAAAACCTATATGAACTTTTTTCGAGAACATCTTGAGTGCATAGACGATTTCAAATTCATATATACATCTTCTATGTCTTACCTTAATTATTCTTGGAATATGTTTCTTGACCTTGGCACAAGATGCTTTGTAAACTCGTAGTCATGCATCTCAAAATTTAGATAAAATAAAACGAGTGTGAGATATAACAATGTAAAATTATTAATGTTTGAATTAGGTTTTATATGTATGATCAACATAATATATAAACAATCAAAATGTTGGAGTACCACATTAAATTATAATTCAACTACTCTTTTGATGAGTCTACTACATAGATACCGCTCTAAATATCAAGCCTAATATTTCGATGTCAAAATTCCACACTAATTATTTGTTGAGTCTTTCCAACATAATCTAGCTACCTTAAACCTAGGTTTTTTCACACATACTTTCCCAACCAACTTGTTTAGATAGAACCTCTCGCATCACAATTGTAAGAATTATTATTTTCCAACTCTCTCAATCCAAAAATACTTTTCGTCTACCCACATTGTATTATGTCTTGTCACCTAAAGGAAGATTTTCAAAGCAAGTTAAACTTTGAATGGTTGATATTCTGTTAACATGTCATTCATTTAGATAATTTTTAAGGCACTTAGGCACTTATTTGAGGTTCGAACCTCACACAATGCTAAAAGCATCTTCAAACATGCATCTAGGGGATTTTATATAAATATATTCTAAAATAGTCATTAAGTGCATAAGTTTTGAGGATAAAGTCTACAAGAACACATCCTCGTCATGCTCTTTAATTTTTGTAAACATAAATCCACTTGTCCATTTCATATTATATTTAAGAGCATGAACTTATTTATGGAACGTTCCTCTACTTTATCTACAACCATAAATAAAGTTTGTATAATTAAAGGTTATACAATTTGTGTATTTTATGATATTCTTTTCTTTCCTTTTCTTTGTAATGTCTCCTCTAAATGGTCAGCACATGATCATCATAGATAAGTGAGATATCTAGAGGCATTATTTCAGAAATATTCAATTACATTAGAGAACAATTTTGCGGTATAACCCTCTAGAAAGGCTATTTGCTTCAAAAACATTTTAAGTGTCTTTATGTACCTATCAAGCCAAAACATACATAGTGTTGATAACATATACCATATCGATGTCATTGACTACATGGACTAGTAGATGAACCTAGGTTTCAAAAATGGAAGTTAGCAACTTCTTTTCACAATTCATTTCTCATCTTTTCTATCTTAGCGGTGTAGACCTCTTTTTTTGACAACCATATTAGGAAGTTAGAGAGTCCAATAACGATATTTTTGATATCACATATAATCACACCCTCTCCCATTAATCCAAGAGGAAACATATGGTTTCACATCAAATAAAAAGTGGAAAAAGATTAATTTTCAAACAAAATCGTAATCTAAAAGGGATATTCATATATAAAATAACATACTTTAATGAGAAATATTTTCAACATAAATTTATAAAAACATGTCATTCATGTGTTAATAACTTTAGAATCTGCTCATCAATAATAAGACTTCTCTTCAGGATGATCCATAGATTTAAGGTGGGCATATATTGTGTATGAGCTTGGTGACATTTATAATGTGGGCTTACTTAAAATCCATGGATAATTTGCATACGCTCCATTACTCTTGGGCCATAGAATTTTCTTAGTTTTGGAAACTTTGAGGTATTTTGTGATTCAACGTGCTTGCTTCATATACGTGAATATACATTGAAAACATTAGTTCAAAACAAAACATGTTTGTTAGTTGTTATGGTAAATAAACTCAAAAGTATATTCGCTAATATAAGTGTATATTCAATAATAGCATTGTACTTTCATAACATGCATTGAAATAACTCAATATATATTGAAAATATGAACATGCATTGAACTCAATGCATTTGAGTGTATATTCAATAATTTTAGTGCACATTAAAATTTTGAATGCGTAATAGAAAATGACAAAGTTACAACCATATATTCAATGTATGTTAGTAATTCCAGTGTATATTCATTTAGTCAATATAAAATTAACCGTGGATATGCATATATTAACTACTTACAAAACATAACACTTATGTATATTCAATTTTTAACTGCCTAACAAAAGCACAATCTTATGTATATTAAGATATTCTTAGGTTGTTATCTTTGACCAATGCTCAATATATACTCACATATGTAATGTATATCCAGACATTATTCAGAACATCACATGTTTGTTAATTGTTATGGTAGCTAAAATCAAAAGTATATCCGCTAATATAAGTGTATATTCAATATTAGCACTATATTTTCATAACATGCACTAAAACAATTCAATATATATTGAAAATAAGAACATGCATATCTAATGAAACTATAACCTGCACATGCATGAAAACACCCGATATTTTGGACATTTACTACACTGCATTAGCGAGTTTGTGGAAAATGGGGGATTTAAAAAATTCACTAAAATAAGTGAATACACATTGAAAAACATTACCTCAATGTGCATGCTTGAAAAAAAAATAGTTTAGAACATAACACATTTGTTAATTATGATAATTGAACTCAAAAGCTGTATCCACTAATGTAAGTGTATATTCAATAACAATACTCTATATTCAATAACAAACTTATGTATATTAAGATATTCTTAAGTTGTTATCTTTGACCAATGCTCAATATATACTCACATATGTAATGTATATCCGGACATTATTCAAAACATCACATGTTTGTTAATTGTTATGGTAACTAAACTCAAAATTATATCCGCTAATATAAGTGTATATTCAATAATAGCACTATATTTTCATAACATGCACTAAAACAATTCAATATATATTGAAAATAAGAACATGCATATATAATGAAACTATAACTTGCACATGCATGAAAACACCCAATATTTTGGACATTTACTAGATGCATTCGCAGAGTTTGTGGAAAATGGGGGATTTAAAAAATTCAACGAAATAAGTGAATACACACTAAAAACATTACCTCAATGTGCATGCTTGGAAAAAAATAGTTTAGCACATAACACATTTGATTAGTTATGTTAACTAAACTCAAAACTATATCCACTAATGTAAGTGTATATTCAATAATAACACTTTATATTAAATTTATATAAGAACATGCATTGTAAAAACTTAGTATATAATAAAACTATAAGATGAATGCATGAAACAACCCTATTTTTTAGACATTTACTACACACTATTAAAAAATCTAGTTGCGAATAAAAGATTAAAAATACATTGAAATAATTGAATATACCTTTGAAAAGCATTAGTTCAACATACATGCTTGAAAAAACATTATTTTGGACATTTACAACACCGTATCGAGTAAAATTTATAGGGATCGGAAGATTAAATAAAAACATGCATTGAAACAAAGAGTAAGTTAGTATTGTAATTGCTGAAGTTGACATAATAGTCCTACAAAAAGATGCTCGATGCTTTTGAATTTGAAGAAATTTCAGCTATGATTTTAGGGCACATTGATCTTGAAGAAGTAAGGGAAAACCTACGTGAATGAAAAGTATCTCATGCTAATGGACACCATTGCATCTTTCCTTCCATGCCATGAACACATCCATAGCCTCTTAGTTAACATGTTTACAATTTTAATTTGGCAATTGCCCTAGATCTTTTGATGTGTACCTTTAGCATCATTGTTTGACGCATTTCCTACATCACCTTTGTAAGAATGTTATGCTTTCAAGATTAAAAATTCTTTAGCTATAGCATTCCCCAAGTTTCTCCTCGGTGCACCATCAAATAAACACGCAATGATGTTGTTTGTTTAAATATGAATAGAAAGGATGACTTGAAGTTTCCTTGAATTTGGTTCCTTAGAAGCTATTCCCGTCAAATAATCTCACATTGTTGTTTGTTAAAATTTGAATAGTGGATAATTGGAGGCATCTTTAATTTTAATCCCTTAGAAAAATATCCTCTTTATTTAAAGAAAACATATTACGTAGAACATAAAAAAGCTAATGAAGATGTTATTATTTCGATAATCCAAATAGACCGAAAAGCTGCAAGAGGGTGACTAGCAAAACCAATGAGGTGACCAATACAATCATGTTAGATTGGAAGTTTATTGTCCACATTTTGGCCTCTCCAATCCGGTAACCCCAATATACTTTTAACAAAGTTAGATAAATTTGGTAATTGTCTAGGCGTTAGCATTTAGGGGGTGTTAATTTATTTTATTCTATTATGTATTTTATGAAAAGTAGATCTATTTAGTAATCATTTATGCTAGTTGCGAGTTAATGGCCAACCTTACATACCGGTTCAATTATTTTCATTAAAAATAATATTAATTTTAAGTAATTCTATTAAGACTAGCAATCGTACATGAATTGTATGATGGAAATGCCGAAGGGGATGTTTTAGAGGAGTCATATTGGAGGGATATAAACAATCGAAGAGGAAGAAGGGTGGAAAAGAAGGGATTTGAGCGCAAAGAATTGCGAAGGTGGCGAAAACATATAGGAGAAACAATTTGAAACTGAAGTACACAAAAATGACAAGACATGGGTTGTTGTATTGACGATGCGAAACATCGTAAAGAGAAACTTTGTTTATAGTTTTATCCTTTGCATAAATATAGATGGTAAGATGTGGAGTGGAAGTAGCATGTGAAGGTGGCGACCTCATGCAAAGTTCTACTCATCAACAAGAGTTATGGCATCGATCGTCATCCGTATGTCCCACTACAAAATTAGAAAAACGACAGAGGATGAGGAGGAGATAAATAATATCAATGATGTGAAATAAAAAGAAAATAATAAGCTAATACACAGGCATATGCATTTGCATTTTAAAAAATTGAAAAAAATATACAATAGCTTTTTTACATTAAACTTCACTAAACGTTAAGAAATTGTATTTTTGAAATTATGGTTTTATAAAAAAACTTTGGGGCCTTCTAAGTAAACAAGGAATAACTTATCAGTTGAAATTCATCAAAGATTTGAAATTGCACAACTTGTTATGTTGAATGTCATCAATAAGAGTTGAAAGCGCACATCTTGTTATGTTGAAGAAGCCGTTGGGAGGGTGCAAGAATCGGTGTTAGTGGAGTGGAGGGGCAAGCATGCAACCTTAATCCGGTGGAGCATTTGCCAGTTTGGGAAGTTTAAGGCAAGGGTCTTATGGAATGTATAGTTTGTCGTAGGGGGCTACCCCTATAAGATGCGACAATACATCCAATATGACAAGTGTCACACCCAAACGGATGCCCTCCCCTTTATATTATTTGGAGTACGCCTACAATGTATTTGTAATGCTTCAATGGGTCTCCAGTGGCGGGATTCAATTAGCATATGCAAACGAATGGGGATGCCAAGACTACCACCAGAAGAGTGAAAACCAAACATCGTGTACGCCAATGAAAAATCTCGGCCAAAAACTAGTCCATATGTTCGTGGGATTGGCGAGCGGACGGTAGGATAAAATTTGAGTCGCATGCACAAGATGCCATGTTTGACATAAAGAAAATCAAAGCATTGAATCCCAAGGCCTCGTGTGCACTTGACGAGGCTCGCATAGTGATGCGAACTATGAAGAAATCAGAGCCTTATTTAGGCCTCGCAGAGGACATCGTGACATTAGAGACCAATTATTATCGGTCCCGAAGGCTTTTAGTCCCACATAGAACACACTCATCAAACATTAAGTTACATTGAAAATGCATTCATAAGGTAATTATTTATCTGTTTGACTTTGAAGATAATCCATTCAAATGACTCGAAATACGGTAAAGAACCAACTAACAATATTGATAAAAAAAAATTACTTTTTATTTCCTAGAATTTTTCTCGTTTCCATCATGCAAATTTGACAACTCCCTCGGTAAAATATTTCATGGTCACCACTTGAAAATAAAATTTGTTAGGAAACCACAAATTATGCAGAAAGTAGAATAACAAAATACCAGTTTACAGAGATAGAGCAAAATAAAATATACAATATACCAAACATGCAAGAGACAAACACTTGATTTACGTGGTAAAACCCCAACAAAGAACTTAGGGAAACATCCACGGTGCAAGATATCAAGCTTTATTAACTCAAGATGAACAAATTACATGCGAACTCGTTATGAGAAACTGTAGATCTCCGCAAAAATATATACACCTAATTGGCGAAGTACAATTAGGATTCCTCCTAAAAATAGAGTGGAAAACACCATTAGGATTTTCCTTTCTAAAAATAGAATTCGGTAGAATTTGGTTGAATTCGTCTTTCTAGAAACAAGGGATTGACTCCTTAATTTTTGCTTTGGGGCTCCACCGCCAAACCCCAACCAAGGGGGCTCCATAACATGTCGCCGGCCCCCTAGACCCCCTGCGATAAGAGTGTGGGGCAAGCCCCCTACACCCCCTTTAATAAGTGAGGTACAAACTGCGCCGCAAAGGATCCAAAATTTAACTTTGTTGGCACATATCTAACAATATTTATATCTAAAAATTAATTGTTTTTTGTTTCCCTAGGAAAATTCTTGTCTCCATCATGCAAATTTGACAACCCCCCTCGATAAAATATTTCTGGTCACCACTTGAATACAAAATTCACCAATCGTGCAAATTGTAACTACCACCATTTTTTTGTGGTTTTCAATGTTTTACTAAAACCGCATGTCGGTAACCTGTGGGTGGAGAATTAGGAGTGACTTGACTAAATGTGTAAATTTGCCAGGGTCGTAGACGACAATCTAAATGCGGATGTAGGAGTCTCCACCCTTAGATTTCAAGTACGTCAACATGCTTTGCTCCGTTGATTTCTTGAAATTCGTCAGTCTTGGCAAGCCTCCCCACATATACTCTTAAGTGTATACGCCTTCGGCATAATGACACCGGGGTCGTGAATCGATAAGCAATTATTTTGCTTATGAACTTCATTTTTTAAATGGGAAACTTTGATTCCTTTGGTCCCATTCATTTGATTATAAATAATAACTCAAAACCATAGATTAGGTTGAGACAATCCTCCATGCCAAGTGGTAAGCTTTAAGATAAAGAATCCTCCATTTTATAACAATTTTGAACCTCGGGTCTACTCAGTCACTATTAGGGTTTGTGAAGAAAAAAGGGTGGTAAAAATCTCAAAACAAAGAATCTAGCTCGAGATTTGGAAGAATTGATGATGGAGATGTATTTCAACTATTGAAGAAAAAATTTTGGATGTTCAAGGGTTAGAAATTGACTTATGCTTGACATTCTCCTTTAAGGGACAATGCACAGTCCTAAGGGCTAGTTGTAAGGGTAGAATTACCAAAGGAGCTAGGGTTTGTTTTGTGAGTTTGATCTTGAAATTTTCATGCACCTAGAGATTGAAAAACAAGTATCCGAAATGTTGGGTTTGTTCCAAGACACCTCATGAAAAGGAAATTATAAGTGAGAGAAGATTGTCCCAGGAGCCAGGGTTGTGGCTTAGTACGCATAGGAAAGGAAAGTGAGTTAGTGAAAGCTAATGAAGCAATTGAGTTCTAAGTTTTTGCATGCACCATAGGGATGATGAAAGGAAACTAATGAAGTATATTACTCTTTCTAGGTAGCTACTGAAGGACTCAACCATGATTGTGCAGTCAATTGTCTTAAGGGCGAGTTTAGTGTTTTTGGTTAATTTGAGTTGATTTTATGATTGAACTAAGGTTTTTATAAGTGTGTGAACAAGATGAATGAGATAGGAGGCATTGGATAAGCCATAAGAGCAAATATTGCATGTTTTGGGAAGGTGCTATTGAGGTGTTGAAGGACAATTTGGTGCAAATAGGTGAGATGGTAATTTCTTTTCATAGGAATCATTTTGATGGTTACTTTGACCACGAGTGCGGCGTAAAACAAAAGTAGAGGGACTTGTGATAGGATTTGGAAGTGAAATAGGTGAAACAAGCAAGAGTATATGCCATTTTTGGGCTTGAGAAAGATTCTCAATTGCAGAGATAGGTGAAGTTGTTTGTTTGAAACCCTCTTGAATAGTTGAATGCAAGGTTGTTTTCTAATCCTCTTTGCATCATTAAAAATTGCCTCATATGCAAAACAGAGGGGGAAATGGGATTAGAATTGTGAATGAGTTCAAAGAAGTTCTTGATTGTGCTAGAATAAATTTCATTTCCATAACTACCTTAGAGACATGACTTCTATTAATTCCCTCACCAAATGGCCTACTATATATAGCTACACCACCACAAGAGCACTTTGGGTGATGAGAGGAGTGAGCAATGGCAAATTGATTGTAAGCCATGACATTTTCTAAGAGCACCCATCTCTTTCTTGGTGTCAACTATCTAAGGTTCACCATCTAGATTTATAAATGAGGGCATCACAACGAACTACCATAAGGCACTCACTCACCTAAGGCCATTCGTTTGACACTTATCGTTATCATAAAGCACTCACTCGACTACCATAATTCATAATGAAGTGAACTACCATAATCCATAAGAAAGCTAAGGGATACTATATTTTATGTATAACCCCCATGTTGATAGGATAGGGGATCATATAGATAGGCCCTTGCACCAACAAAACTCTCTATCGATATGATATACTCTGGGAGGTCACGATTGATCTACACATGGGCGTTACATCATACGCTCTTACCTTCAATGTTTTGTTTTCTTGCTCAAACGCATGTAACCCCTTGTATCATACACCTTATACACAATGTTGGAGAACATTTCCCACAACCTATAAAATTCAAACTCCTCGGTGTAGCTCCTAGTATCATGCACATTCAACGCAGTCTAAAGCAGCTCAGAAGACAATATGACATGCTTCACCTGATAGGTGTGGAGAATGTAATTATAAAGGGATTAACATGTGCGGCATTGAAGGGGATTGCTTATCTCACTCGAAATTTTTGAGATTCAATCTCGATGCCATTTAGTGCACGTTGGGGGTTTCCATGCAACAATGCATGAGATTGTTTTGCACACACCACACTTCACTATTGTGTTCCATGCCACACACTAAACCTCAACCATCCACGCATTGATACCGAAATTTTGTGCATCTCAATTTTTGTTCATAACTTTCATGTCACACATTGACCATGTGAATACTCTACACCATTTTGTGCCATGTTAAGAGGCGCTTCCTACGCTTGTATAGTAATAGAGCATTTCTCAACATATTATGCACTTAGAAGCCAAGCCATGTAACCATAAAAAGGAGAAGAATCACACGTGCAAGCCCAAATGGTTCAGCTTCTACGGTGTTCCTTTAAACCTTTAGGGTAATATATGTAATACACATTTGTATCAATAGATAACAAGCACAAAGGCAGAAGATATAAACCATACATCTCTCATGAGAGTATGTTGTATGCAAAATGCACATATTGATGTATTTTTTATTTGAGTTCTACTATTTTATCTATCATATGTCATTCAGCATTATTACCATCTCATACGCATACAACACATCTAGAACATTGTTCCCAAGACCACCTTAGATCTGGATCATTGGTATCAATATAGATCACACATATAAATGTAATTTTAATAAAAGTTCTAATATTTTATTTACCATGTTTCACTCAACATTATTGCTTCTGAATATGCAAACAACAGATCTAGATCCTCATCTACAGCATTGTTCCGCAAACCTCATAGTATCCGGATCATCGGTATCAGAGTGGTTTAGCTTATATGTTCCATCGAGTGAGGTCAAAAGATACAGAGATTGGTGTCAAACCAAGAAATTGTTCATACTATTTATCGTGTCATTTCAGGAAAGTTCAGATAGTGAGAGACAACGAGGCACGAAATGAAGTCCACATCATGATAAAACATGAAATTACAAAATTTGTTCAAGAAGAGAAGACATTACCATTCAACCAGTTCAGCAAAGTCCTTGAATATGTAATTCCATCACCCGACTTATCAGGGAAAATATTTCGTTATAAAGTCCCATGTTTCAAGTGAATCTCGATATTCATGTTTTTTGATGGAAGACTAAATGTAAACAAGCGGTTACATCATCAGTCCGAGTCATATTTTAATTGAATTACTTTTTTGACAGAGAAAATCAAGATTGCATTTCTCAGTTTCTCCTTTGTAAATAAGTACTAGCAATCCTATAATGTGTGGCAACAAGACCAGAAAGTAGGAAAAATTGAGCCAACATAGGAAGCCTTGAAAGATGAATACTATCTTGAGGATGTCAAGATGACCACTATATCCAGTGGCATCAACTGCGGTAAGGACAACACCAATCAGTCCAATCCTACACCAATGCCTTTCACGGTCTGTATCATTGTATGTAAAACAAGGCTCTTTAAATTAGAGAACATAGAGTTCACAAGTATTGTCATGGCCTACAACCATAACTAAGTTGGCCAAAGTCATGACAACCAGGGGCGTGTCTTGCCCTAGGCAACCTAGGCAGTTGCCTAGGGCGCACAAAATGGGGGGCGCCACTTTTTTAAAAAAAATTTCCAAGTGGCAGGTCGGCTGGACAGTCTGAGTCGGCTTAAGGACCAAAGTTTTTTTAAAATTTGAAAAAAAAACAATTTGAATTGATATAAAAGTGTACATTTGTGAATCGTGATTCCAATTTCCGTGAATGTTTTATGTTTGCGCTCAGGCTCAGCTGACTCAGACTGTAACACGTTACACTGTAGTCTGTCCCTGTCCTCAGTCCTCTCAGTATCTGACCCGTCGGGGACTCGGGCCGTCGGTTCAAGTTTCAACTACGCGGACCTTCAGGCTTCACCTAAATAAATTCGGAATTCCTGTGGGCTGTGGCTGTCACCTGTGAGTGTGTATAAATGTACCTACTCAGACGCGTATTCACGAGTAAAACAGTCTACAGATCAGTGACATAGCAAGTGGAGTGGAGTCACAGAGTGTACTGTGTAGGCGTAGCCTGTAGGACTTAATCCATGGTGGAGGAGCTTTGCTTCCTTTAGGCTTTGAAACATGTTACCTACTGCTTCCTTCACACGGCTTGCCGCTTAATGTCACTGATTCAAAATTCATTATCAGACTATCAAAGAATCAGAGATTCTGGATTCAGTCTTTCAGTATTAAGTTTCAGAATCAGATATATTATTATATATAATGTGTTGTGCACAGTGCAGACTGCAGTCATGATTCATCGGATATGCCGCATGCTCTAAACTTTTAACTTTTACATTTTGATTTAAATTTTTAATTATTCTTATTATGTAATTGTTATCAGTTATTGATTGTATTCAGTATTTATATTATCAGTTATTGATTGTATTCAGTATTAAGTCTATAATTGTTTAAAAAACATTCAAATATAGGTGGGTCGTTGGTCCCAGGTGGGAAGGGGGCGCACGCTCTGAGTACTGCCTAGGGCGCTTCAAAACCTTAATTCAGCCCTGATGACAATGGGAGAATCTTACAATGTTATGTGAAATCTTGTGTATGCTAGTGCAACACCTAGAGTTGAGGGGGTCCTACAAAACTCTACGATTTCGCCTTATATGTGAGATTGCTTTTATCCTTAGGATACTGTGAGGTTCCATGAAGTTGCATGTTGCCCCAAGTGTATGCGATTTGTTGTGAGACGCCTGGAAAAGGGATTTCGGAAAATCTTTGCATTTTTAGCCTCAACTATTATCCATAAGACTATGTATCAAAGATCTTGTGAACTTCTATGAGGTTCAGTAGATTCCTATGCAATGTTCCTTTTAGGCGATGACGGAGTTTTAACATGATCTGTAGAGATCGATCAAAAACTAATGATGACAATCAACAAAGTTCCCCGACATCCAAGTATGAGTTATTTTGCACTAGAACAATATCTGAATATTGTCATGTGTCCACTCCCGACCAGATGATAATGCTAATAAAAATCAAAGCGTTGTAACTAACAAGGGGAAGGAAGTTTATACCTGGAAGATAGAGCACTTCTCTACAATAACGATTTCAAAACGAGGGTTTGGATATAAGAAACGAGTTCCTTTCAAGTGACGTTAGTTGTAGGTGTCTTAATATGTCAACTTTATGCCACATTAATCTCAAACATAGCACTACGATCTTTTGCCGATTGTGGGGTTGTTATTGCAAATGAACCACCAAAGAGAGCTCAAGCTAAACTACGCTAAATCTATCACTATATACCATAATCTAATGCTATTTGAAGAGCATGCAGAGAAAACAGAGAAAATAAAATAGGGAGATTATACACCAAGATAGTGGAGGTTGTGTTGTTTACTCCCCTGCTTAGATTATCCAAGCTAAAATACTTGCACATATAGATCGACTCTAGAGCTCATATGAAAGGGCCAATCCATTGGTAAACGAGAGTCATTCGAAAATTGGGCATACGATGTTTGATTCCTTAGGAGGAAGCACTCTCTCTCTCTCTCTATATATATATATTCTTAGAAAATATTTAGAAACTCGTGTCAAAAACAACCTTTTAGTCCAATATGGAAAACTCCATCCAATTCCCAATGGACAAGGAGATTTGGTAATTATTTCGAAATAAGATCATTTCATGATTTTCAAGATAATTCAATAGTTAAACGTGGCAATTACACTTTGTTTAACATGAAAGATGACACTCTACCAAAGTAGAGTGGCTTTTAGTAAACAAACAACCCGCATAATCTTGAAAGGCATGAGAGAAGAGAAATGCTCAACAAGCAGGAGAGGACTACTCTCAATTCCTTCAAACTTGTCCTATCGATCGAGAGCTCCCCTGTTGGTCAAATCCTCCGCCCATCTCTTCCCCGGTCTATGGATCAAGTGCATGTATATAGCCATAACAACCCTTAATCTCTTACCATAAGTTGAGCGGTTCTATGACAATGGATATGTAATTTCTTGTTTGGATTCAATTGGTGGTCACCCAACGATTTTATGCTTAGCTTCACTGTCTAGCCCTATCCCTACATAGAGTAGGTTATCAAATTACTGCTGACTATACTATATTATATTATACTAAGAGTTTCCCTCATCCTCTTGAGCATAACATATATATAGTTCCATAAGAAGAATAGTTCACTCCTGTCATATGTAATAGGTCGTGGATAGTCCCACATCCTTTACCCCAACACTACCCTATAGTACAAGGCAAGTGGTTGAGTCCTTTCCATTTGTTGAGACCAATAAAATGTATAGTAGGTAATTGGCCAATGAAAGAGTGCCAAATGTATTGCATAGTACATCATCGAGGTAAGATTGACTTTGATTAGATATGGCTATAGCTACCTTCACCCTTGGCCTCCTTTCGTTGGTTCGAGGGTGATTATCTATATTCTAACATGTGTAGTGTCTCCTAAAAAGGATAGAGAGGACTTTAGAGCCTTTTTGTAATATCCTCCTTCCCCAACATACGACCTCGTAGCTTATTTTTCCCTATCTATGTCGATAGGGAATATGAAAATGGGAGATCTTCTTGTAACATAGGGTGGGGAATCTGTATGCTTTCCTGCCGATGAAAGGTCATTTGTGCACTTGATTTCTGAAAAGGTGGAGGCCTCCCCTTATGGATACGTCGTTCATCCAAAAGTCACTACTAAAGATGAGCCTTTCTGTTTCTAGGTTGATTGAGCCACTATATATGATGATCCTCGCCTAACAAAAGATAACAAAAGTTCAATAATAATTAATTTTCTTGACCTTTAGGTTGAGATATTTTAGGCTCTTGACTAATCTACTGAGACCGCGGAAGCCAAGGAAGGTAAGGTATTGGAAGGGTCTCCCCTACTTTGCTGACCCTACCCCTATATATTTATATATAGCTCCATCTCGAGGGGAAGAAAACTTGCCCCTCAACCTCCTTTCATCGGTCAAGAGAAGACCATCCACTCTCCCCTACTATATATTAGCCCTGTCCTAAAGTCATGTGAGTCCCTCAATCCTATTAGATTGAAAATTGAGCATAAATACCCTTCATTCTCAGGAGAATCAAAACCTCATGGTCGAGTGTTCAAGATAGCACTTCCCCATGACCCAAACATCATCAAGAGTGTACAATTCCTCCTTCATCATTAGTGTCCCTCCTCCCTAACAAAACCCCCAGACTATATAGTAGGTCATCAAGGCAGGCCAAAATATATATGTGCATATAAGGAGTGGGGGATCATCAATTTCAAGAGCATTATAGAATCTATGTTTATCCATTTATTGAAAACATGACTACAAATATATATCCTCCCTCATTTTCCTCAACCTCATATCATAAGTGGCGACAACTAATGGTTGACTATACATTATATATCTAGAAATCGTAGTTTTCCTTTCATATTTCTTGTACTTGTCAAAACAAGGATAAAGAAAGATAATAATTAAAGATACTTCCCCCCTCTAGAGACATAGGTGTATGGGAGTGTGTCCCCCTCCTCAACCCCCAACCATAGAGATGATATAAGGTGTCAGGTCATCTCCCATTGGTAGAACCCTCCAAATAAAAGATAGATAAGATAAAGGGGTTGGGAGTACATAAAGACCCTTGCCCTCCTCTCTTTGATTGACAACATGCAATAACACCCTAAATACATGTATCTAAAATGATCTTGTGAAATTCTATGAGGTTCGGTAGATTCTATGCAATATTCCTTTTATGTGATGAGGGAGTTTTAACATGATGTGTAGAGATCAGTCAAAATCGGTGTAAAGAGAGGATAGTCAAAATTGGTACATGATCTTCCGCGGATGATTCCGGGAGCTCTGTAAGGAGTTATGAGTGAAACAAGTACTCATTGGAAAACTAAAACAATTCTACACATGATGGAATTTTCAAATCCTTCACAAGATTCAAGCAACTCTCGGGAAACTCAGTTTCAGCAAATGCACCCTCTTGTCTCGAGCAAAAAGGAGTTATTTAAGGGGGTTGCAAGAAGAGTTGGAACTTGATACCCATCTCATTGATCGTGGAAGATTGTTGGGATTCACTAAAAACCTCTCGCAGCTCTAAAGAACGTCGCCAACAAGTCTCTCTCACATGGCAAGTTCTCAAGTTAGTCAATTTTGCAATAGGACACTTTTCACCTCTAGGTTGAGGCACTTTTTTGTGTCCCTCTTGTCCCTATCCCAAGGGGACAAAGGGGACAAGAAAATGTGCCCCACCCCATTTTTGCCTCTAGGTTCCTCATATGACCTGTTTAGCACTCCGTGGGATTTTTTCACCTCACTCTAGCTCCTCCCATCGAGCAATAAGAATGTGCCACTTGTCACAACCAAGCGAGGGCACATTTTTCTGTCCCTCCCCGTCTATGTCCCGAGGGAGCAGAGGGGACAATAAAATGTACCCCTCTCTTTCCATTTGCATGGTTTTCAATGTGACCAAAATTCATCTCGACAGTGCTAAAACAAGCTTCTCCTCGTCATCCTCGAACTAAATCGCATGCCGCCACTTGTCATCACCAGATGAGAGCATATTTTCCTGTCGCTCTTATAATTGTCCCTAGGGGACAGAGGGGACAAGAAAATGTGCCCTCTTTATCCCCTAGTCAAGTTTTCTCGTAATGAAATTACTTATATAATTCAGATTATGAGCAACAATAAAACACAAAATAACACAATATTTCAGAATAATGATCTCAATATGCAATTAGAATAGCTTCGCCACTTCGAGGGGGCAACCTCCAAACCATATAATAAGACTCAAATGCTCAAATAATAATGAACTACTACCTACAATCCCCTATATATATTATTCATATGTTATGGCCATCACCAAGGCCAACCTATTAAGTATGAGAAAGTATAAATGATATAATAAAATGATATGGTAAGCCACAAGTCGGCTACTCATATCCTAATACAAGCAATAGATTAAGGGCGTAGCATGCCCTTCCCCTTCAAGCCAACGTTGTCCTCAACGTTGAATAATCCCGAATGTTCTTTGCAGAAAACCTTCATCCTCCCAGTTACATCTTCTATGCTCGATTCTTCCACTTGATAAGATATTCCTTAATGTCTCTCGGTTCTCACCTCTTAGTATGTGTTTGTAGAATCTTCTTTGGCTCCAAAATGATTCTTCCTTCCTCGTCAAGTTTCGATAACTTGTCTCTGCGCTTCAAATTTCTGTCCAATGACCTTCTTTAGGCATGAAACATGGAATACTGGGTGTATGTGTGAAGATGGAGACAACTCTAGTTTATAAGTAACACCGCCAATTTTCTTTAGAACCTGATACGGGCCATAATATTTAGGAGCAAGTTTGTTGTCCTTTTTCTGTTGCTTTAGGAACATCTGTTTGTAAGGTTGGAGACGTATAAAAACCCAATCACCAATTTCAAAATCTCTTTCACTACGGTGTTGATCTGCTTGTTGTTTCATCCTGCTTTTGTGCTAATGCTAAATTCTCCTTCAAACTAGCCAAAAACTGTTGTTGATGTTGAATGTGTTCCTCAACATCTTTGACCTTAGTTTGCAACCTCAAGGAGGAAGTGATAGAAGGTGGATTGGTAACCTTATAATGCTAAAAATGGGGTCATTTGTGAAGAGGTATGAAAAGATGTGTTATACCACCATTCTCGCAAGTGGTAGCCATTTAATCCACCTTTCCGCTTATCTCATACAAAACAACGTAGATACCCCTCTAAGCATTTGTTGACAACTTCCATTTGCCCATCGGTTTGAGAATGATAAGATGAGTGTGAGTTAGCCGTGAGTACCCAAACATGAAAATAATTCCGTCCAAAAATTACTTGTAAACATAGGATCACGATCACTTACAATTATCTTTGGAGTTCCATGTAGCCTTTGATTGTCTCGAAAAAAATTGTTGAATCAGTATTTAGCTGCGAATGGATGTGATAGGGCACAAAAATGGGCATATTTTGTGAGCCTATCCACAATCACGAAAATAACATTCTTACCCCTCGAAAAGGCAATCCGATGATGAAATCCATGGAGACCTCCTCCCATCTCGGCTAGGAATTGGTAAGGGTTACAACATATCTGGTGTCTTAATTGTTTCCCCTTTGTTTGTTGGCACACTAAACACTCTGATACAAACTTTTGTACATCCCCCTTGAGTCCTTCCCAAAAGAATTCTCTTTTTATTCTATGATATGTCTTCAAAAACCCAGAGTGTCCTCCAACAGGTGAGGCATGTAGCTCTACAAGAATCTTATGCTTCAACTCATAATCTTTACTCAAGTATAACATGTCCTTGTACCATAGGGCATTACCTTTCCACTCAAATTTGTTAGATGTCATAGATCCTTGCTTGATATTCTGTATTAGAGATTGTGTATCCTTGTCTTGATCCCATTCCAATCTTGCTTCATCCACCTAATCGGCCTTCAACATAGACATTCCACATAGTAAGGCATTCATGCGGATGTATCCCTTATGTACAATGCATCAGCTACTACATTTTCTTTACCCTTTTTGTATATGATTTCAAAATCATAACCCAACATTTTTGTTACCCACTTTTGTTGTTCCTCAGATGATAACCTTTGCTCCAAAAATTATATGAGACTATCATGATCAATTTTTACCTCAAGTGTCTACCCATGAGATAGGGCCTCCATGCTTGACCGCATGAAGAATAACCATCATTTCTTTCTCATGATGTGTTTGAGCAGATCTTTTCCTTTGAATCGCGACTCTCAAATATAATTGGTCATCCTTCCCGCATTAGAACTACTCCCAATCCCGATCCTGAAGCGTCATATTCAACAATGAAGGTTTTTGAGAAGTTGGGAGTAGCCAAAACCGGGACGCCGTACATGGCTTCCTTCACCTGCTCAAAGGATTTAGTGGCTACGTCTCGTCCCAATGGAAGGCATCCTTCTTTAGCAATGCAGTTGAGGGGTTGCTTATTCCTACCATATCCCCGCACAAATTGTCGTAGTACCACTGTTAGTCCTAGGAACCCACAAAGATTTTAGAGAGTTTTGGGCCTTAGCCATTCCACCATAGTTTTGATCTTCCGAGAATCAACTTTGATGCCTTCATGGGATACAATGTGACCCAAGTACTCTACCTCTTGTACACCAAAAGAACATTTGGATGGCTTTGCATAGAGTATGTTTCTCCAAAACTTCCAACACTTTATTTACATGTTGCAAGTGTTCTTCCCATGTCTCGATTGTAAATCAATATGTCATCAAAGAAAACTAATACAAATTTCCTTAAAAATGGCCTAAAAATAGTGCTCATCAAGCTTTGAAAGGTTGAGGGCGCATTTGTATGACCAAAAGGCATTACAAAAACTCATAATGGCCCTCATGAGTCTTGAAAGCCGTTTTATGAACATCTTCCTCTTTTATTCTAATTTGATGGTACCCGAACGAAGATCTAATTTTGTGAAATAAATAGCACCATGCAATTCATCAAGTAAATCATTAATTACGGAATAGGAAACTTATCTTTGATGGTGTACTTGTTGAGTTCTCGTAATTTGGTCACATCCTCCATGTTTCATCCTTCTTACGTACTCAAGACCTTTGGTGAAGAATATGTACTCTGCATGCCCGATGATACCCGCCTTCAACATTTCCTCAACCATTTTCTCGATCTCACTTTTCTGGGAATATGGGTATCTGTATGGTCTAATGTTAGGTGTTTCACTCCCTGGAATCAACTGAATGGCATGATCATGATCCCTAACTAGTGGTAGTCCCTTTGAAATTGCATCAAAAAAAGATGAGTGAGTATCACCAATCTTTTGAAGATCGTGGCATCAAGACTCAGTATTTTGTACTTCTATGGAAAATAACTTTGTTATAAATCCATCTACTCCTTTTCTGAGAACCTTCTACATCTGATGAGAGCTAATAATCTGTGGAGACTTAGCTACCATCCCATTCAATTGTATTTTCCTTCCTTCTGAATGAAATCACATGAACAATTCTTGGAAATTCATTTCTATAGTACCTAAGGTTGTGAGCCATTGGACACCCAAAACAATATCTACCCCTCCCATAGAAATAACAAACATAGGTGAGTATAACATGTAGTCTCCCATGGAAAGCTTGATACTATGGCACTTTCCTATGCACTTGACTATCCCACCATCCGCAATCATAACTTGCATTTCTAGAGTTGGGTAAATAAAACAATTGAGGTGGGCAACTAACTTACTATTTATGAAGTTATGAGTACTCCTTGAGTCAATCAACACCATCACCTTTCTTTTTTTTGAGATAGCCAATAACCTTGAGTGTTTAAGGAGTACTAATCTGGACAATGCATGGCAAGAAATTGTAGGTTGGTGATCATCTACTTCATCGCCTACTAGTTCCTCACCTCTCCTATAATTTCAACTTTCTCATCATCCTCGTTACCTCCATCAATATAGAACAACTTCTTCTCAAAGACATTTGTGTCCCGGTCCATATTTGCTATCACAGTTAAAACATAATCCTTTTGCTCTCTTTTCTTCCATTTGTTGAGGAGTCAGTCTAATTGGCCTAGCAAATGAAGGGGAAGAGATACTACGGTCTCTGGTGTTAATGAAAGGCGGCCTCCTACTACAAAGAACTTTTTCCTCTACTCAACGTGCCACGATAATAGAATCAGAAAGCTTGAGTGGATTAAACATACGTACCTCATGCTCAATGTGGTCCTTAAGATCCCCAAGAAACAGGTCATTCAGATTCTCTTATGGAATATTCTCCACCCTTCAGGATAGGTTCTGGAATTGATGCACATAATCTTTGACTGATCCTGTTTGTCGTAACTTTGCTAATTGACTAAAGTAGTTCTCTAAAACACTGGAACTATAGTGCAATTGTAACTCCTCGGTAAAAATTGTCCAAGTGACACCGAGACCATTCTTCTGCCTCTGAGCACATAACCATCGATACCAAATAAATTGGTCTGGTTCAAGATACAGGGATGCCAATGTCACCTTTTGTCCTGATGGTGTTTGATGTAACTCAAAGAAGTTCTCCATTTGATTTATCCAATTCAGGGGATCCTTACCATCAAATTTGCGCATATCCACTTTCGGCATCATGTTTCGTGGTTGTGAATAAGTTGGATTTTGATTGGGCTAGAAAAGCGATCCAACATGGTTATTTTGTCCATGATTTTGAATTGAAGATCCTCCTTGGTTGATATGGGGCGGATTTGGGCCATACTTTTTACCCTTTACATGTTGCATGATATCATCCAACCACTAATTGATTTGTTCTATGTCTCCTTTAGAGGCCATCTCAGATTGTACATTTCGCAACTCATACTCAAGTTGGCTCACCTTATGATCAACTGAGGTAAACCCTAGTGCTGAGGAATCTGTATTTACCCCTTCTGACTCCATCTCTTCAATCACTACCCCATCTTTATTTGGGGTTTTACCCAGAGTAACTGGATTCTTTTTTGCTCTTGTGGAAGGCCCCTGCCATGATGTCAAAGCTTTCAAACCTTAGGGTTTAGGTTTTCGATACAAATTCGCCAAACAGGAAAACACACAGAGAAGATACTAATACTATTTTTTGAGAGCTTTCTGAAAATGTAAAGAATTTGAAAACATTCCACAATTTGCACCCTAGGGAGTGATTTTATGAAAAACCCTAAAATTGTAATAACTTTTGCAAAATAAATCAAAAAGGTCTGAAATTTTTAGGGAACCTTACTTGAAATGTTTCGCAACTCTAGTAAACATATCTCCCACCAATTTGCTCTGGTTCGCAATATATGGCGGAAACAAAAATTAGGTTTTTGCCCTAATTTTGGCCCAGATCGCAGCTCTGATACCACTTGTAATGAAATTACTTATATAATTCAAATTATGAGCAACAATAGAACACAAAATAACACAATATTTCAGAATAATGATCTCAATATGCAATTAGAATAGCTTCGCCACTTCGAGGGGGCAACCTCCAAACCATATAATAAGACTCAAATGCTCAAATGATAATGAACTACTACCTACAATCCCCTATATATACTATTCATATGCTATGGCCATCACCAAGGCCGACCTATTAAGCATGAGAAAGTATAAATGATATAATAAAATGATATGGTAAGCCACAAGTCGGCTACTCATATCCTAATACAAGCAATAGGTTAAGGGCGTAGCATTTTCCATATGACCCAATCTCGGCCCTGGGTGTTAATGGCTTGTTTTTCCTCATTCCCCTCTCGCCCAATCCTATAGTGATAAGTGACATGCCTGAATGAGGTGCATTTTCTTACACCTATTGTCCATGTCCCTAGGGGTTAATGAGAACACGAAAAAGTGCCCCTCTTCAAGAAGATTGAAAACCTTAATTGTGCCCCGCTTTCTTCTACCCCGTCGTGTGTAAATTTGACTACAATATGACCATCAAAACCTAAAAATGACTAATTGCTAAGGATTTTCTTACCTGGTTAAACCACGACTCCATTATTAAAGCTATGAAGCTTTCAAATACCGTAAACACAACCATTATGCTGCCCAAATCAGTCCATGACATATGTGGTTGTAAAACGGAACTATTCTCCTCGTAAAGGAACCAGAAACCGATCATACCAAGGGTATGAAGTTGATTTTTCTTCTTCAAAGCATCTATATCACAACCGAAGCTCAATGAATCCATAAATGGCTACCATGATAGCTTTAGACCTGCAAACCCTACCTTCGAAAACTGATTTTTCAGTTTCCAAGAGTTCCAATAGGCGGAACACAATGGAATTTGGAGCACAAGATCATAGTGAGGAGCTGAATTTGAAAAAATGTTTCGATGTAAACTGAAGTCATTTTTGCTAGTTTCTAATAATAATGTGATCGAGTTTTCCACAATAAATAATAATAATGTTCTATATTAATTAACCTCTAGCACAATACAAATTTATAGGGAGAGGATCTCCTTAAAATAAGGAGTCCTATGAAACCTCCACAAAAAACTCAAACTTAATTTAGGCGCACGGTTTCAACAACCAAAACAATATTATTACATGTATGCACTAAATAATATATCCCTCATAAAGGATAATTCCTAACATTCCCCCCTTTAGTGCGGGCATGGGGGAAAAGACCATCTTCAACCAAGCAAAGCATGTCACTACATAGCCTACACACGGTCTCGATCCTCAACACTAACTGTGGGAACTACATCGTCCATGAATAATGACCCATCAATCTATCCAGGTGAATACATAAATTGGGACCCAGTAGCCAATTCACATCAACCATCAAGTCAATCTGATCAAGAACACTTCCTGCTATAGTATCAATGGTACAAATCTCCACATCATCATCATCACAGGGGAAACACAAACACTGTACTGCACACAAGAACAAGAATGCTCATCTGTTCTTATTCATCACACACAATAAAAGGTGTCACTAAAATAGTTTGTGGCCTCTGAGGTAGTGACGAACTCGAAGACTTTGATTGTCCAATATACTTTGCGGCCTCCGTTGCCTTCATCCTCCAATATACGGTGAATGCAAACATGAAGCACATTTATTTCCTCATTGATGTTATTCTTTTATTTCCTCCGCAATGTGAAAGACTTCATTTTTCGAATGTCGGATAACACCAAAAAAATGCGTCCGTAAAGGCAAAATTTTTTTAAATACAAATTTTCACACTTTTATAATTTTTGACTCTACAAAATGACTATGACCAGACAATAACTCTATTAAATTTTTTGGACTTTGACACACAAGATAAAAAAATGGAGACAACAATACTCAACTCAATAAGTTTTTGACTCTGGAATATTATTTTGGAATATATTACTTTGATGACACTTTGACACTAACGCCAATACTTTTTAACAACACACAATTAATTTAACATAATAAAATCGTAAGAATTTTGACATAAAATAATAACCGAGATAAATATAAAATTATTATAACTCATAATAAATTGTCACAACGTATTAATCTTCTAGACAGTCTAACTAGATGACACCTATGGAGATAATATTAAAACAATGAACAAAGACTACTAGACTCTTTTAGTAAAATATAGAACAAAATTAAGACTCTTTTAATGACTACACACCGTGAGGCCGCTGCCTAAGGGATCAATCTAATGCCACTAATCCGTATATATGGCGAGTTCGTCGAACACGTTGCACATATCTCCCATTATCAGTGTTAACCGTTAATCCAAACGAGTTGATGTGGCAGAAGTGGATACCAAGATGAAACTGTTGAAAGGTTGCACGATTTGCAACGTTGGCGTGTAGGTACCCCCAGTTCATTAATGCTCCAATGGACATCAATGAACAGTTGCACGAGGATACCAAAGCTCACGGTGTAACAGATGTTTAACAGCTCCAATATTCAAACTACCCAGACGTCAATGCAAATACAGTATGGTGAACTTTGAAACAATGAAACATATGGATTCGGTTGAGAAACAAGAGTCACAAGAAATCCATACACACGCCAGATCAGGAGATGCCCATAGATCATAGGGAATCCTTCTCGTAAATCAAGAGAATACACCAAAAGCTGAGTTATGACAGTCAAATGCTAATGCAGGTCAAGTCACAATACTTACACTTGATCTTTAATCTTCTGTGAATGGTTGTCGATAATATTGCAGATCAAAACTGAGCATTTACTTAGGAAAATGATACAATATTGTGGGGCGACAATAGGACAGATTTAATTTACTTATTGTATTCACAGGCAGATCCTCAAAAAATAAAATGCAGTCCTTCAATCTATACTACACATAATTCAGAGAGGAGAAATGGCATTGGTTGGAGCAATGCCAAACAATCTAGCTGCCCCTACAAACAAATCACAGATCCATATATTATCCCGCTCTAATACCAAATAATAATTTGGTCTGAGTTTTCACAACGAAATAATAATAATGTTCTATATTAATTAATCTCCAGCACAATACAAATTTATAGGGAGAGGATCTCCTTAAAATAAGGAGTCCTATGAAACCTCCATGAACAACTCAAACTTAATTTAGGCGGACTATTTCAACAACCAAAACAATATTATTATTACATGTAAACACTAAATAATATATCCCTAATAAAGGATAATTCCTAACATCTAAAAATAACGTATGTCATACCCCTTCACGTGCCAAAAATATTAAGTACCTCAAATTGCAAGTTCTGATCACTCAGAACAATCAAAAACAATGCAAAATGGAAGGCAAGGCAAAATTGGCAATTTTGCCGAAAAAAGCAAAAAGTAAAAAAGAAACTTTCTAAAAATAGAAACTTGCTAAAAATAGAAAGGAATCATCAATGGAAGAGAATGGAATGTGCCAAAAGGTTCAGAAGGTTAGATTTGAGCAAACTAGGTGATATGTCCCAAAATAAGTCCCTGATCCTACCTGCTAAAAATAGAAAGTCTTTGTTTTAGATGCAAAAAGTTGTAGTTGGCTTGGTTTACTCTCATCTTGTAGCTTTTCGACATCCGCATAGGGTTGTAAGGTGAATGCCTAGCCCAAACGAGGAATCTCACTCTTCACAGGATCCCAAAGCATCATTTTGATCTCAATTATGTCCGAATCAAAGCAGAGTATATCAAGGCACAACACTTAAGAGCCACAAACATTTAGTAACTTGGAAAGGATTCGAAAGGTGTCAAGGACTCCATTGATTCATCAGAAGAGGTCATCATCTGAAGTTATCACCATCTCATCGAGGTGAGATGGGTGAGCTAGGTGAGCTCGGTGAGTTGGTTGATATGAGTTTAGTGAGCTGAGAGAGTTGGGTGAGTTGGGTGAGTCAAGTGAGCTAGTCAAGAGCTCATCCTTTCCTATAAGAGGCACACGAAGATTGAGATATGCTAACATCAGAGGTACTCTTGAGATAAGAATGTCAGATAAGTGATCTTCACTTGAGGCTCCATTGAAATCTAAGATCATCAAGGGAAACCATCATCATCTACTCGTTTTTGCTTTTGGTTCATCTTGCATCTTGCGTAGATTGGATTAGACACTACTCTTGGATGATTTCTTCGACTATTGGGTAGCGAGTCTAGGACAACAATGGTCTTCCCCTACTCCACCTAATAGTGATTCTCTTTGTGCTGCTACTTCTCAGTGGAAATAAATGCATCACCGACCACCATACAAGTACAAGTGAGTGCTCTAACCCTTCTTTTCCATTTTACACAGATTATTTCATTTCCTCATTGTGTTATGTTAGTTTAGTATTATACATGTTTTATGCTAGTTAGCATAGTACTCTTATTAAATATCATCTCCTTAGTTACTTTCATTTCGATTATTGCATGTTTCCTTCATTTATTGTTGATTTGTACCTTTCCACACCCAATCATCAATATCGCAAGTAGAGGTCCTTCCCCTATCTCAATCGCATGAGGCTTGGAAACCCTAGGTTGACCTAGTTTAAGGGTTACTTCACTATAGATATGTAACCCTAGCACTCATTATAACCCTTTTACGTCTATCCTCCTTGTATGTCAAGACATGTGTGTCTTCTACTCGTCTCGAATACCCTAGTTGAACGGATGAGTAGGAGTACATGTTGTTGAGACACATTTAGACCTATTTATAGTATAAAGTTGGGTTTTTGTAGGCCGGCTACTGCAGATCTTCTATCCTTTGATAATCGACCTATTTCCCTATTGAGAATATAGAGCCTAATCTCCCTTGATCTATCTATTGAGACCCTCTCCCTCTTCAACCCACAATTAATAGGTGGGCGGATGGATACTCCCCTACATATAGAATTCTCTTTCGTTAGTCAACAATTTTACTCTCTATTGTAGGTTATTGGGACCTAGTTGTGTGTGTGTGTGTGTCAATATGTGTATACACCTAATTTTTCACTTTTCACTTTTCATCTTTCATACATGTTACTAACAATCGTCCTTGTGTAGATAAGGGTTGTTGATGCATCTATTTCCTAATAAGGTGCCATTAGGGGCTTGTCGGGATCGGGAAATGGTTATTCACGTAACCATTATGGGCTAGAGACAATACACAAAGAGAGTATCACTATCTCGGTCTCGGCCTTACTTTACATTAGGTATCCTTCTCATCCTAGGTCTCATGTATATCATATTCATGATCTATTGATTGCATTCTACCATTTTACACCTTGTCCATCATCTTTCATGATCCATGACACACTTCTTTTACTTTTCATGACACTTCACTTCATTTTTGCACCGTTGGCCATCAAAATCGCCTACGGGAGGTTATGTTGGTGTTGTATTTTCACATGGCCGACGACGTCCTATATATACCTCAAATTCATTTGACACTCAGAAAAAAGAAGAAACTAAGACATGCTAACTTCCATTTACCCTACTCTTTTGCACCACTTTCGCACACGCTCTGTTTTTGGTTCATCTTGCAGCTTGCATCTTGTTTGGATTGATTTGGAAACTCTTCTCTTGGATGATTGCTTACACTATTAGGTCAACATATAGTGAGTCAAGGACATGAATGGTCTTCCCCTACTCCACCTAATAATGATTCTCTCTCTATGTGTTGCTTCTCAAGGGAGATAGATGCATCAGCGACCATCCTATAGGTACATGTGAGTGCTCTAACCCTTCTTTTTCTTTTTGTATAGATTATTTTGCTTCCTTCTTCATTGTACTATGTTAGTTTAGTATTGTACATGGTTGATGCTAGCTAGCTTAGTACTCTTATCAAATATCAGCTCCTTAGCTTTCATTTCAGTTATTTCATGTATATTTATTGTTGATCCACACCCCTCCATATCCAACCATCGATATCTCAGTAGGGTTCCTTCCTCTATCTCGATCATGGGCCTTGGAAACCCTAGGTTGACCTAGTGTAAGGGTTACTTCCCTCTAGATATGCGACCTAGCGCTCATTATAGTCCCTTTAAGTCTATCCCTTGAATGTTGGTACTTGCGTGTCTCCTACTCATTGCCACAAAAATACCTGGTTGAACGGATGAGTAGAGTGCATGTTAATTGAGACACATTTTGGCCGACATACATTCTCTGAGTGAACCCAACGTGAATCTTACGGACTCCACTGATCGAGCACAACTTGATAAAAACATCCATCTTCATTTATTTATTTCATTCAAGTATCCAAAACTCCAAAACCCTCAAAAACATGTTTGAGCAGACACCATCACCCGGGGGCAATTCTATTTGTTTTTGTTGCCTCTATTTCAAAAGCCTTCGGCCCTTGTGTAGACCATGTTGCATGGTCGATCCCTCTATTTCTGTTCTTTTATTTTCTAGACACCATCGGCCATTTGTGTAAACATTATACAAGGACGATTTTGTCTAAAACCGAGATTTTCAAAGTCTTGAATTCAGATTGCAAGTTACAATGATGTCACCTCGAGGATATTCTTGGCACAAATTAACCCTTTGGACTTTTCCATGGGGTACTCCTTTGTGCGTACATCTCCTCTCCATCCCCTAAGTGTTTTATCTCTCATCTTAAGAGCACTATTCTCCCTAGTCACCCCAATCTCACCCATGAAAATCCGGTGTCTCAACCTTGTCCCTATGACCTGTCAAAGTTGGGTCACTCAGCAGAATGTAATTTGGTTGAGATCAAGAACATGGATACCAGGTCCATCGTCAAAAACTCAATAAGTAATGAATACTTTACCCCGACAAAGATGGAGGTTTACGAAAGATATCTAACAAAGCCATGGAAATGAACTTGCCCCATCTTAAGTAGGGATTGACATACCATGATCAGACTCCACCCTACGGGACTGATGAGAATGAATCCCCTAAAACCCCCACTAATGAGCATGAACGTGATCATGAACAAACACCTACACATAAAGGTTCTTCTTCTATGGATCCTAACATGGTAATAGTTAAGCCCCTTATCCCAAGCTACCACCACAACTAGCATGCTACGCATGCAAAATCAGATGTTGTAGCTAGAATCTTAGAATGTGGTGCCTAACATGCCTTCTCATACTCCTTCTCCATTGGTGGATGCATATGGGAATCATATTTCTCCTCTGCCAATCTAAAACAAGATGTTACAAATTGTCCAAAATGAACCCTTGGCTCCTTATATTTCCGCCATGGACTTAGGAGACACTATCCCTGCCATCTCCTACGATGGCTATGTTGATCCAACCCTTTATCTTAAGACCTTTGGCAATATTTACAAAGAATGGATTCAAATGAATACCTATGCAACTGTTAAGCTTTTAGCCAAGGCCTTCATAGGTTAAGCACTAGAATGGTACAACCAGCTTCCTCCTAGCTTAATAGCTGACCTAGAAGGCATAGTAAAAGCTCTCATTGCAGAATTTCAACAAGAAGACCTTCCCGAAAACACCTTACGCAAGAAACTCATGAATCTGCCCAAAGGCTTTATAAGAAATGGAAAACACTTTTCATACAAACTAATCATAATCTTGACAACCAAAGCCTATGTCAGATCTTCCATAAGGCCCTTGTGCCCACTCTCCAGCGTAAATTCAGGTCCTTCTCTCCTAACATGTTGAAAGAAGCCCTTGAGGAAGCTAAACGATAAGATTATCTCATGCATGTGTTTGTATACACTTTCAACTCACTATCTAAACTTAAAGGCACAACACATGTAATCAACCCTTTAAATCCTCCTAGAGAGAAAGGAGTAGGAGCACATCATGATTTTCCTTGGACCTCCCTTAATACTCCTTTATCTCATGTTGAACTTCTCCAAATGCTTCCCACTCCACAAATAGTCCCTCCTTCAAAACAAACATTTCCTAACTTTAGAGACGATATATTATGTTGGTGGTGGCATGCCACTATAGGAAATTCTCACAGTGATTATAAGGACCTTACGAAAGCAACACTTGAGTTCTTCCTTGGCTCCTCCTTTGATTACTCTGTTATCATACAAGAGCATTACAAGAAGTATCAATCTTTAGAAGAGTCTTATTCCAATTGTCACAAAATAAATGCCATAAAATCCCAATGAACAATGTTGTGGGCACCTTAGAACCCAAATACAACAAAAACCTCCTAGATTCCCAATACGTCAATCCCACTAAAGTAAACTATAGACATAAAACTTCCCATGAGGATCCTGTCATTGAGCCAAAAAAATCTCGATAACCCACCATTGTTTGATACCTCCCAAGATCCATCAACGACGGAGCCTACTCCACAAGTTGAACCTCCACCTATGGTGTCGCAAGAAGTACCAAGTAAGGATCCCATTCTTCCTTCCGATAAGGAAACTTCAATTAGGGTATCATCACATGTGGATACGTCTTGCATTGTGCCAATACCACAATATCACTATGGAAGCTATTTCAAGCCTAGTTGGAAGTTCTTTGATGAGCTAAACTCCCTTACATGCGAAATTCCCTTCATGGAACTAATGTGTACCTTGGATTCGCATCGAAGGTTTCTCCTCCAACAGTTGAAAAGATTTGAAGATCCATCTCATGTGGCTCCCGAAATTCCCATTACCTCCCCAAATCTAGAAATCCACCACATAGAGACCACAACACCATCCTTACAACGAGTCCCATCATCCGGGCTGCCTAGCCTTAGATTTTGTGGAGGATGACATGATCACCGACAAGAGTCCTATTTCATGCGAGATGACCTGCCCTTGCTCATTCTTTGTCATCATTCACGATGCACAAGTGTGTAGGGCCTTGGTGGATGAAGGATCAAGAATTAACTTAGCATCTTTTTCCTCATCAAGAACCTTGGTTATTCCATCAATGACCTCAAGCCTACCCACTTGACTTGTTGAGGCTTTAATAAAACCAAGAAAAAACCCATAGGATGTATCTGGTTACCAATCATAGTTGGGCCAAAACGATCCATACCAACTTATGGTTTTATATCGTCCTCTTTCATACAACCTCTTATTAGGTCGATCATCGACACATCGCATGCACACATGCAGTCACATCGTCTCGGTACCAATGTATTGAGTTCATCCATAATAACAAACATTTTAGACATGACGTTGATCCCTATCCTTGGGATATTCCAAAGACATTCCCTAATGAACCTTTCTCGATGCATACTACATTCGAGATCTAGAGCATTCCCTACTCCAGAATTCTTTGATCTTAGGTCTAAAATTACATTAGCAAACTCAGATGAAGATGAGCCTAATGACATTCAAAATAAAGTTTACACAAACATGTTACCTGATTAAATTGTGCATCGGTTACCTCCGCTTATTCTACCTCATGACCGGTTTCCACCTCAAAACGACACAGAGGAGCCAACAAGTGATGCCTTGGCCTCCAATCACTTAGAATGCAATGAACTAGGAATTGCGCAACTCTTTTCTAATCACCCTCCCGTTTCACCTAGATCTTTTAGCAAGATCGGTGTTTTGGCCAAGGACGAGGAGCCTGATCCTAAAGGAAAAGGGATTGCCTTCGACGAAGATTATATCGTCTCGTAGGCCAAGTCTAAGCACTTATAGGTATTGCACTACCAACGTGCCTTGGCCCAAATGTGGTCTTCTCGACTTGAATCAAACACCACCGACGCATCTTACGAACCCTATCTACGATAATAAGTGAAAAATGAGGATGAGGAAGAAACTCTTCCTGTGTGCATCTGCTAATCCACCACTCCTCGATAACCCTTGGGTTATGGGTTATCGAGCAAATCTCTAATTATGTTTCACGTCCACGCTCCCGCAATAATTCCACTACTCTGCAACTTCCGAGCTAACCTCTGCAGTTAACACTAGTCTCGGTGCTCCTCGCATGACCGTTATTGATTCTACACCTAAAGAGGTCACCTTAGATGCTAGGGGATTATATGTCCGACAAACAAGGTGTAGGCAACATAGAGACGATATGTGGTATATAGGCCTTGAAATCGATGTAAGAATATCATGGGCCTCTCCCTACCTTACACAATGACGAGGCCATTCTATAACCTCCTATTTGCCCGAGAAGATAAATTCCCTCAACATCATCATAAGTTGGGAACTTCTCCAAGAAACTAATGCGCTTTGACGATTTTGTCGCTACTATTGATCCTAGCCATGACAAGGTAGATAAATTACTCGAAGCCCCGGATCATTTACAAGACGGTAATGCCATGTTAGATAAATTACCCATTAGTGTGTACCTTGATGATGCATACCTTGTGCGATCCTACACATGTAGTCATGCTTGATGATACTTTCCTCACGTGAGCATCACATAGAAATCTGTGAAAGCATAGGGAGTTGTTTGCATGGGGATATGACGATATGCCTGACATTGATTCTGAAATAGTATCCCATAATATCATCACTTATCCCAATGTCGTACTCCATTCCGCAAAAGATACAAAAATTACCTCCTAATATTAACAATTTATGTCATAAAGAAATCATCACGCTCCTAAATGCCAAGTTCATTCGTATGGTAGATTATTCTAAATGGGTGTCTAATATCATCCCGAGTTTGGAAGAACGCTACCTTAGCCATCTGCATTTGCATTGACTTTAGGAATCTCAACCTCGCTTGTCTCAAAGATAACTTCCCCTACCCTCCATCGACCAATCATTGGCCATTGCTGACAGGGTACGAAATGTTATCTCTTATGGATGGGTTCTTAGGGTATAATCAAATCCAGATCACTCCTAGGAATTAGCATAAAACTACCTTCATGCAGAATGGGGCACTTATTATTACATAAAGATGCCCTTTGGACTTAAAAATACCGGTGTAACATATCAAATGTGCCATGGTACACATCTTTCACCACCTCATACACAAAGTCATTGAAGTCTCACAATGATCTACTCGTCAAATCCCAATGCACTAATGATCACGCACATGACTTGGACATTGCTTGAGGATGTCTTTGCAAATACAAGGTTCTCCTCAATCTGGAAAGTGGATATTCAGGGTGACACGAGGAAATATCCTAGGATTCTTAATATCTAAGCATGGTATCGATGTCAACCCAACAAAGATTAAAGCTATCCTCAACATGCCACGACTATCTTCTCTTGCGGACATGTGTACTTTCCTCGAGAAAACTTGGAGCATTCTCGACAATTTATCCCCAAGTTTACCTATAGTACTCACACCATAAATAGCTTACTTCGAAAATCTACCAAGCTTGAAAAGGACCAAAGATTCTCAACAAGGATCTAACAATATGAAACACTCCTTATCCTTGTTACCTATATTATAGCCTCTTTTCCCGGATCGACCTCTGTTGTTATACACCTTTTCAACTCTAGTGTCCATTGGGACAATGCTAGCACAGGACTTGACGAAAGGGAAAGGATAATGTCATTTACTATATAAGTCAAGCCTTACTAGATTATGAAACACGGTACACTTCCATTGAAAAGGCTTGTCTCACCATATATTATGCTACTATAAAATTACGTCACTATATGTTATATCAAACCACCTACATCATCATCCATACGAACCCTTTACATCACTTCTCACACGTTGTACTTCCCACTAATCGCATTGGGAAGAGGATGGCCCTCCTTAAGGAATTTTACCTTCATATCATCACACTGATGGGTCGCCAAAGGCCAAGTCATAGCAAATCAGCCTGTTTCTTGCCCCATCCTTATACCTCAGCCCATTCATGATGCATAACCCAATGAAAATATCCTCATCATTAAGGGCATATACAATGCTATCTCCATCAAATACTATTACTATAGCTTCACGATTGGTGTTGAGGTGCAATCCTCCGACGCCAAAGTTGAAGTGCATCCTTCACCAAAACCTAAACCAATGGCAACAATCATTGAGGAGGAGGTCACCACCATCTCCATTAGGATACATGGACGCTACACTTCGATGGGGTAAAAAATGCTTCTCTATCGAGGCTTACCCCTTTCCTATCGACTCGAATTTGAGATCATCAACAACATGGTAGAGTATGAGGCTCTTATCTTAGGCATACCAGCTGCCTTAGCTAAGGGTATCTCTTATCTTCATGCCAAGGGAGATTATTAGCTGGTGTGTCGATAGGTTAGTGGTGCATCCTTCCTTAGTGGTGCATCCTTCTTACGCTATACTTGTACAACATCATTCTTAGATCCTTAGCTTTGTGGCTTCCTCTTCAAGTCTCAAACTCGAATACCAACAAAAGTGGAGTGTAGCTCTAACTTCTCATTTGCTAACGGCTTTGTTAGCATATCCGCAAGCTTCTCACTCGTATGAATCTTTTCCAAATTCAACTGCCCATCCTCCAATACCTATCATATGAAGTGATAACTCAACTGAATGCGTTTCCTTCTTGAATGAAACAATGAGTTCTTTGTCAAATAAGTTGCACTCTGAATGTCAATGAAAAATTTGCAATCATCTTGCTCCTTTCCCAACTCTTTCATGAACCTACTCATCCATATCATCTCCTTGCTAGCCTCTGTAGCTACAACATACTTTGCCTCTATAGTAGACAAAGCCACAACCTTCTGCAATCTTGAAATCCAGCTAACTATCGTCCCACCTACTGTGAAAATATATCGGTAGTGCTCCTCCTACTATCAAGATCTTCAGCCATATCCGAATCAACATAGCCACATAATGAAATATCCGAACCTCCATAGCATAAGCGCATGCTATATATCTCTCTCAAATACCCGAGTATTCATTAGCGCTTTCAATGTTCTTTACCCGGATTGGCCATATATCTACTCACAACTCCCCTTTGCTCGTGCAATGTCCAGTCTGGTACAAACCATAGCATACATGAGACTCTCAATCGCTTTGAAGCATATGGCAGCCTTCGAGAATCACCCTCGACTCCAGATTCTACATGTTTAGTAGTGCACCCAAAGAATGGGACTTAGTCTATGTTACTCCTCCAGCAAAAGATACCAAGAACACATATTGTTTGTTGTTTACAACTATCAATACCGACCCCACCCCAAAGAGGGTTAGAGTTTCCAAGGAATGCTCCTTATGAAAACCTTTTGTCCTTCCACCCTGACCATAAGGAGGCCACACAACAAACTCCCTGTTGGGAGAGAACGGGGGCCTATTGAAGAGAAAATCTTCCAAAGAAACGTGCCTAATGAGAAGGATTTCCCTACACAACCGTGCATCAACTCAATAGTGGTTAGGTATCCCCGATCCCCGAAGGGATGGATCGCATCATTTCCCCTCCCTTGTTTTAGGGCCTTCTAATAGAGAGGTAGTTCCACACGGCTGGGAAGTTCGCCTCAAGCACGAAGCTTACGGGTCCCTCCGATGCGAGTGATCTCCTAACCAATACGATAGACAATGACCGCCACACTTCCAACCAAGGAGCATCAATAAGTAAATCCTTCTCACCGGCATTCGCAGGGGCAAGGCAACAAAGTTCCTATAGTACGTCTTGAAAACCGGTCTACGATCTAGTTTCTCATAGCCTGATATGTAGACACTTAACCAAAAGATGTAAGAGAGAGTCCCCTCCCACATCCCCACACAGCGGGCACACAGAACCTAGTGTCGGGTCCAACAGCGCAAGCAATCCTAAGCAAAGCACAACCACTAAGGAAAATCCCCCACACTTTGGCATTTAGCAACCAACAAACAACTTCGGCCAACACGTTCTCGAACCTTTGAGCCCGCTTGATGAAGCTTTGAGTCTACTCGAACTTACAATCCTTATAAAACCTTAAGGAACCCTAGAGTGTGAATTTTTTCTCCCAAGCTTCCCAAGCTTCTTTGCAAAACAACTCACTATTAAGCAGCCCTAGAAGGCGTTGTTCCGAACCGATTTTGTGGTCCTATGGATCCAAGTCCATATCTCTCCCACTCTGCAGGGTGGATTGTGGTTCACAAGATCCACAATAACTGTCTGAAAACCACTTGTACTTTTCTAGGCTCGGCCCTTTGTCCTGCATTAAAGACTGGGACCAGACAAATTTTGAGCTCACGATGTATAACTGCTTGCCCCACCATGTTGGAAGAGGAGGATTTCCCAAACATCCATTTCATTCCTTCCACCACCACCTTCTGTAAGGTGTTGTGGTTAGCCATGTCAAATATCCCTATCACTTCAGCACCAAAGGTAAGAATTGAAAAGACCAATGCCTTAAAGGTAAGAATTTTGGATTATTCGAGAGGCTAAGAAGTGCCAAAATCCCATGGAGGGTTCTACTTCTTGATGCAGCTCACTCCTTAATGATCTTTGCAACATACAACTATGGGTGGGTCTCAATCCCCAAATACTTATAATTGTTGCAAACACCAACTTGCTTATCCCCAATTTTGAAAACATGTTGCTGAAGTCGAATCCATAATGCAATGCAACGAACAAGCCAACCAAATCCACAAACAAAATTCTCAACAAAATCTAACAAAAGACGATTTGTGAATCATGTACCAACTACAATACAAAGTTATATCCTACATTATGGGCATACTACACCGGTGTCCATACAACCTTTAGTGTGCAACTCCATTCTCACTTACCTATGGTGTCGAGTTAGTTCTTCCACTTGAAGTAAAACTCCCTTCTCGGTATCATTCCAAACGAGGAACTCCGTGAGGATCACCTCTATGATCTTGACTTATTAGAAAACGACGTGATAAAGCTTACACTCGAAATCGAAGCAAAAAAATGTCTACCCAAACAACACAACAAGCTTGTTCACTGCGTAGTTTCGACATGGATGACCTTGTCCTTAAGCTTGATTATACACACGAGAAAGAGGGCAAATACACCCGAAAATGGTGGAGTCCTTACCTCATCAAAGATATCATATGTCCCACCGCATATCATCTTCAAACCAATGAAGGCCACATCTTGAGGAACCAACAAACAATTGATTTCTCAAGAAGTTTCACACCTAAAGCAGCTCAGAGTTTCGGTACTTGATGTTGGGGTTAGCACAAGGTTGTACAGATAATATATCAGATCTAAACATACATGCAATGAAAGCGGATATTCTACCAAAAGAATTATACAAAACAAGAGATATAAATCAACACCAGATTTAACGTGGTTCACCCAGTGTGGGCTACATCCACCAAGAAACAAGCCAATCTATTATCCAAAGCTTTGACAAGATATACAATTGAAGATCTACAATCTTCCACCTCTCAAATATACAGTACTTTCTTTCACTCAAGCTTTTGCTTCTTCTCCAAGAATTCTCTCTCACAATTATTCTCACAATAATCATCAACTTTTGCAAGTTCTTCTTAATTCTTACTTCTAAACCCTAGCTTTCATGTTTATATAGGTGTATACAAACTTAGGGCACTTAGCCATGTAATTACAATCAATATTGTCTTAATGCTAAAATTAGATCTAATTCCTGTGAGTTAATTAAAACACCCACACATAGGTAACCAACGCCGGTTAGCCCTAACCGATGTCAGTTCTTCTTTGCTCGACCGATGTCGGTTCCTCCTTGCCTGACCGATTTCGGTCATAGGTGACTGATGTCAGTCCCTCCATAACCGATGTCGATTATTGTGTTTTTCAGCAAGTTTCATATGCATGCTAATCTAAAATAATTGAGCTCCACAACTCAACACTCGGTTACCATATCTCGTCTTTTCCTTCTCAAATTCACTACATCAACCATCTTTGACAATATTATCAACTCTTTTGATTTTGTACACCGAATCTTTTTGATAGGATCATCGCGGTCTTATGCACATCCTCGCTTAAGGCCCATGGTCTTGCTTGGATTTATTTAATTACCTTATAGCATTTACTTCATGGGTTTTTACACTTTTTCAGCGTTATTATCCACCCTTTGGGTTAATCACCTATCTTCTTTTATGTACACCTTGGGTATTATGTGATTTCTCTTTGTATCTTCTACCATACGAGCTTTTACGTTTTTCAAAGCATTCTTTACCGTCGCCGCTTGGCTATATCTCTATAACACCATACCATCACGATATCTCAACATCACGATATCATGACATCCATCCCATAGGCCCCTAGCTAGGTGATTTATGTCTTATTTTACTAATGTTCCTCTAGTGTTTCCTTTTAGTTTTGCTTCTCTAGGGTTCTAAAGATGGATTGTGCCCACACGTGGTAGGACGAGTGACACTATCAAGTACACATTGGTAGGTATATTTCATTTCGAGATAGTCCCTTGAGAACTTTTTCGGTGATCAACGGTAGGGACATATATATACACCTAATTTTTCAGTTTTCTCTTTTCATCTTTCATAAATGTTACTAACAATCATCCTTGTGCGAGTGCATAAGGGTTGTTGATGCATTTATTTCCGAGCGGGTACCTTAAAGGGTCTATAGGGATTGGGAAATGGTTATTCACATAACCATTATGGGCTAGGGACATTACATGGAGAGAGTGTTATTATTTCATCTTGGCCTTAGTTTGTTTAGGTATCCTTGTCCTCCTAGGTCTCATGCATATCATATCATGATCTCTTACTTGCATTCTATCGTTTTACACCCGTCGGTCATCTTTCATGACCTAGGGAAAAATTCTTTTCCTTTTCATGACACTTCACTTCACTTGATTTTTTGACCTTGGCCGACACGGTCACATGCGAGCGATTGTGTCGATGTTGTATTTTCATATGGTTGAGGCCATCACCCGCAGTGATGGCCTCCTATATACACCATAAAATCATTTGCCACTCACAAAAAGAAGAAACTAAAGACATCCAAATTGTCATTTACTTCGATCTTTTGCACCGCTTTCACATCTGCTTGCTCTTCTTTTGGTTCATCTTGCATCTCGTTTGGATTGATCGGAAACTCTTCTCTTGGGACGATTCCTTGACCGTTAGGTCAACATATAGTGAGTCAAGGACAGGAATGGGATTCCCCTACTCCACCTAAAAGTGATTCTCTCTCTGCTTTACTTCTTAGGGAGATAGATACATCAGCAACCACCATACAAGTACGGGTATGTAAGTGCTCTAACCCTTCTTTGTCTTTTTGTATGGATTAGTTCACGTCCTTCTTCATTGTATTATGTTAGTTTAGTATTTTACAAGGTTGATGCTAACTAGCTTAGTACTTTTACCAAATATCAGCGACATAGCTTTCATTTCAGTTATTTCATGCTTTATCTATTGTTGATCCACATCCCTCCACATACTGACCATCGATATCTCAAGTAGGGTTCCTTCCTCTATCTCGATCACGGGCCTTTGAAACCCTAAGTTGACGTAGTGTAATGATTACTTTCCTCAGGTATGTGACCCTAGTGCTCATTGTAGCCCCTTTAATTCTATCCCCTTGTATATTGTTACTTGTTTATCTCCTACACATTGCCTTGAACACCCTAGTTGAACAGATGAGTAGAGTGCATGTTGATTGAGACACATTTTGCCCCACATACGGTATGTGTATATATGTGTTTGTCTATATGTATATGTGTATGTATGTATCTATGTATCTGCGTGTGTGTGTGTGTGTGTGTGTGTGTGTGTGTGTGTGTGTGTGTGTGTGTGCATGTATATGTGTTGGATTTGTGGAGAGATGGATAACACCTCAAAAGGATGTGATCTTATCCTAACTATTTTAGGTTGTGCCTTTCAACCAAGGTAAGAGAACCTATTGTGTAACCTCTGTTATTTGAAAGGAGATACATGTACCTTTCTTTTGCATAAATTTTATAGAGAAGGCCTTGGGGAAAATATGATCAACACACCAAATCTGACTCTCACGAGTTGTCACTTCCAGATTATGGAGATATTCTCACAACAAGGCAAAGGTTACTAAAGACATTTGAGAACCTGATCTGTTTTGCATACTTTAGTAAAAGGATTTTGGTCTAGTGTGGGTATACAGAGAAAAAACAGGGGTAGTATGGGTAGGATTGGTTGTTGTTAAATGAATTTTGGTGGGAGGGGAGACAGGATGGACTTGACTCACCAGATCCTTGAGAGCTTATGCAAAATGGAAAGATTCAATCAACAAAATGCCACAAAAAGTTAAATTGTTTCCTCAACTAGAATATGTGCTTCAATGGAGGCCCAAATCAGCACTCTTTCACACAACCTGTGGGATTCTATCATGAAGGCTCGAGTCAGAGGACCCAATAAAGCACCAAGATTTAAACCAAGTCATGCCTGAGGTACACCCAGAGGCTTACAGAGAATCTCTATCAACAAAAAATGAAAGAAAAGTGATTTTAAACCGTTTATCCCATTCCCGATGAAGGCTCTTCTGAGAAATGAAATTGCAGATGCCACTAAACTATCACAAGGACTCGAGACCTATGTGATGGACTATATTTTGGTACAAGATTGCAATAAAACAAGAAAACTACTCGTATGCATTCAAAATGAAATAAATACACTTTACTCAAGATCGACACACATAATAACTCAAAGTTTGATCAAATTTATCAACAAGGGAAAGTTTCGTAACAATCTCAAAGCTTTTCAATGGTTGTACACTTGCAACCACCTTGACATGATCAAATTTGACACAAAGAGAGATATACAAGCTTCTCTAGATGGCTTCTCAAAATGGATGGGCTCTGTCAAGCTTTTTCTGCTGGAGAAAATCAGTCCTGATCTTTCCAAAAACTCCCAACCATTTACATGAAAATTCATGCCATTTATAACATTTCCAACAGAGCCCCTTCCTCCCAAAAAGACAAAAACTTTAAATGCACCAGTGTTTGCCATGATTCTTTCGTGATTCGCAGAATCAGATCTGGTAAAAGTCTCCAGTGCTCGAGGGAAAATCTCTTCGATTTCTTCCCACATTCAACTCCTTTCTCAGGAAAAACATGCCTCCATCCATTCGCCAACCACTTCCACCCCATATCAATCAAATCTGCCCCTGTGCATGCTGCTCAGAGAAAAAATGGAAAACCAGATCGGCTTGAGAGTCAAACCATTTTAATGGTGAAAGACATCTCCAGATCTCTCCCACCAAACTCTAGATATAAAAATTAACTCGCTCCTCTCTATTTGGCATGTAGAAAATAACAAGAAATCATGAAGACTCACACTCCAAAGATTTTTATAAAAAATGGGGGAAAATCAGATTTAGACACTCAAAAGCCATTGATCTTTGATTTTGAATGTGGGCCATCCACGTGGAAGATGCAAAAATAGGCTCGGGGCTTCCTTTGACCTTTTTTGGACCTTTTTAAAAAATGGAAAAATTTCCCATTTTTTTCCCGCACCTCCGCTTCTGAAAATGGGCCCGACACGTGTCCTGAGGTGGGCCCCAAAAGAAACGCAGAGAAATTCTACCATTTGACTCTCTTTTGGAAAAAGGAAAATTTTCCAAGTTTTCCCGCAGCTCCACCCTTGAGAAATACTTTTGACACGTGTCTCCCAATGTGGGTCCCAGTGGAACTATGCTTCCCTTTTACTTTTAACTTTTTTTTCTCAAAAGGAAAATTTTCCAATTTTCCTCCGTAAGTCCACACCTCCACCATTGACCGGGAAAACATTGACTATTTCCCATCGGGCTCATGGGCCATTTTTGCTATTTTAACCTTTATGAAGCAAAGAGGCAAAAAGTTTGAATTGCCTCCGATGGTCTGCCTCCCCGCCCCCTATGACTTTTCAAATTGCCACGTGTCACCATGGCGCACCTTGAGGTGGTCCCAAAATTTGATACCTTGAAATGAGCACGGCTCGCCATGTGTCCCGCTCCGAAAAAATTTGTTCAAGGCTTGAAGCTCAAGCTCATGGAAGGGCACCACTGTGTCAAGCTCCGAGGTAATCTCCTTTTGGCCATTGAAAAGTCTAAGTAAAATGCAAAGTGAGTGGAGGCCTCCACGTGTCATGGTGCTTCTTTAAAATGAAACTCAAGGGCCGATCCCCGAACATGCGTGGTTCCTCCACGTGTCTCCATGGCACAACTTCAAGATGGTGCCCAAAGCAGAGACCCTAAATGAGTGCAAGCTCGCCATGTGTCCTGTTCCACCAAACTATCCATTTTGCATAAAATTTGTCTAAGTCTGAGCCAAAGGAAGCCTCCACGTGTCCTCCCGGCGCTACTCCAAGGCAAAGCCCAAAAGTAGATCTTCAAATGAGCGTCATTCCTCCACGTGTCCTAGACTTCCCAAAACCTTTTGAAATTTTCTAAGTATGGGAAACCCAGTGGAAGCCTCCACGTGTCTCTTTCCTGCCAACCCTCCACGTGTCCTCCTGCTACTTCAAAGCCAAACAAAAATTTGATTCTCAAATGAGTTCATTCCTCCACGTGGACACATTTTAAAGTTGAGGATTTTTATAGAATTTTTCAAAGTATTAAGTTGATCCGCATCCAACCAAGAGGTGCCACATTTCCCTGTCGACTGAATGATGCAAATTTGACTGAGAGAAATGCCCTCAAACCGTAAAACACAGAGAAATGTCCATTCGAGCTAAAAATGAGGTTTTCTTCAAGGACAGAGAATTTAGACTATTGCAAGGCTCAAACACGATCCTTAGGGACACATCAACTCATTTCTCCTTGAGTATTTAGGGAAAAAATGGAAAGGACAACAGATCTTGACTGTGGAAAATGGAGGAAATGGAAAATGTGAGTTTTGAAGGAACAGAGCATGGGAGACTCAAAATACAGAGCTTTTCCAGAGGAACAAAGGAACCATGAGACAAATACAGACCCACACATGATCTTCGACCCAGGAGCAGATTAAAATGGCAACAAAGACTAGCCAAACACAATATGGGGAAGGATAAAATGACAGAGGCCATGAATCAATAAATCTTCAAGGGCACAAATGGGGCGAGACAATTCTGAGCACCAACATTGGCTCCGACTCAGGGATGGGCATGGGCACTCCAGTGAGTGCCACAAGAAAAATAGTAGACCAAGTGCCAAAATATCCATTGGGTGACAGAGTCATCTCACAGAGCAGAGAAATGAAGCCATCTCCAAAAACAAACAAAGAAGCCAAAAAAAATAGGTCACCAAGGACCAGATGACAAAAAAACAAAAAACAGAAACAAACAACAAACTATACACTGTACAAGAGGTGTTTACCTTGATTCAGAGGAATCAATCCAAGAAATGCTTCAGATGCCTACCATTAATAGGAATTTTGAGCAATTCACCATCTAGATCCTTCAAGAAGAAGGTGTGTTCACCAATTCTGATGTCAATGGAGTAAGGGCCCATCCACAATGAATCAAACTTTGCCATGCTTGCCCTTATCCTCATGCCTGCTATCCCATAATAGCACAAGATCTCCAATATTGAAGGCTCTAGGAGTGACCTTCTTTCACAAACAATTTCTTTAGCTTTTCTCTAAACTTTATATGCCTCTGGTGAGATGCCCTCCTCTCTTCATCAAGCTCAACAATCTGGTTGATGCGGGCATCATGAGGACTCACTTCTTGATCTTCCAGTTGTTGAATGAACTGATATGAAGATAATTGCATATGCAGGGAAGCAGGGCTTGAGTCCCATATACCAACTCAAATGGACTCTTTCTAGTGGCTCTTTTGACAGTGATCCTATCAGCCTAGATAGCAAACTTCAGCTGTTCACCCCATTTTCTCTTGTTCAACTCCAAGGTTCTTTTGATAATCTTTAGCAAATTCTTATTGCTGGACTCAGCTTGTCCATTTCCTTGGGGATTATAATTAGAGGCATATGTCAAATTGATCCCATATCCTTTACACATTTCCACCAGAGGTCTAGCCCTAAAACTCATGGCATTATCAGCTATGATTTTGATCGGTACTCCAAACCCGCAAAAATAATATTGTTTAGCACAAAATCCATGACAACTTGGTGTGTAGCCTTCTTGGTGGGGATTGCTTCCACCCACTTGGTAAAGTAATCAATGGCTACAAGAATCCACTTATGGCCAGCACTTGAAGGGTCTGAAATCTCACCAATGAAGTCCATTCCCATTGCTTAAATGGGGCTTCAATTGATATACAGATCGCAAAGGTAGGGAGCCCGAAGCCTTTCCTTCAGAGAAATGCCGACAACTCTCACATCTTCTGACCAACATGGTTGCATCCTTGAAAAGAGTTGGCCACCAATAACCAGCCCTTAGGATCTTATGTGTTGTGACTCTTGCAAAAAAATGCCCCCCACAAACTCCTCCATGGAGATCAACAATTATTTTGGGGGCTTCATCTTCAGTGATGCATCTTAAGAGGACTCCCTCTGGGTTCTTCCATGCCAACCCAAAATTAGTAATGACATATTTTTGGGAAGCCAACTTAAGAGCTCTTTTTCTGGTTCTTATTCAAATGCTCAAGGTAGTTTAAGTGTCTGAGATAGAACATCACATCCTTGTACCACTCAGAACTCATCAATCTTTCAAAAATAACTGCCCTTTCTTCCTCAATCTCATTTACCTCAATGGTCTGCAAGTTTCTCTCAGCCATGAGCTTAGCTAACCCCAAACCTCTCACCAACTTCATGGTTTGGATGTCCATATCATACTCTTGCAATTTTTTCACCCATCTACATCTTTTACTTGAGACTTCCATCTCTGACAGATGTCTTTTACCATGGTATGGGGAACATAAGCAACAACTTTTGAACTTAAAATATAAGGCCGAAAACTTTTTTTGCTTTGACCAAGGAAAATGCCTGCTTTTCCATGATGGTGTATTTCATTTTGCTCCTTGCAAAGCCTTACTGAAAAAGGCAATGGGCCTCTCAGCCCCTTCATCATCCTTCTGTAGTAGGACAAAAGCAATAGTGTTTTCTGAAGTGAAAGAAAACAGCTGGAAAGGTTTCTTGTAATCTGGGGCTGCTAAAATAGGGGCATGCTTCAATGCCTCTTTGATTCCATTGAAAGCTTGGATGGCCCTCTTCCCATTTGATGATCTGATCCTTCTTTAACATGGAAGTGATTGGGATAGTCAACTCAACAAAGTTTGATATAAACCTTCTAATGAAGTTTATCTACCCAAAGAAGGACTGAATTCCTTTTTTGGTTCTTGGAATTGGGACTTTGTTGATGGCCTCCACTCTTTCTGGATCAATCATCACTCCTTCCTGTGACACAATGTGACCAAGAAATTTTTCCTTCTGCACTCCAAAATGGCATTTCTTTGGATTGAGTGAGATGCCATATTCCCTACATCTGATCAGCATCTTCTAAGTGCAAGCAAATGGTCACTTCTCCTTCTTGAAAAAACATTACATCATCTTGGTAAACAACAATAAACTCATTGATGTAACCAACAAAAGCAACATCCATTGCTCTCTCTAAAAAGTGGCTCCAACATTCATCAGACCAAAGGGCATCCTAACATATACATATGTTCCCCATGGAGTAGTGAAGGTTGTCTTGATCCTTTTCGATTCTTTCACCATGACTTGATTATAACCAGAGAAGCCATCTAAAGTAGAAAGCAACTCATAACTAGTCACCAACTGCAACATGTGCTCCATGTTAGGTAAAGGATAGTTGTCCTTCATTGAGGCCTTGTTTAGATTCCTGAAGTCCACACACAACCTGATGTCACCATTCTTCTTTCTTACTGGCACTAGGTTGGCAACCCAAGAAGAATACCTTGTGGGCTATGGATAATTCCTCCATCCCTTAGCTTCTTCATCTCCTCTTGCATTTTGAGAGATAACAGAGGATTAATTGGCCTCTGCTTCTACCTGAAGGGTTTTACACTGGGCTCCAAGGGAATCTCATGCTGGAACAGGTCTTCTCTGTATGCTTTGAGCTCAGAATAGGTCCAAGCCATGCAATCTTGGTATTTCTTTAACAACTGGATGTATGACTACTTTTCATCTTTGTTGAGACTGCTGCCCAACCAAATCTTCCTTGGTTTCTCCTTCATGCCAAGGTCATGCTCCTCAACATCCCTCGAGGCTGCCATATGCCTATTAATAATGCAATCAACATTATCAAAATTTGATTCAAGAGCAACCAACCCTCTAGGAATGGTGTTGGTCTTTAGCTGGATGATGCCTTTGCCAAATAAGGTTTCCTTCCCCTCTGTTGTATAGACCATTGGCTCCCAATCAATGTTTTGATCAGAAAACTCTCCATCATTTTGCAGGAACCTTCTGACTTGAGCCTCATCATCAAAAACCTACCAATGTTTTATATTGTCAGGGACAGAGGGTCTTGTCACTACCTCCACCTCATATTCACAATAAGGGGATGTTGTAGAACTATCAAACCGAGACCCCAACACTGCAAGCTTTTCTGCCAAGTCATTGAACCTCCTATCATGATGCACAATGTTGAAGGAGTCAAACATCTCAATGAAGTCCCAAACTGCATGCTTGTACTATTTCACATTGATTTTGTGGCATACAATTTTCTCGACTTGCTTGACAACTAAACTCGAGTCTCCTTGACAATGATGTCCCTGACACCATACTTCCAAGAAATTCTTAAACCTAACAACAATGCCTCATACTCAACAATGTTGTTAGTACACTCAAAGTTAAGCTTAAAGGAAAAAACAAACCTTTCCTGGCTTGGAGAAATTAGGACAACACCGACACCATTTCCAAATTTGGAGCAAGCTCCATCAAACAATAAAGTCCAAGGAGAGCCTGCTTGCTCAAGACACTTAGACTCCTCAATCTTGTGCTCTTTTCCATCAAGCAAATCCCACAAAGTTGTCAAGCATCAACATTTGTATATAATACTTCATAGGATGCATTGTTGGGATCCTCAATAAGGTGCAACATTTTCTTCTCCCCATATAACCTGACAAGGCTGCCCTCAACTGGGATGGTGGCATAAGACATGTCCATTTGGACACTACCACCAACACTTGCAGCCCATTTTTTTGACAATAACATACCCCACTTGGTTGGGCAATCAACTATGACAACATCAAGTTTTAAATTTTTACCTGGGTAGGCTGCAAGCTGCACCACCAAACCCTTCACACATCCCACTACTGGCACCTCTCTGGAGTCCATGGCAAAGTGCACTTCCCATATGTTGTTGTTACCTTAATATTCAGCTCATTCATGACCTCCAAAGGCATGACATTGCATGATGCCCCCGAGTCAAACATGCAAGTTATGGAGCAGCCTATCCTTGATGATCAAAGTAGTGAAGAATGGATCCACATTCAGCTGAGAGTCTACCAAAGATGTCCCCAAATAAACCTCAGGTGGTTCAGCTAGCTCTTCTGATGCTGATGGTGTCTCAGACTCTTCAATGGCTAGAGGATTCTCCACAATGTTCACATTTCTCCCAAGGAAGTCCTCTCTTCATTCAATCCCAAGTATTCAAATGCTCTCTTTTTGTGCTCAAGAATCCTAAGCAACTCAACAATTGGGACAAAGACTTTGATTTGACTTAAAACTTGGGAAATGTCATATGGGACATTCTTGGGCAAGGCAGTATTGGAAGGAAAGCTGATACATTCATTGGGTGGCACAAGATTTTTGATAGCTTGAGCATAAGGAGGGGTATGATTTTTGCTTGGAAATGCAGGGCTTTTGGCAGATGGATCTTTCCTAGGAGCCTCTTTAGGAATGTTAGAAAGTAAGGGAGCTTTTGGCTTGGCCTGAGGCCCTGCCCCTTTGACAACCTTACTTCTTGTGTTATATTCCTTCTCTTGAGCCACAACAACATTCATTAATAATTTCCTGTCCTCCTCAGATGGGATTCCTCCATCATACTTTTTTATCATTAAAGCCCTTAAATATTCAAAGTCATTATTGGGAAATTCAAAAGCTTGTACATTATCTACTTCTAAAGTATGAGAGGGAGGGAGAATATGTACTCTATGAATGCAGTCCCAAAAAGTGGCAAAGCAGTTTCTAGCACTTATCACCTCAGTTGAGGTTGCCCTTTGTTGTGAGCTAGTGGAGCATCCCATCATGCAAACATCATCATCACTCTTATCATCATCTGCATTTTCTTCTTGTTGATCTTCTTCACAAGGAGCATGGGGCATGAAACATCTGTCACACCAATCAATGACTTTTGTCTCTTCCACCACAACAACTCTGGCAGCCAAAGGATCAGGTACCATTCTACTTTTCTCTCCTTGAGGCTACCTATTCCCAAATCCAACAGCTCCTTTTCCTTTCTCATCATCAATTCTTTGATGATTTGTAAATCTGTCTTGGCCTTGTTGCTTGTGTTGTCCTTGTGAACTCTACCCAACTCCTTTCTCAGCTCGGGCTAGCTTATAGGAGATCTCCTTGACAACCCCTACCAAAGTTTTCACCACTTCTTCCAAATCAAGCAGCCTTGCTTGTCTGAGGTTTTTCTGGGTTAACCACTTCACACCTTCCCTCTTGGAGGTTTTCCTATTGCCTTGATATTATTCTCTATTTGTAGGGCCATGGTGAATGCTTGCCTAAGTTGGTAGGGTTCTTGTCCTCAAGTAGTAAGCAACCTTTTTATCAAATGCATCAAGTATATTTGATCAAACATGACTCATCACATGGCCTTATCCTAATAGAAATCTCCTCAAGGTCTTATTGAACCTTGTATTGAAGTCATGTATCGACTCATTGGGATTCTTCTTGATGTTTTCAAATTCTGATAGAAGAAACCTAGGGTCATCATCCTATCACCATATTGTAATCTGAATGCATTGCTCATCTCAGCCCAAGAGTCAATAGAGTTATCTGGCAATGCTTTATACCAGTCCCTAGCATCCTCCTCTAGAGTGTGAACAAACAATTTGATGTATACATCTTCATGCTCAATCTCAAAATCTTCCATCATATTGAGGAAGAGCTTTAGATGTTGGTCACCAGTAATAGCATTATTTCCCTGGAACTTTGGAAGTTTGTTCCTTACATCTTGAGGCACTGCATTTGGATAACCAACCATTCCCACAAAATTTATAGGTCCAAAAGTGTTTACAAAAAAATGGAGGTCTGGGTTGAGCCATATTGATTCGAGGAGGTGATCCTGGAGGGGTGAAAAATTGATGAGGGGCAGAGGGTCCTTGGAACACAGGAGTGTAGTTTTCAAAATGGAGATCCCCAAAGGCCTTGCTTCTTGGAAATCCCTATCTACTTCAGAAAAGACAAGTGCAGAATGTGAAGAAAATCTTTCAAAATCAAATGAAGGCCCTTCTCCAACTGGAGAATTCAATTCCACAAAGAGGCTACCTGATTCAGAGTCACTTGAATGGCAGTCTTCAATGATAGGCCATTCACTTTCATCAATGGAGATCCCTCTTCTTGTCTGCTGATCTCCCACAACTCTCCAAGATTTTCTTCCTTTTGACTTTGCTTTTCCTAACTCAGAAACAATGTCCTAGTAGGATCCCTAGCAAAGAAAGATCTTCTTCCTTCCAACTTTGCAAATATTAGTAACAAATCTTACTTGACAGAGGTTTAAGCACTGGTCCTTATCAAAATCAAATCAACAGGGAGTCGCCACTAAGGATTTTCACCTTAGTTGTGCAAATGCACTAAATATGATTATGTCAAGTGTGTCTATCAATGCACTAGAAACTGGAAATGAAAAAAATTGACCTTTCTTTACCCAAAATTTATAAATACCATGCAAAACTTGTGGAAACTTGGAGAAGTTGCATAAAACACTTGTGACTTTGAAACCTCTTACAAACCTGAACACAAGATGATTTTAAAATGGATTTCTAGCACTTTAAGCATACAAAAATTTTAAATGGTCTGAGTATGAATGAAACAATGTCCCCAACAAAATGCCACAATGTGGTGTTTTGAGCTAAATAGATATGGCTTAACAAAATTTAAATTAGTCTCATGCAATGCACAATGTTCCCAAGTTTCCAAAAAGATGAATGACTACAAATCAACCACAATGGTGTTGTTGACAAATTAAATGGATAAATTCAAAAAAATAGATATCAATTGGACCAAATTAAACTAATTAGTCCCAAAATGCAAATTATTTCCCAAGCTTATGTCCAAAAAATCCCGAAGCAATGGCGCCACAAGTGTTGGTACCCAAATTTGTTCTCCTTTTCAAACCAAGCAGCAACATAGATTCAACAGGGAGCTTAGAGGCAGATAGATCATAAATGTATGTCATTTTGTAGCTGGGGAGAAATCTAGTTGTCCCTTTGTTACTTGGATTTGTGGAGAGATGGATAAGCACCTCAAAAGGATGTGATCTTATCCTAACTATTTTAGGTTGTGCCTTTCAACCAAGGTAAGAGAACCTATTTTGTAACCTCTGTTATTTGAAAGGAGATACATGTACCTTTCTTTTGCATAAATTTTATAGAGAAGCCTTGGGGAAAATATGATCAACACACCAAATCTGACTCTCACGAGTTGTCACTTCTAGATCATGGAGATATTTCACAACAAGGCAAAGGTTACTAAAGACATTTGAGAACCTGATCTGTTTTGCATACTTTAGTAAAAGGATTTTGGTCTAGTGTGGGTATACAGAGAAAAACAAGGGTAGTATGGGTAGGATTAGTTGTTGTTAAATGAATTTTGGTGGGAGGGGAGACAGGATGGACTTGACTCACCAGATCCTTGAGAGCTTATGCAAAATGGAAAGATTCAATCAACAAAATGCCACAAAAAGTTAAATTGTTTCCTCAACTAGAATATGTGCTTCAATGGAGGCCCAGATCAGCACTCTTTCACACAACCTGTGGGATTCTATCATGAAGGCTCGAGTAGAGGACCCAATAAAGCACCAAGATTTAAACCAAGTCATGCCTGAGGTACACCAGAGGCTTACAGAGAATCTCTATCAACAAAATGAAAGAAAAGTGATTTTAAACCATTTATCCCATTCCCAGATGAAGGCTCTTCTGAGAAATGAAATTACAGATGCCACTAAACTATCACAAGGACTGAGACCTATGTGTGATTGGACTATATTTTGGTACAAGATTGCAATAGAAACAAGAAAAACTACTCGTATGCATTCAAGAAATGAAATAAATACACTTTACTCAAGATTAACACAGAATAACTCAAAGTTTGATCAAATTTATCAGCAAGGGAAAGTTTCCAAAACAATCTCAAAGATTTTCAATGGTTGTACACTTGCAACCACCTTGACATGATCAAATTTGACACAAAGAGAGATATATACAAGCTTCTCTAGATGGCTTCTCAAAATGGATGGGCTGTCAAGATTTTTCTACTGGAGAAAATCAGTCCTGATCTTTCCAAAAACTCCCAACCATTTGCACCATTTGCATGATGAATTCATGCCATTTATAACATTTCCAACAGAGCCCCTTCCTCCCAAAAGACAAAAACTTTAAATGCACCAGTGCTTGCCATGATTCTTTCGTGATTCGTAATCAGATCTGTAAAAGTCTCTAGGTGCTCGAGGGAAAATCTCTTTGATTTCTTCCCGCATTCAACTCTCTTTTTCAGAAAAAACATGCCTCCATCCATTCGCCAACCACTTCCACCCCATATCAATCAAATCTGCCCTTGCATGTGCTCGAAGAAAAATGGAAAACCAGATCGGGCTTGAGAGTCAAACCATTTTAATGGTGAAAGACGTCTCCAGATCTCTCCCACCAAACTCTAGATATCAAAATTAACTCACTCCTCTATTTGGCATGTAGAAAATAGCAAGAAATCATGAAGACTCACACTCCCAGGAGTTTTATAGAAAAAATGGGGGAAAATCAGATTTAGACGCTCAACAGCCATTGATCTTTGATTTTGAATGTGGGCCATCCACGTGGAAGATGCAAAAATAGGCTCGGGGCTTCCTTTGACCTTTTTTGACCTTTTGAAAAATGGAAAAATTTCATTTTTTTCCCACACCTCCGCTTCTAAAAATGGGCCTGACACGTGTCCTGAGGTGGGCCCCAAAAGAAACGTGGAGAAATTCTTGCCATTTGACTCTCTTTTGGAAAAAGGAAAATTTTCCAAGTTTTCCCCGTAGCTCTCCACCCTTGAGAAATACTTTTGACACGTGTCCCAATGTGGGTCCCAATGGAACTACGCTTCCCCTTTTACTTTTAACTCTTTTTTTCTCAAAAGGAAAATTTTCCAATTTTCCTCCCGGGTCCGCACCTCCGCCATTGACCGGGAAAACATTGACTATTTCCCATCGGGCTCATGGGCCATTTTTGCTATTTTAACCTTTATGAAGCAAAGAGGTGAAAAGTTTGAATTACCTCCGATGGTCCGCCTCCCCACCCCCTATGACTTTTCAAATTGCCATGTGTCACCACATGGCGCACCTTGAGGTGGTCCCAAAATTTGATACTTTGAATGAGCGTGGGCTCGCCATGTGTCCTGCTCTGCAAAAATTTGTTTGAAGGCTTGAAGCTCAATGGAAGGCGCCACTTGTCAAGCTCCGAGGTAGTCTCCTTTTGGCCATTGAAAAGTCTAAGTAAAATGCAAAGTGAGCGGAGCCTCCACATGTCTCCTATGCACTTCTTTAGAATGAAACTCAAAGGCTCGCCATGTGTCCTTCTCGGTTCAAAGCTAAAAAGCTCAGAAAGGTGTGCCAAGGTCAAGCCAATGTCTCCTTTTGCCGTTGAAAAGTCTCAAAGAAACTCAAAGGTCGGTCCTCGAACATGTGTGGTTCCTCCACGTGTCTCCATGGCGCAACTTCAAGATGGTGCCCAAAGCAGAGACCCTAAATGAGCGTAAGCTCGCCACGTGTCCTATTCCACCAAACTATATCCATTTGCATAAAATTTGTCTAAGTATGGGAAAGAAGTGGAAGCCTCCACGTGTCCTCCCAACGCTACTCCAAGGCAAAGCCCAAAAGTAGATCTTCAAATGAGCATCATTCCTCCACGTGTCCTGGACTTCCCAAAACCTTTTGAAATTTGTCTAAGTATGGGAAACCCAAATGGAAGCCTCCATGTGTCTCTTTCCTGCCAACCTCCATGTGTCCTCCCGTGCTACTTCAAAGCCAAACCAAAAAGTTGATTCTCAAACGAGCGTCATTCCTCCACGTGGACACATTTTAAAGTTGAGGCTTTTTATAGAATTTTGAAGTATTAAGCTGATCCGCATCCAACCAAGAGGTGCCACATTTCCCTGTTGACTGAATGATGCAAATTTGACCGGAGAAATGCCCACAAACCGTAAAACATAGAGAAACGTCCATTCGAGCTAGAAAATGAGGTTTTCTTCAAGGACAAAGAATTTAAACTATTGCAAGGCTCAAACACGATCCTTAGGGACACATCAACTCATTTCTCCTTGAGTATTTAGGGAAAAAATGGCAAGGACAACAGATCTTGACTGTGGAAAATGGAGGAAAATGGGAAAACGTGAGTTTTGAAGGAACAGAGCATGGGAGACTCAAAATATAGAGCTTTTCCAGAGGAACAAAGGAACCATGAGACAAAAATAATTTTTCAAAGGCACGAGATGGGGCGAGACAATTACCGAGCACCAACACCCCACACTATAAATAGTACGTATTCAGAGAGTGCTTACTATATATAGCTATAACAACTATAGTTGTCCTCCCCCTCGATCTCTTGGGCATGATGTACATATATCATCACCATTCTCCCATCTACCTCCCTTCCCTCACTTGCATAGGATATGGGCCTGCCTCAGAGTATATATGACCACTACGGTTTTATGGAGAGTCTCATCCTTCCTTCCCTCCCTTTTATATAAATGTGAATATAACTTAGAGGCCCTCCTCTACGAACTACGTAGAATAGGTCAACCCTACAAACATATGTCTAGCCCATATAGTAAGTCATCAACGAGAAGACCCTCCTTACACACTCCCCTCCTACATCGTGGGAGCACCAACTCAACTATATATAGCCTATAGTTGTATCCGCCTCTTGAGCATGAGCATAACAATACACAATCTTGTCAATAATAGGCCTTCTTCATCCCTCCCTCTCATACGTTGAGAAAAAGAAAAGATATAAAAGTCACATCGATACCCTCCCCTTTTGTGTGTGTGTGTGTGTGTGTGTGTGTGTGTGTGTGTGTGTGTGTGTGTACTATGGGCCCAATAAGATGATATTTAGCAACCATCCTTTCCCAACCATACATAGTAGCTTATTTCCCTACCCCTTCATATATATATATATGGACTATAGGTCCAACAAGACTATATTTATCAGCCATCCTTTCCCAACCATATATAGTAGCTTATTTCCCTACCCTTCAAGCATTAAAGGAATTCCTAAAAGTTGCCCAGGTCCCCATCCTACATCAAGGGATGTCCTAAAAGACGGTATAAATGCATATCTCGACATTGGACCTAATACATTGGAGAAGGCCCTTGGTCGAGCTATTACCAACTCTATATAGCCACCCTCAACCCCAAACCCCCAACCTTACAGGTAAGTGCTCCTCTATATATATATATATATATATATATATGCCCTCACATGACCTTGTCATAATACTTGTAAATATTGAGGATGAAACTTGAATGTCAAGTGCTAATAATATGTAGTCAACCTCAACCCCAACACCTTAGAGATGGTGATCAAGTGGTTCTCTATCGCTCACCCTTAAAGGCCATTTCGTTGGTCGAGTAACTTAAGTTCAATTCAATGCCAACTATAAATAGTCCTCTCCTTATCAATCATTTCATATAGTTAGAAACAAAAATGTAAATCTCCACTCATTACCTTATCCTTACTTGATGGTATAATATATATAGGCCTTTCTATTACAACATATAGGTGAATCTAATTAGGGAAGATCAATCACAAGTTATTTAAGCTACACTCTTTATTCGATTAGTCAATTTGAGCCAAAGAAAATAACAATGGTCATTTATGATATTATAACATATGGAAGCAAACTTATGTTCATCACGTCAATGAGACTCCATTTTCATCACAAAAATGTATTCCATCAACCTTACTTGCCCAAAGCCAAATCTTTTCGACATTAAAAATTTTCCTACATTTTGTGAAATCATAGTAGTTTGAAAGGCATTCCATTCCAATGGAGAATTAGCTATGGAGATTCCACATAGTAAGATATTTGCAAAGGTGTCTTGAATTAACTACTCCCGATAACGAGCCAATTCAATGGAGAAAGAGAGAGATCTACAACAATGATGTTTCATTCCTTGCGAGGAATGTCTCTCAGAGGGCATATGATGTACTGATTACTTGGAAATGATTTTGGCAATCATTTCAGAAAATGAGTTTTTGATCCAAATACAACAAAAAGTGTTAGGAAAATACTATTAGTGCTCCATTTAATTAATTGTTAATGTTATAAAAATCATGTGATAAAATATGCAAGATATATATATTAGATATATGTTTGTTATTCATTTATGTTTATATTTGAGGTTGTTTATAAACATCTCACGCAAATAGGAATATAGGAGAGATTATAGGGATTATATATTGCTTAGTGGTTATATAACTCTCCCGTATTAATAGGAGATAGGAAAGCTATATTTATGTAAGTTATATTATTGGATGATAATCTTGAATAAAGAAGATTATTGTGTAAGGCAATTCAAGTTTTTCGTGATTTAGTTTTTTTGCATCTCTACCCAAATTTACATTTGGTATCAAAATTGTTGTTTGAACATGTGATAGGAAAATAATACAACGATATAAAGAAACACCTTGATCTGCATTATTTCTCGTATGCATGAGTCATTAGTTTGTGATGTTATTTCTTAGATTAATTAAGAAAATCTTTAGTTTATGATGTTAGATTAAGATTTTTATTGAGAAACTTGATTGTAGCATGCTCTCAATTAGACCTAGCGCTCGTATCCAAGATCTAGATAGGAGGGCCTAGGCCACATTTGTGTAGTTAGCTCAATCTAATTTTGTTGCATCCAACATTTTTTTACTCATTATTAATTTACTATGTATTATATTATACAAAAAAGTGACGTCATTATAAGTAAATCTCTGCCAAGTTATGTGGCTGGATGTGAAGCTTAGTGTAGCCACCAACATTGAATCTTCCCTACCGGACCTCTGCCGTGGTCTTAACATTCATATAGAGGGCCAACGGCTATGCTCCACTCAAAATGCACCTTTGTATGGTGCTCCCTCGAGAATGGTATAGATGGCCCATCCAACATACCCCTCGCCGAATAGGTGACGTCAAGCTAGAAACCCCATTGCATCGAAAGCGGACAAATTGACGTGTATTGCAAAGCGGACAATTGGCGTGGCACGATGATGAATTGGACGTGGAGCAAAGAAAGTTTGAATTATAAAAAAACATGTAACCCACTTATTCCCATTCGTTTGAATCATGCTAAGCATTATGCAACCAAGGTACGTCGCTCTGGTAATCATAAAAACATTCGGTAATCACGAAAACACATGATATCTACACCCTATCACGTTCTTCGTGTAGTTCACGCAACAGGAACTATCCATATACACGGGTTTGTAAAGTAGAGGAAGGATATTTCTCTGCATTTGTTTTGTTAAAGGTTACGAGGAGCTCAAATCCGAGGAAGGAGGAAGCGACCATCGACGGAGACAAAGGAACAAGCAGGATCCTAATTACAAGTTGCGTTTGATGAAGCGCCCATACCCTCCGCATAAAATGTTTACCTTCTTTCTATCATGTCCGTTTGTTAACCATTATTTGAACATTGTTTATCATGCTCGCATTTCCTTTGAAACTTTGAGGGGATGTCTTCCATACCGTCGGGGTGGGAATATCTTTGTTAACCATTATTTTGGATATCTTTGTTGTTTTCTTTCTAGCATTACTATTGTTTGCATATTTTATTTGCTTAACATTTATGCCAAATGTGACAATTTGATAAATTCACTCCAACTATTTCACAAAATGTATCCCATAAATGGGGTGTCCGGTTCATCCCGTCAACTAATTGTTTTTAAGTTCAACTTCAACTAGTTTTTCCTAGTTTTCCTAAACTGGAAGAGTTCCTTGCTCAGACGATCGGGGGACAAACACAATCTTCGGGAATCACCCCTCGACTTTAGATTCTACGCGTTTGATAGTGTACCCAACAGTGGGACTTGATCTATGTTACTACTCCCTACGAAATATACCGAGTAACACATATTGTCTATTATTTACAACTAGCATTACCGACCCCACCCTAAAAAAGGTGGGAATCTCCAGGGAATGCTCCCGGTGAAAACCGTTTGTCCTTCCACCCAACCCTAAAGAGGCCTCATAACAATATCACCTATTCCAAAAACGAGGGCCAAGTGAAGAGAAACTCTTCCAAAGAATGCGCTAACGAGAAGGCTTTGCCTTACACAACCGTACATCGGCTCAATAGTGGTTAGGTATCCACGATCCCCCTAAGGGATGGACTGTCACTTCCCTCTCCCTTGTACAACCCTACGGGGCCTTATGATAGAAAGGTAATGCCACAACCAAGAAGTTCGCCACAAGCACAAAGCTTGCATAGTTCCTCTCACGATGCGACGATCGATCAACTAGCCAATACGATAGACGATGACCGCCACACTCCCCACCAAGGAGCATCGAGAGCAAATCCTTCTCACCGGCATCCGTAGGGGCAAGGTAACAAAGTTCTGCGGTACTTCCTGAAAACCAGCTTGCGATCTAGTTTTTGCTGGCTGATATGTAGGCACTTAATCAAGAGGTGTAAGAGAGAGTCCCCTCCTACATCCCCACACAACGGGCACACAGAACCAAGGGTTGGATCCAACACCCCAATCCTAGAGGCACGACCACTAAGGAAAATCCCCCCACTCTGGCATTTAGCAACCAGCAGACAGCTTCCGCCGACACGTTCTCGAACCTTTGTGCCCACTTGACGAAGCTTTGGGTCTCTTCGAACTTACAATCCTTATAAAACCTTAGGGAACCCTGCAGCCTGAACTTGTTCTCCCAAGCTTCCCAAGCTTCTTCACAAACCAGCTTACTATTGGCGGCTCTAGGAACATTCTTCCTAAGCCACTTCGTGGTCCTATGGATCCAAGTCCATATCTCTCGAATCTCTGAGGTGATTGTGGTTGACAAGATCTGCTTTATGATTATCTTAAGACAACTACATTTTTCTAGGGTTCGGGCCCTCTCGCCCTACATTGAAGACCGAAATCGGGAAAATGTTAAGCTCACGATGCATAACAGCTTGACCCACCATGTTGGATGTCGAAGACTTCCCAAAAATCCATCTCATCCCTTCAACCACCACTTTCTGTAAGGCGTTCTGTTTGGCCATGTCAAACATTCCTATCACTTCAGCTCCAAAGGTAAGAACAGGGAAGACCAATGCCTTCAACAAAACATAGAAGTACAATAAGAATACAAATATTAAATATAATTAAATAAGAATAGATGTAGTAACTTATGAGATCGACTTAAAATATACAAAGTTTGCAAATTGAAAAAGATGAATTTAATCACCTCTTTAGCACATCTACAGAGTTTGCAAATGTTTGACATGACAAACAAATTAAATTAAATTTCCCACCTCTCTAAAGTCATAAGGATCATTTTTAGTGTGGGGTAATACACTTACAGATGTAAGAACTATTATGCTCTTTTTATTAAGCTTTGAAAAATATTTTTTTTTTTTTTTTTTTTTCCTTTCCATGATTCAAATAAATAAGTTACAAACTTTGTTTCTCCAAAATAACTCGCAAACCCTTTTATAATCTCTCGAGTTTATTTCGCCCATAGTCCTTAGACTAACATCCAACAAACAAATTTACACACTTAAGGAAGAACATGTCTATCGAATTAGAAAAGGAAATGGTTCAAACCTAATTTACCAAAAACACATCAATTCTTAAAAATATATAACATTTTAAAGTACATTATACATTTTTCTCTTTCATTTGTCTATAATCCAACCACAAATGTAATTTTAGAGTGATTGGGTTTTATCTCAAACAATATTTTTCCATTTATTGTTCTCAATCAACATGTTGAGAAACTCGATTCTATTATTTTACCACATTTCGGGTTATGACAATCAAAGGTACTTTATTATAACACTCATGTATGTCTATGGAAATCAAAGGGAAATGCGAGAGAAATCTTCTTCCACTTTACAAACTCATGTGTATTATTTTTCGAGCTTAATATTATCAATTATCTCTGGAATTACATGTTAATGGCTACTGATTATTAAATACATTTTATTAAATTTGAATAAATTTTAAAACTCTTGACATTATTTAACCGAATTCAATTTTAGTATAAGACGATAGAAAATAAAATCATATTCATTTTAAAGAAACATTAGAGCCATGGCATACATAACAAATCAACTCTTAGGCTCCTTGCTACCATTGCCTTAAGTCTTTTTGTGAGACTTCGTGATCTTGACCTAATAATCAAGTTCAATAATATTTTCTTAATTGTATTTTTGGTGTGTTGTCCAAATAGTTCAAAATCATAGAGACAAATAATAATGTATGAATAACACAAGCCCCATTAATTCACATGTAATTTTTAAATTTTTGTGAGGCAATAATTATATTAAGTTTTCAAGAAAAATATTATTTTCCTCTCAATTCATGCAAATAAATTATAGAATAGTGTGAGAGATTTTAAATAGTTCAAAGCAAACAAACACTATTGTAATGAGTAACATTATCATATTCATAATAGTTTGTTTTGGTGTATTTTAACAATGATATCTCTAGTCAAGAATCTCTATTCATGATGTTTTGTGTATTTTAACAATGAACTCTCTAGTCAATAAAACCTATTCATAATGGTTTGTTCGATGTATTTTACAATAATCTCTCTACTGGTCTACACGTTGAAGTCTTTTTCTCAATCATATGTTGTCGAAAGTTTTAAGTAGATTTAGACAATGCTGAGTGTACATCTCTTTTCGTCTTACATATTTTTTCCATAAAAATGTGGATATTGTAGTTAGTATTTCTAGTTGATGTTATCATTCGAAGAACAATTTTGTTAATCCATGTAACGGCAAAAAATTGGTTTAAAAATTCATCCAATTAATTTTTTTATTATCGGTTAAATTGTGACAAAATGTTTATCATTATAAAACTCTATGTATTTCAATGTATTCCAATTTTATTATTCATGTACCATCTTTATTTATGCGACTAGGTTTGATTTAATAATTTATCTTTGTTTAGACATAGTTGTGACTAGGATTAATTTGTTCATAATATAATTAATGTTAAACATTTCGTAATTTCTCAATATAATTGAGTGATCTTAGTTGTGTTAAATGGAATAACATTAGAGTAAGTTTGATTTTTTTGTATTCATTATATTTGTAAATAATGTTAATGTGCATATACCATTTATATATAGAATAATATTTATTAGTTATATTTTTTATGATGTAAGTTGAAGCAACAAAAATTCTTTGTTGTCATATTCTCACTCGTTTCAAAGTATATGGGGCAAGTGTCTCTGCAAATACATGAATCGTTACATCTTTGAAGAATCTTACCCCTTAGGATGCCACATCGATATGCCCATAGTTGGGTGGTAGACTGTGTTGTGCGTGAAGTTTTTAAAGTCGCCCGATGAATAGAAATTATTCATACATCAATTTGTCTTATGATAATTTTTGAAATTATATTCTTTTTATCGTATTAGATGATGTATATTAGTTTTGTCATATAACATACTAACATTAATTGTATGTTTTTGTTTGCATGTGTGGTGTTGTATTTAGTTACTCTTTTGTGTAGTGAATATGAATACCCGAAATTTCGTTCTTCTCAATCCCGTTGGGATAACTATAACTCCGAATTCTATAGGTAGGAATGAAGCATTTAGAAGGTGCACATTTACCGTGTACGTAGATCATTGCAAACAAAGTCAACCTCCTAAACTAATAATTGTAACGATAGTTAAGGCCCGACTCATTTGTCGAAAATATTTGTTATCTACATGTTTAAATTTCACACCATGAGGTCTCATTCAATAAGATATGGATAGGCCTACGACATAATAAAGGATGCACAAAAATATGAGCCTTCACATACGCTGAATAAGATGAGTGTTCTAAAAGTTTGAAACCGACAACAAATCCTAAAAATTATGCAAAAATATTTGCACAAACAACTCCAAATTTGCTACTAAAAACAAGAAAAAAATTGTTAATATTTTTTTATGTTTTGTACTAAAAAACTTTAAACGTGTTTTAAAAAATCGATATAAATATTTAAATGTTGATTATAATTTAATGTCTTTCATTTTGTAATTAGAAAATAGTTTTGATTCACATGAGTATAAATATTAATATGTACTTTTAACTAGTATTAATTCAAATTATTATTAAAATTACATATTTCAAAATAATTTATACTATTTATTTTGTTTTTTAAAAAATTGAAATAATTTTTATTATGTCGAATATGAATGGTAAATAATATTTATGTGGAGTTTGAATTGATTCCAAATTTCTATATTTTCCATTTTATTAAAATGTGTTACAATTGATTATATTTTTAAAATTATTAATGTTTATATAATTTATAACAAGTTTAGATTTTTTAAATTCATTTTTGGCAACACATTAAATCAATATAGTTACGTTAATGTGTAAGAAAAATATTTACAAGCCCTTCTTAAATAAAATATTTTCACACTTATTTGAATCTAATGAGTGGAGTTTATTTCTTCAAAAGGAAAGGGTTCTAGAGATGACCATAACCCCTCCTTAAATGAAATATCTTCACACTTTTTGAATCTAATGAATGGAGTATATTTCTTCAAAAGTGAAGGGTTCTAGAGATATAGTGTTTAGGTCACATAGTAAGAGGATGGGTGTTTGATTTTTTTTTGAAAATGAATTAATATAAAAAAAAAAACTTATCATTAATATGTTAGTATTAATTTGTAAATAAAAGGGTAAGAGGGTCCCTCACCCTTTTCTATTAATATAAGAACATAATAATTTACAAAAAAATATCTTTTTAAAAAAACAATCATGGAGAAAACTTTTGCAATATAGAGAAGCAACCTTTTATGTTGAAATTAAAAGCGGTTAAATCAAATCAATCCTTAAATTACTTTCAAACAAGGGATTATTATGGAAGATATAGAAAATGTACAAGATGTCGAAACTATAAAAGACATTAAATCTTGTAAATCTCAAATAAGGATTTCTCGCCTAAATTAATAGAGGTGAACAAGGAGAAAAAATGCATCTTTTTGTGCTCCAAGTATTTTTTTTATCCTTAAAATTATTACATTCCTTATATATAATTCCGTAATAGTGAGTCATAGTCCTTATGTAGCAAATTTGTTCAAATTCATATTCCAACAAAATATCAAAAACCCACCCTCTTACTATGTGACCTAAACACCATATCTCTAAAACTCTTCACTTTTGAAGAATTTTTTTCTTTTCTAACTAGACTCCACTCATTGGATTCAAATAAGTGTGAAGATATTTCATTTACGGAATTGTGAATATTTTCATACACATTAACGTAATTATATTGACTTAATGTGTTACTAAAAGATATTTTTATCATAAATGACTTTAAAAAATTTAAACTTACTATAAATTATATGAACATTAATAATTTTTAAAATATAATCAATTATAACACATTTTAATAAAATGAAAAATTTAGAATCAATTCAAACTCTACATAATAAATCCTATTTACCATGCATATTCGACATAATGAAAACTATTTCAATTCTTTTTAAAAAAATTCAAGATAAATAGTATAAATAATTTCAAAATATGTAATTTTAATAATAATTTAAATTAATTCTAATCAAAAGTACATATTTAATATTTATGTTCATGTGAATCAAAAGTATTTTCTAGTTTTTTAAAAAAAACACATTAAATTATAATCAACATTTTTCATAATTTAAATATTTATACAAGTTTTTTAAAACACGTTAAAAAAAATTTAATACAAAACATATAAAAGTATTAACTATTTTTTCTTGTTTTTAACAAACAAACTTAGAGTTGTTTGTGCAATTTTTTTACACAATTGTTAGGATCTGTTGTCGGTTTCAAACTTTATTTCAGAACTCTCATCTTCTTCAGCTTATGTAGAGGCTCGTATTTATGTGCATCCTCTATCGTGTCATATCTCAATTCATATCCTTGTGAATGGAACCCTATGATGCAAAATTTGGACAGTAGATAATAGATGTTTCCGATAAATTGAGTCGAGGGTATAATCCATCGCTACAATTTCTAGTTTACGCAGATGACTCTGTTTGCAATGATCTACATACATGACAAATGTGCACCTCTTAAATGCTTCCTCTTTATTAAATTTGGAAGTTATAGTTATCTCAATGAGAATGAAATGAATAAAGGTCCGGTATACATATTCACTATACAAAAAAGTAATTAAATACAACACCTTACATGCAAATAGAAACATACAATTAATGTTAGTATGTTATATGAAAAAATTACTATTTATCATATAATATGATAAACAAAACACAATTTCAGAAAAAATATCCAAGACAAATTGATGTATGAATAATTTTCTTTGGAGGGCGACTTTAAAAACATCTACGCATCACAATCTACCACCCAATTATAGGCATATCGATGTAGCATTCTAAGGGTCAAACCCCTTCAACATGCACAATTCATGTCTTTGCAAAAAGCACTTGCTCCCATATATCAAAACGAGAGTGAGAGCATGACAACAAAGATTTTTGTTGCTTCAACTTACATCATAAAAAAATATAACTAATAAAAAAATTCATATACAAATGGTATATGCACATTAGCATTATTTACAAATATAATGAATACAGAAAAATCAAACTTACTCTAATGTTATTCCATTTAACACAACTAAGATCACTCAATTATATTAAAAAATTACGAAATGTTTAACATTAATTATATTATGAACAAATTAATCTTAGTCGTAACTATGTCTAAACAAAGATAAATTATTAAATCAAACCTAGTTGCATAAATAAATATGGTACATGAATAATAAAAATGGAATGTGTTGAAATACATAGAATTTTTTTAATGACAAACTTTTTGCCACAATTTAAGCGATAATAAAAAAATCAATTGTATGAATTTTTAAACAAATTTCTTGTCGTTATATAGATTAACAAGATTGTTCCTCGAATGATAGCATCGGCTAGAAAGACTAGCTCTACAATATCCACATTTTTATGGAAAGAAATAGTTAAGACAAACTTAGTTGCATAAATAAAAATGGTACATGAATAATAAAAATGGAATGCTTTGAAATACATAGAGTTTTATAATGATAAACGTTTTATCACAATTTAAGCGATAATAAAATGATCAATTGAATGAATTTTAAACAAATTTCTTGTCGTTACATGAATTAACAAGATTGTTTCTCGAATGATAACATCAGCTAGAAAGACTAGCTACAATATCCACATTTTTATGGAAAGAAATATGTAAAAAAGAGATCTACACTCAAACTGCCTAAATCTACTTAAACCTTCGACAACATATAATTGGGAAAAGGGACTTCAATGTGTAGACTCTAGAGAGATCATTGTTAAAATACACCAAAATAAACCATTATGAATATGATTATGACACTAAATTCAATAGTGTTTTTTGTTTTGACCTTTCAAAATCTTTCACACTATTCTATAATTTATTTGCATAAATTGGGAGGAAATTAGTATCTTTTATTAAAAACTTAATATAATCATTACCTCACAAAATTTTAAAAATTACATTTGAATTAATGGGGCTTGTATTATTCATACATTATTATTTGTCCCTATAATTTTGAACGATTTGAACAACACACCAAGTAAAATACAATTAACCAAATATTATTGAATTTGGTTACGAGTCTCACAAAAAGACTATTAAGTCAAAATCATTGAATTTGACTTAAGGCATTTGTAGGTAAGGGAGCCTGAGAGTTGGTTTTTTTTAATGTCAAGGCTCTAATATTTCTCTAAAATAAATATGATTGCATTTCCTACCACCTTATACTAAAATGGAAGTCGATTAAATAATATCAAGAGCTTTAAAACTTATTCAAATTAAATAAAATGCATTTAATAACTGTAGCCAGTAGCATGTAACTCCAAGAATAATTGATAATATTAAACTCAAAAAATAATATACATTGGTTTGTAAAGTAGAAGGAGATTTCTCTCGCATTTCCCTTTGATTGTTATAGACATAGATGAGTGTTATAATAAAGTCCCTCTAATTGTTATACCTTGAAATGTGGTAAAATAAATAGTCGAGTTTGTGACCATGTTGATTAAAAACAAGTAATGGAAAAATCTTGTTTGGGATAAATTAAAGCACTCTTAGATTACATTTGTGGTTGGATTATAGACAAATGAAAGATAAAGACGTAAAATATATTTTATATTGTTATTTTTTTCAAAAATTGATGAATTTTTTTGGTAAATTAAGAGGTTTGAACCATTTCCCTTTCTAATTTGATAGTCATGTTCTTCCTTAAGTGTGTAGATCATTCGTTGGATGTTAACCTAAGGACAAAAGGCAAAGTAATCTCAGAGATTATAATATGGTTTCGAGTTTTTGGAAAAACAAAATTTTAAAACTTATTATTTTGCACATGTGAAAGGTAAAAAAATAAACAAAATATATTTTCAGTGTTTAATGAAATAGCATAATAGTTCTAACATCCGTAAGTGTACTACCTCACACTAGAGAGACTTTTTATGAATTTGGAGAGGTGGGCAATTCAATTTAATTTGTTTCTCATGCCAAACATTTGCAAACTCCATAGATATGTGATACGAGAGGTGATTAGATTCATCTTTTTCAATTTGCAAACTTGTACATTTTAAGATGATCTCAAAAGTTGCTACATCTATTATTATTTAATTAGATTTTATATTTGTATTCTTATTATAGATCTATGTTTTGAAGTCAATCTCAAAAAACAATTTGTTAAACGGGATGAACTAATCTTAAATTGAAAATTAGTCACCTCATTTATGGAATACATTTTGTCAAACACTTGGTGTGAATCCATCAAACTGTCGCATTTGACATAAATGTTAAGCAGATAAAATATGCAAACAATAGTAATGCTAGAAAAGAAACAACAAAGTATATCCAAAATAATGGTTAACAGTATATCTCCACCCCGACTGGTAGTGAACACATCCCCAAAAAGTTTCAAAGGAAATGTGAGCATGAAAATCAAAGTTCGAATAATGGTTAACAAACGGACATGATCGAAAGGAAGCAAACATTCCATGCGAAGGGTATGGACGCTTAATGTAAATGCGACTGCGATTGGGATCCCGCTCGTTCTTTGTCTCCGGCGATGGCTCCTTCCTCCTTCCTCGGCTCGAGCTCCCTCATACCCTTAAACAAAACAAATACGGAGAAATCACCTTCCTCCACTTTTCAAACCCGTGTATATGGACAACTTCATGTTGCGTGAAATGCACAAAGAATGTGACATGGCGTAGATATCACGAGTTTAGCGTGATTTCAGGATTACCAAAGCGTTTTTGTGATTATCATAGCGGTGTATCTTGGTTTTATAATACATAGCATGATTCAAACGAATGAGAATGAGCATGTTGCACATTTTTTTATAATTCAAATTTTTGTTGCTCCACGTCAATTCATCACCGTACCACGTCAATTTATTTGCTTTTGATGCGATAGGGTTTCCGGCCTAACGTCACCTATATCTCGATGAGGGTATGTGGGATGGGACATCTATACCATGCCGAGAGAGCACCATATATAGGTGCATTTTGGGTCGAGGGATAGCCGGCCTCATATTGAGCCTCTTTAATGATATAATTACCGTTTGTGTTGTGAATGTCATTTGTTTCTACTTCTTTTGGTAGTTGTTCACAAGTTTGCTAAGTGGGTAATATCCTAGAAAAATATGCATGTTCTGGTGAATTTAAACATCAAAATTGGATGTTCTCATTTAGTTTGTGGGTTGTTCCCATTATATTACCTCCATATTCAAAAATCGTGGCAAACAAATTTTGTAGGTCCATCTTTGTAATAAATCCTTGCATAGTTGAGAATTACAAGGTGTTAGGTGAACTTGGAAGGTGAGATATATTCCCTAATAGTTAATTCAATCTTGCAAAGACGGGATTCTTTTCAATATTCACTATGAAGAGGAGGAAGTCTTACCCGAATGGAGATGTATTGGGAGATCTTTGGCAGAGTGAAAATTGTTAGAGGATATAAATAAAGAATAAATTAAGAGAAATCAAAATACACACCTAGAAGATTGTGTTTCCATCATTTTACTATGCAAGAGATAGTTAAAAATTGTTGAGGAGGTTACAACCAAACATTAGTTAATACATAATTAATAGTTTGTTATAAGAGACCTAATATATTAAAAAATAATAATAAACATTGTTTGATTAAGAGACATGACTTCTTCATGAACTAGGGTCATGCTTACAAGGCTTGGTCCTTTTCCTTATTAATATAAAATACAACAATGGAGCATCCCTTTGGCATTATTAAGATATCAATAGAGCCTATTCGTTTTCAATTCTCCAAAACCCCAAGATCTTAGAGATTTGGAGGCAGATGAAACATCCATGAATCTGCGAGTGAGCTTCTTCTCATTTAGCATTTAGTTTTTGTTCCATTTCATCAAGAAAAAATTTCAATTTAATAGGATTTTCCATCTTTTGATTACATCTATTCTCCTCCTTCGAAAGAAATATGGATTGTATCATATTATATTTGGCATGTTGAACAAAATTGAGAAGGTTTTCTTTGCAGATTAGATGACTAATTTTTTATTTTTGTTCCAAGGTCATGATTGTTCTATTGTATAAGATGAGAGTGTTAATTACATGAAGGAGACCATGGCCTTGTCAAGAAAGTGTTACTAGGCCCAATCAATAGGTTGTTCAGTTAGGAAGGAAGCGGTAGGGCAATGATGGAGTATGGATGCGAGGTTTGAGTGATTAGGTGGGAGTTTGGCCTTTAACAAGAACATGTCAAACAAAGTAACATTAAAGAAAAGTGAGTAAAAAAGTTCTTATATTAAGTCTCTACACAAATTTGTAGTAAAGTTACCCCTAAGAAGCTATCCTTACTAGAAACATCCAAATTTGATAAGGGAAGCAGGATAGGGAAATGGGACATCTTGAAAAAATTTCATGATATTCCCTTCTATAAGTTCCACTTTAGGGGTACTTACACAAAAATACTATAGTTTTTGTGTATGTGAGACTTGTGTAGGTACTTGTTAATCTTCATCAATTTTTACACTAGTATAACAATTTAAAAGTATAACCTTTGTCATCTCTCAAGGATGCTTAATTTTTATATCAACCACATTGTTCACTTGGAAAAAAAAAGACTTTTTGTTCAATCACCTAACCACCGGCACATCTATTGTGCACTTCCGTGCAATTGCTGGTCTATTACACCACACACTCATTGCTCCATCCTTATTCTTTTTACCCATGCACGCACTCAAAGTTGGGCAAAATTTTGAAACTCATGCGAGAAAAGCCCATATTCTCGCGATCCTCCCGCATCACATTAGGGTAAGACCATCTCAAGCACCTCACCCTTGGTAGCAGTATAGTTATGCTCTGCCATGCAAGTTTTCTTCAAACAAAATAGATGGGATGGTCAATCTTACCTTCCCCTAGTTGAGCTAAGATTGCCCCATTGATGGTTGCAAAAACATCAACATGAACATGGAATAGCTTCTCCTAATCTAGGAACTACAAGATAGGAGAAAAGGCAAGCCTATCCTTGAGAATATCCAAAGCCACATGCGGTTTAGCTCCCTAGTAAAATGGGGCACGCTTTGCACTGGTCGGGCATCTAATGGCATGGCTATATTGACATAGTTGTGGATAATATTCAGTATTAACCAACATACCCAAGAATGGTGTAGACCTCTTAAAGTGTTCTAATACGTCCAATTGCAAGATAATGGCTATCTTCTCTAGATTCCCAAGCATGTCATCCTTGCAAATGACATATCCCAATAGTGTTCTAACCAAATTCATAAAACATACTTCTTCAAAGTTAATGGCAATCTACAATTGTCGGTATTTTAGTTAGGAAATGGTGCAGAAATGAGTCATTTATGCAAACAACATTTCACTCCATGAATCCACACATAATGGGACCATCCTTTTTGATGGAGATAACTATCAAGCTAACCAACTCAAACTCATCAACTAGGAAGATTACTTTGAGTGGGTCAAGACACTATTGGGACATGTTAGAAGTGTGTTGACCAAATTCATAAAAACATACTTCTTTAGGTTAATGGCGATATACAATTGTCAGCATTTTAGTTAGGAAATGGTGTAGGAAATGAGTCATTTATGCAAAGAACATTCCACTCCTTTGAATCCACACATAATGGGACCATCCTTTTTGATGGAGATAACTATAAAGCTAACCTACTTAGACTCATCAACTAGGAAGATTACTTTGAGTGGGTAAGCACACTATTGGCACATGTCGAAGTTGGAATTCAATATGTACGGCTGCTTTTTGATTAGTTTGACCCCTAGCTACAATTGGATTTGCATCTTTGAAAAAAAGAAGGGTATAAGCCCTTCATCTCATAGTGCCGCATAGGCAAGATATTGGCACATTCCTCGAGGAGTTATACCATATCGGTGGATCTTGCATCGACAAATTGTTGCTATTTCAAATTCTTCTTCCTTCTTTCTCGCATGAGAGTTACTTTTAGGTATCTCTAAAGCATATCATTCTATATTTACTATACCTTCACCTCCCCTTCCTCTTCTTCCACAATGAGGTCACACAATTCGTCGAGCACATCATAATCTTCCTTATCAACCTTTAAGAACCAAGTCATCAAGACACCTCATATTGATTATGATTCTTAGAAGCGAGGCAACCTCCTTGGCAAAAGGGGGTTCCACCATAATCGCCTTCCCCTTTAACCATTTCTACCCTATACCTCCTTAAGGACAATTGTCCATCACTAAGATTTTCTTCTAGGTGCATGGCGCAAAGTGTTGGGGTTAAACCATATAACAGTGTTGCACAGATCTATAATCAAATAAAACATACAAGCAATGAATGCGGAAATAAACCAGAAGATAAAATAAACAAAAGATAGATAACACCAGATTTAATGTGGTTCACCTAATGTGGGCTACATCCACCAAAAAACGGTCAATATTATTATTCGATGCTTTACAGAAGAAATACAATGAAGATTTGTTGTCTTCCAACACCTCACAAGATGTTCAATGTTTTTCCCTCACTCAACTACTCTTTCTTGCTCACCAAGAAAACTAACATACAAAACAATTGCTATTTTCTTCTCTCATACCCTCATACAATGCATACATGCATATATAACTATTCTGGGCAACTAATTATGCTTTTACAATCAATAAATCATCTTTAAAGAAAGATATTTATTCTAATTCTCGTTTAAAGAACAAAGCACCGTCGCACAAGTGACTGATGTTGGTTCCCGATGTCGATTCATGTCTGACCGATGTCGGTCACTTTTTAACCAATGTCGATTACCTCTTGACCGATGTCGGTCACTGTCAAAACTAGTAACATGTAAAAGCAAGCTTCTTGTGAAGCAATTAAGCTCCACACTCAATAATCTCCCACTTGGAGATTAATTGTTGCAACCGCACTATGCATCACCATCCTTGATTCCTTTTCCTTGGCTCATTTCTTCCTATTTAAGTCTCAAACTCAAGACCAACGAAGTGGAGTTAAGTTCCAATTTCTCCCTTACCAATGGCTTCGTTAGCATATCCACAGGGTTCTCATCTCGTATGGATTTTCTCTAACTTCAGCTTGCCCATCCTCCAACACCTACCGTATAAAGTGATACCTCAACTGAATGTGTTTCATTCTTGAATGAAATGTTGAGTTCTTTACCAAATGGATCACACTCTAACTATCATTGTATAATCTATAATCCTCTTGCTCCTTACCCAACTCTTTCATGAGCCTGCTCATCCATATCATCTCCTCGCTAGCTTCTGTAGCTGCAACATACTCTCCTCTCTATAGAGATGACCACAACCTTCTGTAATCTTGAAATTCAGCTAACTGTCGTTCCACCTACTATGAAAACATATCCAGTGGTGCTCCTACTATCCAAATCTCCAGCCATATATGAATCAACATAACCGCGTAAAGAAGTATCGACGATCCATAGCATAACTCTATGTCGGATGTCCCTCTCAAATACCTGAGAATCCATGAACTGCTTTCCAATGTTCTTTACCTGGATTAGCCATAAACCTGCTCACAACTCCCACTTCTTGTGCAATGTTTGGTCTAGTACAAACCATGGCATACATAAGACTTCCTACTGCTGAAGCATAGGGAACATGTGTCATGTACTCAACCTCCTCGTGTGATGAAGGACACTGATCTTTGCTCAATTTGAAGTGTCCAGCCATAGGTGTACTAACAGGTTTTGAATTTTGCATGTTAAACCTTTCCAACACCTTATTGATATAAGCTTCCTAAGACAAATACAACCTCTTGTTTTTCCTGTCTTAGTGAATTTGCATGCCAAGGATTTTCTTTGCAGCTCCCAAATCCTTCATTGCAAATGTGTGAGCTAACATTTCTTTAAGTTTACCAATGTCCTACATACTAGATCTCCTGCAATCAACATATCATCCACATACAAGAAACAGAATAATATAGCTCTCATTTTCAAGTTTCTTAAAATAAACACAATGGTCACATTCACATCTCATATAACCATGCTCATCCATAAACCCGTTAAATCTCAAATATCATTACCTTGGAACTTGTTTGAGCCCATATAGGCTCGTTTTTAATTTGCACACAAGTTTCTCCTTACCTTTGACTTCATAACCAAACGGTTGTTGCATATAAATCTCTTCCTTCAAATCACCATGAAGAAAATTCATCATAACATCAAGTTATTTTAAATGCAAATCTTTTGTTGCAACCAAACTTAGAACAATACAAATAGAAATCATCTTAATTACAGGAGCAAAAATCTCATCAAAGTAAATCCCTACTTTCAGTGCAAATCCCTTTACCACAAGTCTCGCCTTGTACTTTTTCAATGCACCCTCTTCTTCTTTGATTATGTAAACTCATTTGTTCTGTAGTGCTTTCTTACTTGCTGACAACTTGACCAAATCCCATGTCTGATTTTGTTCCAAGGAGTCCATCTCCTCATCCATGTCATGCTCCCACTGCTCATGGGTATCTACCTGCATTGCTTCTTCAAAGTTTTATGACTCACCACTATTAGTCAATAATAAATATATAAAGGAAGGTGAAAATCTCTCTGGAGGTTTACTTACTCTTTGTGACCTTCTCACTGAGATCTGGGTGTCTGAGGCTCATTTTGTGTATGTTGCACATTCATGTCAATCTCTGTCAGTGACCGACGCGGATCACCAGAATGATTCACGTTCATGAATCGATCATGGTTCCTCGCTCGACCAACCAATGTGGTTGCCTTACCGACATCGGTTCAAGGAGTACTGACATCGGTTCCATTGGTTGTTTGTTCTAAACCCAATCATGTTTGCCGATGCCGGTTAGTCTAACCGACATTGGTTTTTGTAGAACCGACATCGGTGTCTGTGGATGTCTGCTTTAGGTCTGAAAATTGATTTTCCTTCAAAATCTCCTCAACCTATTCATGTTTAGGCACCAAAACTTGATCCCTATACATTTTTTTCATTCCAATCAACGTCACGACTCCTAACAATCTTAGAATCTTCTAAATCCTAAAATCGATATCCGAAATCACCAAAGCCATAACCAATGAAAGTACATCTCTTAGATTTAGCATCCAACTTCCTCCTATTTTCCCTATCAACATGCACAAAATTTTTGAGCCAAAAATCTAAGAAAAGAAAAATCTACCTCTTTTCCATACCAAGCTTCTTTTGGTATTCCACCATCCAATGTTGTTGAAGGTCCACGGTTGATCAAGTACACTAATATATCCACTGCTTTGCCCAAAATTTCAAAGGCAAGTCGGCATGTATCCTCATACTTCTAGCACGTTCCATGATTGTTTTGTTCATTCTTTCTGCAACTCCATTCTCTTGTGGAGTTCTAGGAACTATTCTTTCTCTTCGTATTCCATTCTCTAAACAATAATCATTGAAAGTCTTGTTACAAGTACTCACCACCATTGTTAAATCTAAGGCACTTCAATTTTAAGTTTGTTTCATTTTCTACAAGGGATTTCCACCTTTTAAAAGTTTCAAAAACATTAGATTTATGCTTAATACAATAAATTCATACCTTCCTTGTGGCATCATCAATAAAAGTCACATAATATTGGGATCCTCCAATAGAATCCACCTGAGTTGGTCCCCACACATCTAAGTGTACAAGCTCCAATTTTTGCTCCTTTGTTGACCCAACCTTGAGAAATTTCATTCTACTTTCCAAATATGCAATACTCACAAAATTCAAGATCTAATCTGTTTCAAATCGATAACTTACCCTTAGTCTTTAAGATCTCGCATTCTTTTTCACTCATATGGCCTAGCCGATTATGCCACATGGTTCATCGTAGTAAATAACAGAGAAGAGGAATCAAGTAACACATGTAAACAGATATAAAGTTCCTACCTTCTTACCTTTTCCCACAACAAGAGATTCCTTGGTAACCTTCCAAGAGTCGGCTATGAACATAACTACGCGTCCAAATTCACCTAGTTGCTCTGCGCAGATATTATATTTCTCTTGAGGCTTGACACATGTCTCACATCCTTCAATACCCATGGATTTCCATTTTGCAACTTTAGATAAACATCACATTTACCAGTAATATTTCATGGTTCATCATCTCCTAAATAAACTTGTCCAAAATCACCCTGAACATAATTTCTGAAATAACCCTTATTAGGGTCATGGAAAGAAGCTCCAGAATCTAAAACCCAAGATTCTAATTTATTATCCAAGGAGAGAATAAGGGCATCTTGTTTTACCTCACAACATTTTCCTCTTTACCTTTGTCTGATGTATTCTCTTTGTTTTCCTTAGACCAACACTCCTTTACGTGTCCTCTCTTTCCACAATTCCAGCAAAGTAAATATTTGTACCTAGATCTAGATCTGCCATGTCTTGACTTTGATCTCCCATTCTTCTTGCTCTTTAATGATCTCTCCTTAGATCTTCCCCTACTTTCTACAGTTAAAGCGTTTCCAGATGATGCTTCTCCTGAGTTTTCTGTGTATTTCCTCATTAAGGATTACACTAACCACATCATCAAATTTCAAACCTTTAGAAGTAGTTGTATTACTAACAGTTATCACCAAGTTATTCCAACTGTCTGTCTGCAAAACGCATAAGAATAAAAGTGTTTGCACTTCATCATCAAATGGAATTTCTACCGATTTTAATTGATTTACAATAGACTCAGAAATCATTCAAATGATTAGATATAGATCCACCTTCTTGCATCTTAGAATTAAACAATTTTTTCATCAAATAAACCTTATTCGAAGCACTAAGAGTTTCATACAAACTTGTTAAAGATTTCATCAACTCTAGCGTGGTTTTGCATCTGTAAAATTCAAAGTCACCGATGCTGTCAAACTCAATCTTATAGATCACGAGTCTTTTCACAAAAACTTTCCATTCTTCATCAGTCATCGTGTTCGTTGTCCATGCTCATCCAACGATATGTATAGAGCTTTCTAATACAAATAATCATCCACATGCATCTTCCATAGTTGATAATTATGACCATCAAATTTCTCTACTTGGTATTTACTATCTTTTGCCATTGCTCTACTCCCACTCAATCAAAAAAACCCTCTGTGAGTAGATCTTGTCAACACAAAAACCTCCAAACAAAGCTCGGTACCCGATTGTTTGGGTTAAACCATATAACAATGTTGCACAGATCTATAATCGATAAAACATACAAGCAATGAATGTGGAAATAAACTAAAAGATAAAATAAACAAGAGTAAAATAACACCAAATTTAACGTGGTTCACTCAGTGTGGACTACATCCACCAAGAAACAACCAATATTATTATTCAAAGTGCTTTAAATCTCTTCCAACACCTCACACGGGATGTTCAATGTTTTTCCCTCACTTAGCTACTCTTTCTTGCTCACCAAGAAAACTAACATACAAAACAAATGTTATTTTCTTCTCTCATACCCTCATATAATGCATACATGCATATATAACTATTATGGGAAACTAAATATGCTTTTACAATCAATAAATCATCTTTAAAGTAAGAGATTTATTATAATTCTTGTTTAAAGAACAAAACACCGTCACACAGGTGACCGTCGCCGGTTCTGCCGACCAATGTCAGTGACTTCTTAACCGATGTCGATTACCTCCGACCAATGTCGATTTCCCCGACCGATGCAGTCACTTTCAAAACTAGTAACATGTAAAAGCAAGCTTCTTGTGAAGCAATTAAGCTCCACACTCAACATAAAGGAAATCCTTTGAAAAATCATCTTTAGATAATGTATTCTCGCAGATCAATTATATACCTCGATGTACTCAAACATCTCTAAAGTACTAAGAGAATATACTAAATAGAAGTCTAGCTACCTCATGGCACAATTCCTACTATTCCTACTAAGCATGCAGCCAACCCTCAAGGATCCCATAGAATAAGTGGACCTATAAAGGCGGATCGGTGTTCCATATCAATAGTCCCTAAACACCTTCACGCAATGCCATATGCTTTTATGGTGTACCAAAGCCATTGTATGGTGGAATATTCCCACAACTATTATCGCATGATGGAACCTACCTAGAATAAGCACCTTGAATTAGACCCATGTCTCGCATTTGATCTTTGTGGGTTGTCCACCATCTTGCTAAAGTAGTGCATAATATGTGCATAAGGAAAGCCATCCTATCTCTCACTAGGCATGTGGAGCTCCAATTATCAACAATCTGGATGGGCTGCAACTCGGTCACTCATGGCAAGCTTAGTTAGATTATCATTTCTTATTTGACATAGATTTTTTATAGTTAGTCCTTTTAGAACGTATTTAAGTTTACTGAGCTTCGCCTTAGCACACAAGTGCTCATTGTTCACAACAGATTGCACGATTTTTGTCTTGATTGTTCCCATATCACCGGGCACGCATCACTCTCATAATAGTTCATGCTCCCCCAACACCCATTGATCCAAGGCAACTTTGGAGTTTGATTTGGTCAAACTACTCCAACTCATAATACAATCATGGGTGGTGTCAATGTAGCATGTTTGTTGCGCACTCACAATATAGATGCCTTCCATGTCTTTTGAAATCGATCAACTAACTCAACATATGCTTGACCTTCCGATAAGTTAAGTGATTTCATTACTAACTTGACTTCATTCTCAAAACTCATCACGTGATGTTTCTAATTGGACATCAGCTCTCATTTTAAAACAAAATAGTTTTCCCAACAACATCAAGTAGTTATCCGTTTCAACCATCTCTAATACCTTAAAGCCAATATAAAATTTTAAACCAATAAGATCAATTTCCGTGTCATAGAGTATATCTGGAGACTACTCATAGTTCTTGTTATCCATAAACAAAACATGAGGACATGACTTCAAAGTATCAATAACTAGGATTCTTTAGTCCACATATTCACTTATCAAGATGTATCAATACCTACATCCTTAACATCATTCCCATTCATGGAGTCATCTAGAAGCAACTTCGCATCATACTTGGCATTCTTAGTACTAGTTCTCATTAATTGACGAAGCAACAAGCTCGTAGGATGTAACAACTCCAAACTAGAACTCATCTAACCAAAGTTTCAAAGTATTTTAAGATAACATACACAATCTCTAGATCATTCTTTATTTTATGAATGTCTCTTATTTGTTCAGCAATCACTTTTACGTGTGTCTCCTACAGAGCACCACCTAATAAATCTATTGTTGTGTTGGCTACATGCCCTAATTCTCAAAATACACTTGTCTTGCTACTCAATAAACAATTGATTTACTAGGCCATCCATCGGCCCTTATTCGAATGCCACCATAAGTTAATACATGCATTGGGTGTAAAGTCAACAAGATTTTTCATCTTAGCCTATAACTTGGCCTAAATCATAATAATATTTCTTTTTGTTGTTCCTTCCATTTCTCAAACACTTCAATTTTATATTATCCCTCATAATGGGCACATCTCGAAAACTTTGGCCACCTTCATCTATAGAGCCCTTTCACGCAACTATAACAAGTGATAGGGTCACATCCTCCACCATATACTCCTCTGTTTTAGCTAACTCCGCAACTATTCTCGTCTCCACACCGCACATGAGGGAGTTAGGCACCCCATTGTGGCTTGCAAGATATGTTTCCCTCAATCTCAACATAGGTCCTCAACAATCCTACAATCAATCATTTCATGCTTCACAAACGCTTTGAACAAACAATAATAGTTCACCATGACTCCTTTCATTTTTCAAGAAGGAAATGAGGATATTGTATGACATTAGTGACAAGTCTTGTTATATGAGTTAGTGGTAGAGCCATGATAATATATGGATCCTATCAAGCGTAACCTTTTCGAGGGGCAATCGGATCGAATGTGCCCTTCTATTTGATAGTCCACACACCATAAACCATGTTTCTTCTCCTATGTGTAAATTTAGCAAGCTTCTTGAACTTATTTAGTACCTCCCCAATCTAAGGTTCTAAGCGAAATCCAATGCCCTGGGATTACCCTACTACTTACTACTTCTAATCATAGCGGAGCTTAAAGAGATTCCTTTTGTGTAGTGAATTTACAATGAACCAACTCATGTTGTGGGTGGTGTCAGCCCACCAATAAACCATTACGTATGTAGCTAATTGGTCCTTGAATCTAAAGTCATATGATCAAACCAACTCACCAGGGATTGTTGGATATTTTTCAATGTTGCAACATTCTAATGCTCGCCTAAATACTCAAGTTCATCTATAAACTCTCATTTCACCTCAAGAATATCTCGTATACATTCTGCATGATTCAAATAAGCATACCAATCCCACACACAATCACCCCATATTGATACAATTAGTTGAATCTTTTATATTGGGTCATGCATGTTTACGCCACACAATTTTCCACTCCTAAAAATGGTGAATCACGTGCTAAATTCCATAAAAATGTTAAATGGAAAATTAGGAGGGCTCATATATAATGCATGGACTAGTCTTGACGTGCTTCCAAAACTGCCAAATCCACTAGTCCCATCAAATCCACCAAATACATCTATTCCACTAGATCCTCTAGATCCACCACAACCTCAATGGTCGCCTTACTACCTTAATTCCACTACCAATAAAACCATCACTACCTTGGGCATTTCCCAAAATTCACCACCAAATATGCCTCCTCCAAGGATTTGAGAGCTCTATTGTAAGCCATAGTACCTATGTTAGTTATGGGCTCCATAGTTTGCATACTCGCATTTGACAAATATTTGGCAAACCACAAAAACATTGACTCAACAAAAATCGGCAAGACTTAGCAAATATTCAGAAATATTCAACAACTTAAAAATAGACAAATTTCTTAAAAAAACATAAATTTTATGCAAAATATAGCTAGAAAATGTATCAAATGAGTCTGTAAAATGTTGGAGAAGTGTTTTCTATTAGATTTGCATACAAATACAATACAAAATCGCATCATCATGCGAATACAACAACTGGTTGATAAGTGCTAGTTGTTTATCTTTTTGTTATCATAGTTTTTTCTTAAAGCTTTGACCGAATTTCACATTTGGTATTAGAGTGAGGTTAAAAATATAAAATGGAAAAGTGGGTTGTTAATTGTTACAAGGGAAATCAGTTTTTATTTCCCCCAATGGATTAGACTTTGATCATTTAACATATATTTGTAATTTTGTAAACACTTTTCCATAGACTACAATATAGTATTAGCAAGGTTTAAGGTTTTTTTGTGGTTGTTAAGGTATCGTTGGTCGTTATATGGATCAGATATCGCTCCTCTGTAATGAGCCATTAAAGTATACTTTAACTTGTCACGTCAATCGTAAAGGCCAACATATTTTTCAAACAATTGATTATTCATACACATGTGATTTGAAATTAGATATCTGTTCATTAGTTCGATAGTTTTATATCATTTCATTACATCGTAAAGTTTGGTATCACCATGTACATCAGATCAAAGTAAATAAGCATTCTTGTATTAATATATTTCTTGTCCTGTGTCATCTCTTTTTTATTGTCGTCATTCTCTTGGCACTTGTAACGCCAACCATCCAATGGTACTTGTATCTACATTGCTCAAGCTCTCTATTGCACTCAGACTCAGTATTTCCACAATGGATCTAGAGGCTTTTATTCCATTTTCCTTAAAAAGGACAAATTTCAGTGTTTTATCAGCATTTTCCCATGTATTCTGCATTTTTATGTGTTTTTTCCACATATTCTGCGTCATACGAGTTTAAGGCTCAAACTCACCGAGTATTTGCAAATATTCGTTGAATATTCTCGATGAATATTCGCAAAAATGGATACTAGGCGAGTCCGACATGGCAAGTTTTCTTTGCGAGTATTTGATTTCTCAATTTTTGGCAAGTACTACTTGAAAGTTTTCCTCTAGGGCACCGCATATTTGACCGAGTTCCACTAGTAGTTGTATAATCTATAACATTTTTACAACACTCATATGTTTAGCAATACTCAAAATGAACCCCTCTAAATTCTAATTTTGTCTAAATGCAAAATACTTTTATTCTAATTGTGTTTTTGGTTTCAAATAAACTCCATCATAACTAATTATTGTTGTATCTAAATCTAGTTTCTCACCCTCTACCTTATATTCTATAAAAAAATCCATGATTATTTTGAGTCACCGAGATATCTCCTTAAATGTTCGAGATCCGAACTCGGGAGTGTCACAAGGTTCTCCTAACTAGATCTCTCTACATAGATATGCACACTGCATGTGTGGCCTTGTTGGATTTTCACCCAACCATTACTTGCAGTCAACTCATACTCTTGACATTGAGCCCACCTTTCATGGAACTCCTCTCTAGGGTCTACCTCTTCTAGTATTCATTTACTTAGACCAAACTCTCATCACATCCATCCCCACCTCTTATCGAACTCGGGCCTATCTCAAAGAGTAGGTGAGTACACCAATCTAAGACACTCCACCCTTTTATCAAAGAACAACATTTTAATCCATAGCATGAGATTTTCCATACACTTCTTACATGAAGGGTGTGAAAAATAACCCAAATTCATTCACATAGGTGTAGGTGGTCACTATAAAAAAAAATGACACTTTCTATTACTCCTTTTACATACGTGTTGACTTCTTGCACTGGACAATATAATCTCTTTTTAGCAATTCAATGTGCATTAGTGTCTATTCAAACACCTGATTATGCATTGCAGATCTGCAATTTAAGTGACCAAAGATCAACACAAGCAAATGGCTCAATAGATAGAAGAACACATTGTAGAGTCAATCATATAGGTACACATTCCTCCAACCTGAAAAATTAATATCCACGGGAGCCTCATACTTGTTGATTAGTCCTTTATCATTCTCATAGGTCTTATTACTTAGATCAAGTATTAATGTAGTGTAGATGGATTGAATACGTAGCATGATGTTCCATCCGATCAATATAGGGCCTTTATCTGATGTGTTCAACCATAAGAACTAGAAAAATAGCTCTATGCATTCCCTATAATGATTCAACTTACATTCCAATAGACCATAACAATAAGAAGGCCACCTCGCTTGCTACATGGATCCTTCCATTTAGGAATTGATCTTGATTCTCTATGGCATAATGCATGGGGGACATGATCTCAAGTTGGTAACATCTACTCATGTTCGTAATTATGGAAACAAAGCATGAAAAGGAGAGTTGGATTCAAGGAGGGGGATTCCTATCTAATAGGAGGTGTCTCCCAATGTAGGAAGGAGAGGATAAGAGGTGGAGGTAGAGGAGAGGGGGCATTTCCCTGACAAGGGTCATTTATGCTATGTGCTCAACCTTAAGGTCGGGGAGGGCCTTAAGGCACTCATGTTGATGCCAATCACACATATGGTGGGGCCTACTTTACATCATCAAAAGGCCTTCATAAATCAACATCATGTCATACAATTAGTCCCTAGAGGATGATACTTTCACGTCAATCTTCCAAAATCTATAGTGTTTCTTGTTATGCCAAAAATAATTAATTTACTAATACCAATCCAAAAAGGTTTCATTTCTTTATCTCAAAATCATTTTAATCATCATTTGAAATAAGAGCCCAAACAAGGATACAATAAAAAGAAATTGAATCAATATTAGTTGGTCTTGTCATCTCTTCAAAATTCAACACATGTAGAGTGCTAAAAAATGAAATACCAAAGTGAGGCTGAAATTTCATCATCGTGTACTAAATGAAACAATTGACATTCTAAACAAGGTTCAACATTAATTCATGATATTGGGTCTAAACATCAAGCCAAGAATCAAGAGATGTAAAACTAGTATTAATGAATGTGAATTTAAAGTAACAAGAAAGGATCTATGATGACCTTCCAAATGGCAATCAATTGCCATTTTTAATAATTTTTTCACCATGCAAACTTGATTGTGGTAAAGGAGTAATGACGAATCCAAGCATTTTTTGTCCATCTAGATTACCCTACTTTAACCATCAATAATAGATCTAATTTGGATTTATCTTTCACCCTCATTCTTGGTGGAAGATAGTTGTATCATATACACATATTCTCAATAATGAAAGATAGACTTTAAGTGTGATATATCTACATAAGTGAAATATTTTGTTCTACATTGTTTAAAATGTACTTTTCATTGTTTGACACTTTTATGGAATCGGAGGAGAAGGAAAATTTTATTTATAGGTGTCCTATGTACTATGAGATTTGTTATAAGGAACACAAAAATTGGCAAGATAGCAATTTCTTGTGCCATGGAGTTTGTTGTGGAGCTAAACAAGTATTTCGACATTTTGTGTTGTTTCTGCAACAATAAAAACTAATAACAATGGCATAGGAAACATAGACATAATTTCCTGCCATTGTGACCCAAAGAATTGTTTATGTAGATTGAAACAACCAAGAAATGAACCACAATAGAGGCAAATGATTTTTGAAATAGTTATGTTTCTCTCATCGTAGCATTCTTGAAATGTACAATTCAAAGAACAAAAAAGTGAATTATTCCTAAACAATGAAAATAATTTTTTATTTCAAATGCATGCATATCCAAGCAGATGGTGGACACTTTATCGGGTACACTACATGAATTTCTTGCTCAAGGATTTCAATGGGATTTGCTTGGATCAATGACACAACCAAGAGATGACCCGAACATAGAGACATGAGTGTTGAAATAGTCATGTTTCTCATGTCACTACATCCTTAAAATGCACAACTCAAAAAACAAAATAGTGAGACAAAAACTAAAATGATGAAAACAGGATAAATAATTAAATGTAAAATAAAAGCACGCATATCATAGCACGTGTTGGACATCTCATCAAGACATTGTATGATTGTATTGATTAAGCAATTGTGTAGCCTTTTCTTGGATCGGTGATAGTTTGGAATGCTTTAAAGATACAAAAATTATGATAAATCAATTATTTCTAGACAATATATAGAAAATACATTTATTTGTAGTTGTTTTGTTGTGTGGAAACACATTTTGATTGTTTTTTATCATGATTAATCACTTCGTGAAAGTGAAGCAATCATTTAGGAAGATGGCGGTGTCCACTAACTAGGAGAGATGGAGTCATCCTAGCACTAGCGGTGAAACAAATTGAATCATTAATATAATCATCAACATCAATGCTAACTCATTTTGGCAAAAGACACCATATCTTGCAATTCTCTACAAACTCATTGTCAAGGTCCTTCAACCATTTGACAATGATAAACCATGTATGGGTGATGTATTCCCGACATTCCATAAATGAAGGAGAGGATAAATGACACATTGAAGACCATTGCACCTTCAAATAATGTAGAGACGACAGATTTGGCATGGTCTAATGACAAGAAAATGTGGAAATGCTCCACAATCCTCTTTATAGTGTTTCTTGTTTGCTTAATCTAAAACAAGGAACCAATGAAAGGATGCAAATTTGCTTCAACAATGGTTCAATTCTTTCGATAGTTATAATATTAGACATGATGGCACTTCGAACAAAGATAGGACTGCAAAAGACATAACTATCTCACATATTGTAAAATATTTATCTAAAAATGTGAAGATGTGTCAATCTCCAGGCACCCAGCTTGGATTTCTCAAATAGTTTAATATGTAAATCTTGGATTTGTCAATTAGTTTCGTCTATCCAATGGTGCCATGTTGATTAACTTTGCAAATTTCCATAATTTTGCAAGGAATAATATTAAGGTGCATTAATATCTATGTTGATTTTGACAAACAGTTTAAACCCTGACCATAACCAACAAACATCTAAACAAGCAAAACTTGGCTCCTCCAAATTTTACATTCTCAAATGATCAAATGGGACTGGTACACATAAATATATTTCAAAAGGATCGGGTGGGAAGTATATAGAATGCCTACACCTATACCAATTGTTGCATAGCATATAGTCGTGTTATACAACTAGCATGGACTTGACCAGTACCTATATCTTACATTGTAGAAATAGTCCATTCAAGGCATGGATTATTGTAGAATGTAATTTTATGTTTACAACATCTTTGTGACAAAGATGTTATGGATCATTGTCTTTACATGTTATAGTCTTCGAAGGCACATTAATGTTGTTCCCTAAAAATGTTTTCTTGGGGTTTGAAAACTCACTCCCACATTCCATCAAGAAAAGGACATAGAGGGAAGTTAGGAAACCCCTACCCTTCCCCTTAGTGACATAACAAGGATACCATCTTATGGACTGCGAAATATAGGCTATGGATGTCTAAAATTCCAGTGATTCCACAAGGTACGTTTAGACTCTTAGACAACAAACATTTAATGTTGAAGACAAACAAACAACTAAATAAATCTGAGGATTTTTGTTTGCAAAAGAGAACTAATTTCAAGGACTGATCATAGCAAAAAATCTTGAAGTGAAAGGGCAATCAATATTTCAGATTCAGAAATTAACAATAAGTAATCTTGGAGTATGTAGAGTGAGGATTTAACAAAAATACCGCCCAACAAGGACAAATGTGAAATTGATTCAACAAAACCATGTTGGAAGAACTCCTTCCCTTGCATTGGCTATAATCTGATGTTGGACATAAAAAAACATAGATAAGCATCGTAGTTATGAAATCCAGAATTCTAGACTTCGCCAATGTAAGTGTCATTTGAAGTAGTACTGATAGTTGGTGAATATGAATTGCTATTAGTAAAGAGACTTATGCATAACTGAGTTAAATACCACACTAGCATATTAAGCGCACACACTGGACTCAATGGCTAATTAAAATTACTGCAGCTTGGAAGTGCAAATCTATAGAAGCCCTTGCAGTCCTAAATACCAAGGGTAGTAAAAGAATTGCTTGAGCCACTGAAATCAATCTGAGGAATCAACCCAACCTCAAGGAAATTGCCCAAAACATTTTGTCAAACAATCTGCATGCCCTCTGGCATGGGCCCATTTGCATTGTGTACTAAAAGTTGTCACTCGAAATTTCTTCAACCAAATTCCAACAATTCTACTGTTGCCTGCGTGACAGTTTTTCCCTAGAAGAATCCTACAGTTTTACAATTTTTGTTAAGGATTCAAAAACCAATGGCACTAATCTCAAATTTGCCATATGTTCCACATAAGCAATCTAAATCAAGGAAAACCCCAGTACTTCAAATTAACACAATCAGGTCTAAATTTTCCAAATTAATCATGTCAAAGTATATGCACCAAAGAACAGACAAAATAAGGTCAACACACAAATCTCTGAGCTAGATTTTCTATGCTGAAACAATCATCCAGTTATTCGTGTGAAATTGCACATGGTTCGCTAACTATGAGATACTCAATACATTACCATCAATTTTTAATGTGTGGGGGACACAAGAGCATAAGCATAAATTAGATTAGCTAAGATTAGCCCAGTGTTTAATGTTACATACCTTTTACTAACAGTTTAAGTGTTTGAAGGTTGGGGACTAAAATTTCAGGAGGGAATGGGATCACTGCATAATTGTCATGTCCAAATCTGAAAACCCATGTCTATACCACAACTCTCCATAAGCAACACAGTTCAGCAGTCTGAATACCATCTTTTTTTCTGGATCGGATGACCTTCCTGTACAATTTTCAAAAAAATATATTATTATCCTGCCCTTTTTCGGGCAATAATTATGATTTCAAACAGAAAACCTTACTTCATAAACTTCAGAAGTCTTAGGCTCATAACACTCAAAGGGTTTTGAAACCCATCGAGATAACAAAAGCAAGCAATTCTTACCTTAAAACAAATGCTTGAAACCAAAAGAATTACCTGACTCGCAGCATAATACATATTCCGTCCATAATGTCCCTTACAGAGGCATACTTGCAACCTCTCTCTCGACATTGATACAGAGCAATGATTAAAGCCATTGCAAGATGAGACAACAGGGAAAGAGTTCCAGCGAAATGTCAGACAGTACATATTTTAGAGTCAGTTATGGCATACTTTAAATGCAGGCATAAAAACTTCTACAAATCAAGGTGTAGCGTTTAAGCCCCGAGTCTCACCGCCTCTAAAGTAACAGTATCTAGTCCTCCGTACATATTTAGGATCTCATCCAAAAATATACGAATGCAGAGTCCATTGCTCTAAATGCGAGCAAATAAGAAATCTCCGTGACAAATACAATTGCATGCCATAGTAAAACTTATTAAAACTGACAAATAATGTATAAATTACATGGTAAAATAACTAAAGTCAAATCAAACTGAAAATGCAAACCCTAGTGTAAGGGTGGCTAGCATATTCAAAATTTTGAGAGCACCGAGTTAACATAACAAAGGCGCTGCGGAGAGAGAATAAAAATGTGGGGATAGAATCAAATGTACCTCGCAAATCTGCAAATACGAGCTCGCTCAAAGCAATAGAGCCGCCGATTATTTCCGGTGCAGCTCTGATAAATTGGTACGCGGGATTCGAAACCGAACGACTCCTCCAACCTTAATACACCAAAATGGTGTTAGGCTGAGTAATGGCGGAATGAGGGTGAAATTATGACTCCAACCTTATTCCTGCAAAATGATGATCCGGGAATAATGGCGGAATCAGGGTGAAATTATCGTAAAGAGTGTTTAGGATCTCGCTCCAGGAAAATACTAAGGGTTGAAGGATGATCCTTACCAATGCACCGGGAAGGGTTTTTCCTGTAAATTGATCATCCAGTTGGGATTATTATCAACATTGGAATACTCTCGCTCCAAGAAAATGCGAATGTCGTCTGTGAAAGCAATTCTAAACGGCAGAGCAGCCTGGATTACCGAACGAACGAGTCTCGAACAATTTCTCTCCAAGGATTCTCATGTATTTGATCTTCCCTTTCCCCAATTTCTCCAAGGATTCTCATGTATTTGATCAATTTCACTGACTGTATACAGAAACGCGAGATTTCTCAGCAACCTAATAAAAACTAATGTGCCCCGCTAACAAAAATAATAGGAGGATGAAGGCCATAACCAGACAGAAAACCTTCGTTTTCTTCTCTGTTTTTGCTGTAAATTCTCGTGCCCCGTGCGAACTACAAAGAGATATGCTTACTTACAGAGCGTACAGTCTACATAAATGATAATATTAAGTACTATCTAATTACAGGCAGGGGGAGATCCCTATAAAAAAAAGCAAGATAAATGATTCCGTATAATTAAAGCTGTCTAAATCTGAACTTCCCAAGTGGATGAAATAGCCGTTTGGTTGGATTTGTATCAATTCATCCTTCCCCAAAATATAATATCACCAGGAGGGTTAAATTTGACGCCCATCTATGTCTGTCAAACAATTTTCGGGTGACGGTAATTTTTCAATACCGCCCTTCAAATACGCAAAATAATAATGTTATTTTTACTAATTATTCTATATTTATTATATCTTTTTTAATATAAATTTATATTTTTTTATAATATTTATATAAATTTATATAAAAAATGACGGTCACGTTGTAAATATGCAAGTTGCGTGTGATGGTTAGATAAAAAATTTACAAGTATTTTAAGTCTAAAATCACAAAAAAGGTCTAAACGGCTGTCAAATTTAACCCCTATTCACTAGTACCACTTTTGAGATTTTTAATTAAATTAGCATTTTTGGGAAAGTGGTCATCTCTAATTGGATTTTGACTAGGGAAAGGAATATTTCTAAGGTTGTGATACATCAATTTTACAAGACTATGGAAAGGAATATGTCTAAGTTGTTGATACATCAAATTTTAGAAGACTAGGAAGGAATATTTTTAAGGTTGTGATACATCAAATATTTTGAAATTTGATTTGTTGTAAATTTGAAAATATTTGTAATATTTTTCATAATCAATATAATTAAGGATTATGGTGATACTTATCAATATGATCTCGTGATTTTCAAAAAATGTATTCACTTTTTTAAATAGGGATTCTAAGAAATTCATCTATGTCTTAAAACCCATAAAATTTGAAAATATTTGTAATATTTTTCATAATCAGACATGATATTTAATTCTCATTTTGATTTGATTGATTAAATTTGAAAATATTTTCATAATCAATATATTATTATCTTGATTTGGTGATTGACTAATATGATTTGAAATATGATTTGGTGATTAAAGGCTTCAAAAATATATTCACTTTTCCATAATTATATAGGGATCTCCAGAAATTGATCTCCTTCTTAGAAACCATAATAAATCAACAACACTTAGAAAAACATGATAAAAACAAGGGACATTTTGATATTATGTACATCAAATATTTTGAATATTTTTTGTTGTAAATTTGAAAATATTTGTAATATTTTTCATAATCAATATATTATTCTCTTGATTTTATTCTAGCAATTATTACCACATGAAATATGATTTGGTGATTAAAGGCTTTCAAAAAATGTATTCACTTTTCTAGAATTATATAGGGATCTCCAGAAATTGATCAACTCTTTAAAACATATAAATACAACACTTTAGAAAAACATGATAAAAACAAAGGATATTTTTGGGGCATATATTATCGCTACACTATATTCAAAAAAATTGTACAACTCTTTAAAACTATCATACAAAAGACGAAACATTATTCAAAAGTCCATTATGCAAGTACTCAACCCTTATCACTTCAATGCTCTAAGAAATGTTTGATGCAACACACAAAAATGTTAGATGTTCTTGAAAAAGCTTAAAATATTGAATGTCTTCTCTAAATTCTTGTGATTTGTTTTGGCATGAGGACACTCTTCAATTCATTACCTCGTTCCTCTATCAAATGTACAATTTTCACCTTGTATTTATTAAATTATTATACTCAAATTAAAACTTTTCTTATGATGTTATCAACACATAGTGGGCGGGAGACTAACAAAGAAGGCCCTAAGATGGGTTAAGGGCCAACACAAAGAAAAACACAAGAATCATATAATTATAATTTTGGTGAGAAACCCAAAGCACTATGATACAAGAGGAGATGAAAAAGACGAACATGGGAAAAATTAAGACAAAAATAGAAAATAGAGTAACACGTGAGTAACAACCTAATCTCAACCAATAATGGATGAATATATAAGTGCCTTAGAACAATGTTGTTTTATGACTAATAACAAACATCATACCACTACTAGATGTATACATAATGCCCCTTTTTGGTGTGTGTGCACACATATATATCAAGGTACATCAAGCTTCTCAATATAAGGAAGATGATTGTATTGTCTAGAAACATATATGAGGTCACAAATACGATATGCCGTAATAATAATGTATTGAAAGTTAAAAAGAGAGAAATAATTTGATTTCCACCGACTAATGACCTTTGAACTAACATTTGTTCTCCTATAGACCTAGGATATAGAAACTCGTGTCTAATCAAAATTATAAAATAACTTGCATTTAAATAATTGTCTTAATGATGAACTCAAGGTCTTGGGTTATTGGTGAGTTACAAGTAGTTTGTAATCATCAACTCAAGTTTCATTCCCATTGAGTTCATTGGATGCTTTCAATAAGTGGCCATGGGGACACTTTGAGGTAGGGGTCGAACTTCTCCATGTGGACCAAGTGGAACACAGCAGGGCACTCCGAATGCGAGATCGCTCGATGGACATTAAGGACCCAAGCCCACCCCCATGTCCCACTTAGAAAAAGTACTCCTCCACCACTCCAGTTCATAGCTCTCGTATAATAAAAGTGTTTGATATCCAAAGTTTTGAACTTGAGGTCTTGGGCTATTGGTGAGTTACAAATAGTTTGTAATCATCATCCCAAGTTCCATTCCCATTGAGTTCATTGGATGCTTTCGATAAGTGTCCATGGGGACACCTTGAGGTAGGGTTCAAACTTCTCCATATGGACCAAACGGAACATAGCGGGGTGCTCCGAATGTGGATCACTCGGTGAACATTAAGGACCAAGGCCACCCCATGTCCCACTTAGAAAAAGTACTCCTCCACCACTCTAGTTCATAGCTCTAGTATAATAAAAACATTTAAGGAACCAAATTTAGAACTCAAGGTCTTGGGCTATTGGTGAGTTACAAGTAGTTTGTAATCATCAACCCAATTTCCATTCCCATTGAGTTCATTGGATGCTTTCAATAAGTAGTCATGGGGACACCTTGAGGTAGGGTTCAAACTTCTCCATATGGACAAAGCGGGACATAGCGAGGCACTCGAATACGAGATCGCTCGGCGGACATTAAGGACCCTAGCCCAACCCCATGTCCCACTTAGAGAAAGTGCTCCTCCACTACTCCAGTTCATAGCTTTGATATAATAAAAGTGTTTACCATCCAAAGTTTCAACCGATGGGGTATGGGTGGAGTGGTTAAGACGGATGGTTGTATCCGGCTCCACCTAGGTTCAAATCCCACTTAGGCACATGATCCTTGTTCACAAAGTGGTAATGTCTAAGGTGGCGCGACTAGCATGAGAAAATTTAACAAAGGTGGATTATGGTTGAAAGTACTGTTTAGATGTGTGTTTAAGTGTGGTGGTTCTTGATCACTAATCGTTGAGCTTAAATGTTATATCTTGGTTGGATGTACTCTGGTTCATAGCTCCGGTCAAAATCATTTATCTATCTAAAAATAATTTTCTTAATGATCAATAATCAATGAATTGTTGAAATCTAGAAAAAAATGGAATTAATACACCTAGTTTTGTATATCATTGTGAGGATGCTCTTATAGAAATTCGGGAGTTTGAAACATGTGTTAAATTTTGCATGTACATTTTGACTATAGTTTTAGTGACAAAATAAAATTTGAATAATTTAATATATATAAAGATAATAGAGCTATTTATAAATGTCATAAATATACATCTCGTGATGGGAACAAGTGACATGGTGCTCCATATGAATAGGGTCTACTTTTAATGCAAGTATTGGAATGTTATGCCTCTTATGCGAGGTATAGTTAATGTAACATGTGTATCGTGGCCCGTCAAAGAAAAATGAGATTAATGTAGTTAGAAAATATAACAAAACCCCTTATTTGTAATGTAGGTAATATAGTACAAAAGTCGGCATGCTCATGAATGGTAAAGGTATTAGTAATATTGATAAGAGAATGAATCTCCCGAGTGGTCAAAAAGATATGAAAGATGTGGCATTGATCATCACAAGATATGTGAGTGTAAGGCATAAGTGAAGGTCCTTGTGGCCAATGGAAACATGATACGAACAATAGAGATGTCTAGGAAAGTAGTAAGATACCAAACATTTGATGAAACCAATCATGGTAAGAACAAGTCACGTATATAATCAAATACAAATCTAATATCTCAAAGATGATAATCATGGAGTAATACATAAAACAATGAATATTGTAGTGGTTGAAATTTGATTTGAACACTTGGCAATATGACATTTGGCATTTATCTTAACATTAATCTCATTTATAAACAAATGATCAATTACACCCTCTTATTCTCGTGTATTAATTCCATTAGACCTCAATTACTCTCTCTAGCTCAACCGTCATGAATCACTCCATGTTCTACAAAGCACATCTATAGACCTACACTTATCTTAGAACAAATTCATTAAGCACCCAAGATAGGTTCATGGATCTATGACATTTTCAACCACAAATTGTTCCCACCTACTATAAACTTGTCCTTGCACTTTTAACGGTTATATTTTCAAAGACACGACATAGCTTAGTTGGTCAAGGTGGTATATTTAGGTGTGTTGAGTGGGGAATCATTTGAATGGTCACATATATAAACACATATACCCTAAGCTATTAGGGGCATATGGGGTTCTTTATTTTTCCCACTCCAAAAAGGATAAGAGACAAATCATTGAAGCGCCTATTTCGTAGATCGTTGTCAAAACAACAATCTATTCAAATTTTGAATGTATTTATAATGTTACGTTAGATTAACTACAAGTCAAACATGAAGTATCGAGAGTGCGTTAACAAGTGTGAGGGTTAGATCAAGGGCTCCATACTTTATCACTTTATTCTATATCTCATGACTCTCATCAAAGGGTTGAGAGAAATTTGATTGGATTGAACTCTTTATAATATTGGTACATAGTGCAATGCTCATCACATTAGTGAGGCTATTATGAGATCATTACATCTCAAGTCATTACTAACATTTTTTTATGGTTACAATTGATGATGAGACATATCACATTACAAGACAATGATCACACATAAATAATTACATAAATTGGATGTCGAAGATAAGTGAGCCGAGATCTTAACATATAAACCTAACTTTAAATAATTCCATAAAGTAGACATCCAAAGATAAGTGAACCAAAGCTTAATATCTAAATCTAACATAGAGAACCCGAAGAACCATGCATATCCATAAAAGCCAAAAACATGTCTAGCCTCCGATGAACCTATCTTATCCACATTTCCATGTCCCCAAATTTTACACACAACTTGGTACCACCCTAATTTGTATATCTCATTTTTGCACTCTATCATACATTATGAGCATGGTAACATGGTTCTATTTCTAAAATATGAACCTTAATTATACTTTCACTTATTATATTTGTAAAAATATTATTGTCACAAACAATAGTAACATAATTTAGGATTATTTGAATCGATTATTTGGGTTTGAACTATCATCATTAAACTATATACCAAATTAAGTAATTAAATTTTGTATTGGATTTTGGTGACCTCACTTATTTATTGAATTGTGTCAATCCCATGGGGTTTCACATACTAAAAAGCATGCTTTTACCTCCATTCATAAAAAGGGTTTTAATATTTACTAAATTTTAACCAATATATTGACATGTATTCGAGGGAGTTAAAGGGGTTTTAAAATAATGGTTTTTATAATAATAAAGGGTGTAGGGTATGTGGGAGGGGAAGAGGGGAGGACAAGGATTAAATAGGTTACTTGGAGAGGGATTTGAAATCAATTATTAAAAAAACCTAAAATGTTTTCCCATCATTTTCCATGTTCACCAAAGCTACCTAAAGAACGAGGTGATAAAGGATTGGATCAAAAACATAGCATAGGTGAGGTTTTGCATAGGTTTGTTATTCAAATTGGTTTCATTGTTATTTTTTACATATCCTACAATCATCACGCACACGCACGCATGTGCACACACATACGCATGATTCTTTTTATCAAGCAATTCATTTTTTTGTATATGCTTCCACTTTGTATGAATTTAATAGGACATTTGCAATTACAACATTTGACACAAGCCTACTTTTATCATACTTGATAGATTTCATGCCTTTTTCTTAAGCACCCATTCCGTAAAAGGGTAGGTGTTTGTTGATAAAATATTGAGGATCCATGCTTTACATATGCCACATGAATTTATTTGAATGTTTTGAAGACCTTTTTAAAAAACTCGTTTTGTGCATATCCTATGATCATTGTTTTGCATAAGATTGCATCTCATCAAGGAATTTTATCAAATACTTCTATTCCTTGTGTATGCTTCTACAACATTTTACAAAAATCAAATTGTTATTATGTTGTAATAGATCTCGTGCCATATTGTAAAGTTCCCATTTTGACACAAGTTGATTATATACTAACGAAGATTGTGGATGATGGATTTACACACACCACATAAATTTATTTGGATTTTTGAAGGCCTGTTCAAGAAAATAGTTTCATAAATATCCTCTAATCATTCCATTCCATAATACGAAGATTATTTTAAAGGTTGAATCATTCCATACATGTTTTAGGAATCACTCTCACAACATTGAAAAGCCACACAACATACCAAAGCTAATCATAATGCAAAATACATAAAGAAATGTCTTCCACCTCTTTCATTGAAATAATAGTTTATTATTGATGATTTAATTTTAAATGTGTCAATACGGTAAATATTAATTCACTAAAATGTTCACCAACTATATTCACAAATCACAACAATAAAATTTGAAGGGCTAGTGTAGACACAAAATCATGCACTTTGGGTAATTATTTAGTCTTGATTACATATTACTATTCATATGATTCCTAAGTAAGAAAAGTACTAATTAACCCATGTCTTTGGCCACCTTTCTTTGCTTTCTATTTCTACTTTCAGTCTTGCACCCTTACTTGCTCAGTCTATATTTTTACTCTTCGACATTTGTCATCATGGACACCAATGCCCACAAGGATACTAGCGCCAATCACCCTCATCCCCTATGGGTGCCCTATCCCCTTTGTATTTTACTCACACTTTTTAGGTCTTTTCTAACCATTTGAGCATCTTATCTTTTTGGTATTAGCCTTTTCGGGGTTAATTACAAAATTCAAGCAAGGGAATCATATAAATATAAAGTTATGTGATCATAATAAAGGACCAAACACTAAGCATTAGCTATCACCACCTAAGGTTGCATCCATCAAGGAATATAAGAGCTCCATTACATCCATATAGCTCCATCACAAGGGACACAAGGGATGGTTTTCTACATCACACTTCATAGGAGGAAATTTCATTTATTCCATGCACACATTTATTACATTCTACATCTAACTACTTACTTGTTATCCAAGTGTGACACACACAAGAGAAACCTAGGGCACAATTCCACACACACACATAACTACATTGGGTCTGAGATGTAGTGCAACACTCAGTCGTAAGTTCACCATTGTGACAGCTGAGGACAGTCTGACCCCTCATTCTGCATATTTCTTTTTTAATATTTGATGTCTATTTGAGGGTTTTGCATGTGCATATCTCATTGCAGGTTTCCAACGATCTTGGTACGACCTCGAGAGCGACCAAAGGTGACAAAAGGTGAAAACATCGAGTAGGTTTTTGAGCATTTCCGCAGACCCAAGCACTCGAAACAAGTCTAGGCACCCACCGGGTGCCCCGGTCCATCCTATTTCTCCATGTCTCGCATTTTTAGAGCTCCAGTGTGACGATTAGTGCTTCACATTTTCCTGTTCTCAACTTTGTGAATTCTCTAGAACTCTGTGAATCAACTAAGGATTTTTACCCTCTCTTTGCAACTAGGGTTTCATACTTTCATTCTTAGTTTTTTTGGGTGTAATTTCGCACTTAATTGTTATTTATTTATTACTACTATAACATTCAAATATGGTTCTTATTTACATTTTATCTTAATCATTTTGGTGAACCCAACTTTCGAATCCAACTTCTCTCTAGGGCTTTTTTTCTTATGCCCATCACCCGTAGTGGTCATTTTGGATCTTTTCAATATTATGAGCTTCCTTCATCTTCCCGTAGAATTTCCAAATCAATGGCTGATATCTCCACATCAATGGCCATGACCGAAAATCCATTGGATAACTCTCGCAATGTTCCTCTTAATGAAATAAAAGCATATGATAGTGAAAAATCATACGATGAAGATACCAACATTGACCAAGAATAATTAAACACGCTCACTGATTTTTGACAAGCTTTGTGAAGTAATCCCACTCATCTTCCACATATTCTACATGCTTTGATTATTGCTAAGAACACCCGTGATGCTTTGACACCTCTTGTTGCTCACTCTTCGGATCCCATGGCCTCCACTTAACCCCTTTATATTTTAACTCCTATTCCTAATGCACCACCGCCCATTATTTATCCTAGCACTCCCAATACACAACCTAGATCTTCTTCCAATACTCCTAATTTAACTTCTTTATATCATGATCTGCAAACACAAATTCGCCACTCTAACTCGGTACCTCTAGTGTATCACCATCTCTAGACTCCACTTCGATTCTACATAGCCTTTCACACCCGCCAATTCCACCTATCCATTACCACCTAACTTCATCTCCCTAAATTACCCATCTTTAAAGGCCATGATGACCCACAAGAGAATCTCCGAGCTTTTCATGTGGCATGCCTCGACTATGTGGATGACCATACCATATTAGCAAAGCTCTTTCCCCACAGTTTACAAGATTATGCAATGCATTGGTTCTATGACCTACATGTTCACTCGGTAACATCTTTCATGTACATCTAGTCAATGCTTTTATGGCTCAATTTTCTATTAATATCAGCTCTAAGATCTCATACACATGACTTTCACAACTTAAACAAGGATCTAATGAACACCTAGCAGATTATGTATCTTGCGATACAAAAACAACTTAGCTAAGATGTCAAATGTGTTTGTGGACTCTAAGCTTCAGGACTTATTCATTCAGAGTCTATTACCACCTCTCCAAGAGAGTGTTCTCTTTGAGACATCTCCCTCATTCAATCAACTATGTCATACTCTTAAGATTCACGAAACTAAACTCTTATCTATATGCAAGCTTAAATATCAAGAGCAAGTGTCATCTTCTACACATTTTCAAAGTAAGTCAACATTTAAACCATTAACAAATAAACCAACCGACACAAAATTCACTGTCAATCGCGGTATCTACCACCAAAGAACTTTAATCACAACCTCCTAGAGTACATACATGAAGCTAACTTTCCTTCCACAACTAGTCGAAAGTATTCTCACCACACTTTCTCATCCATTGTAATTAGATCCATCTCATCCAAAAGGGCGTAATTATGATGAAAAATTCCATTGTGACTATCATCAATGCGTAGGGCATTCTACATTGTTGTTTCAAGATTCGTAATCTCATTCAAGATCTGATCAACAATAATAAAATTGAGCTTCTAGAGCCTATGACTTCTGCACCTGTCAATTACAATCATAAACTCAAGATCTTTAACAATCCTCTACCAAAACATGACAAGAAAGCGGTTGAATCTTTAGCTAATCATGTGTATCATGTAGTGCCTCCTCCTACATCGGGGGCTCTTGATTTCTTAGTTGCTAATATAGAGATGTCTCCTCCAATCATTTCTTTCTCTGACCATGATTATCATGTGGAATTTTCTTCTAATCACTTACACATTAGTGCCTCTATTAGATATATCCCTATCAATAACACTAAGGTTGATCCATCATGGCCCATCAGCGCGTGTTCTATTCCACTTCTTGTTGTTATTGGCTATCCACTTTCACAATATGCATATCCGATAAAAATTCATATGGTGTTGTAAAACTCCATGTTACTATTGGTCCATTCACAATGTTGGTGTCATTCCTTGTCGGAAATACAATCGATGGGTGTGACATGCTCTTAGACCTTAATTGGATTCACAGGTCTAAATCTATCATCTCCATGAATAATTTGCATCTAAAATTAATTCACAACAATCAATTCATTTATATCAATGGTGTGCCTCCATCTACTCCATGGTCACAATCTCCTCTCATGGTTGCCAATGCATCACCTAGTCCATCTAGTATGCCACGACCTCTAGAACTTAAAGCACTATTATCTCCTAGCTCACCTACTCACACATGACCTATGCGGTCTCATCGCTCTATTAGTCTAGTACATCATTCTAGGCCCACCACTAGGACAACTCCTACATCTAGACACACTTTTCCACCTCATTTTATTCCACGTAGGTGTCCATCACTCAGTTGCGTTCTACCTCACATATGTCTCCATCATCCACACAATTTGTTACACCACGGTTCTAGCCATATACCCATCGATTCGCATGTATATAGACTTCACTCACATGCACAATGTTTATCTCATATACCACCACTCTTAGAGCATGGTCACATGCCTTCATCACCGCAAGCATCGGGTAGAGGACCTTCATCCTTTACTTTATCGAGATAGTCCATTCATCAACACACACATGGGGGGCATTACACTTATTTCTTCCCCATAGCATCAATGCACGTCTTATACTCACATACCTATATTTTAGCATATACATCTTCGAGACACGCTCATATCGTCATTACCCTATGATTCACTCTTGTGCTTTTGTTCATACTTGACTGTTAAGGGCATCTTATATACATGAACCTCACGCACTTCACACATCATATAATTTTCTACATAGATATTCCATCTACTCTGCATCATTCGCACTTTGTGCTTTATACACCTATACATAGTAAACATTCTACACACTACATTATTATACATTTTACATTATCTGCATCTTTGACATCACACACACTATGCACTTCCACACTTATATAATATACACATCTTGCATTACACACTACACATTCTACATTACACATTACACCCTTTACATGTCACACACCTATGGCATCTACTACACATATTGCACATTTTACTCATCATCCTCTACACGCTACACACATTACCCGACAAACACTCTAGTCCCATGGTTCATACTCGATTGTTGAGGGTCCAAATCAAAATTAAACCTCACCTCATCACACTTACATAATTCTACACTTTGATCTTCACAATCAATCAATCAATATTTTTCTCATACCATGTGACATCCCTAGCTAGTGCCTTCTGCACATATATCGTGATATACACTTTATGGTAAATCATCACTCCTTTTTAGATTTCCTATTCATTCATCTCGTGATATATGCTTTATGTGACATCATCACACTTTCTGACATCTTATTCGCTCACCTAGTGATATACACTTTAGGCTAAATCATCACTCCTACTAGCAATCGTGATATATGTTTTAGGCTAAATCATTACCTCTTCTCGATTACTCATCCATATGTCGCATTGAATATCATCACCACATCATCATTCTATAATCAACACTCCACTTTTTATTCATCAAATCTTTCTAACACATAACAACACATCATTCGAACCATTTCCTGATGACGCACTCTCATTTACGATCCATTCTTGATTGTTGAGGGGAAAATACAAATGAACCTCACCGCATACTTACACATCCACTAGGGGGCACACTGCTTTGCTCCTACATTCATACTGCATTCCATTTCATCTCATCCACAACATATTGCATATCTTGGTTGCATTTACTCTTACTTACATTTACTTGTTACATGTTCATCTTATTACACATGCTAGATAGATATCTTGTATGTCATTATCTTTATCATACATACATGCACATTCACTTGCTTTCTAGTTGTGATCGCAAATTATACAGATTTATTACACGCAACATAGATGTTTGGCACAATACCTATTACCAGTCCCACAAAGGTTCATGGGGCATCCACTTTTGTACACTATAGGTGTTATTGTTTCATTTTGTTTCATAGCACATTAATTTTTAGGATTATTCATGCTTTGACATATTATTTATCTTTCTAACATGCTAAGGGGTGTTTCATGTGCAATATTTTTTATGCAGTGCTACTTGCTTCTATGGTTGTTTGTTACATTGTTTGTCATTGCTTGTTCTTTATATGCTCTTGTTTATGGGATTTTCCCTTTCTCTCGTGTGCACACTTGTTTTCTTATGGCCACTTATGGCCTGATTGTCAGATTGCGATATCATAAGTGGTGTCCCATGTTTGCAACTCATTCTTCATAGTTTACGTTTTCTTTTACTACTTGTTTCTTAGCTTATACATTATCTACTTAACTCAAATTTTTTGTCAGTACATGCATTTTGTCTTTGCATGCATCAACACTTGTTTCTTAGCCACTTTTTTTGGATGTACCTTGGTTTCTACCAAGCACCTTCCCTTCGCCCCCATGCAGGCACACTTTCAAAGACAATGGTCGGACCTCTTTGGGCCGCATACTCCTTCAATGACACCGCATGCACCCCAAACGAGGGGGCATCATTTGGGTCAATCAGGTCACCCCATATAACGTTATACACATCATGGTACCAAGACAACACAATTTTAAGTTTCATACATGGCTTATAGGGTAAGTGCACCAAGTTGGGGGCCAAAAGCGGTATTTAGTGGACGCATTTTTCGAAAAAAAAAAAAAAACTTCAACTTGTATGAGTTTTTGAAATAGTTACACTCAAAATTGGAAGATGTAAAAATATGAATCGTAGAATTTTGAGTCTAGTTTCTAAGCTACTAAATTTTATTGAAAACGGATAAGTTTAAGTGGGTCAAACAACTAAAATACCAACATATGCTCCTATTTTTGTTAAAAAAACATAATAGAGTGACTTTCGTGCCCCCCACCATTTTTTGAGCACCATTTAGTATTTTTGAAAACCCTTTGGTAGAAAGATAGCTAGGAGCATCTAGTTTGGGCTCCATTTTTTTAGATTTTTTTAGCAAATATTTTTTTATTTATGATTTTTCTAGTACAAAAATTTTATGTTTTGAAAAATAACAGAGCTCTCGAATGAGCCCCCTAACTACCTCAAAAATATCAAAAATTAGAAATTTTTTTAATATGTATAGAATTATGCCTAGTTTGGGCTAGTATAATTTTTTTAAATTTTGATTACCCAAAAAAAGGATACACCATGAAAGATACAAATATTTACACTTAAAAAAAAAGCTATAAAAAGGCATAGTTAGAAAATAAATAATATGGAAACCTTATATTAGTGGGAAAATTTAAAAAATTATATTTTTAGAAAAAAGAGACTCGCTTTCTACGTCATGGTATAATTTTTTTAAAATGGATTGATTGTTTTATTTTGATTTATCATAGAGGAAGTGGCATTTTACATTTTCTTGTAAAAACACGTTGTTTGTTGTGTTTGTGTGTTTCAGAGTCTATGCCTCAAGCTTGGGGATCCAAACCGGATCCCAAGCCTTAAGGCATGGCTTGGGAAAAGAGAAAACGTAAAACACGTACGCGTTATATATATGCTTTTGACATGCTTCTACTTACATAAATAAATGTTTAAGTTTTTCATTTATTATTATTTATATTTTATTATTTCTTATACTTTAAATTTATTTATGTAAATATAAGAAATTAGGGTCACTCTACACCTTATGGAATTAGTCTCACAACTCCATGAGTCATGGTTTAGGAGATAGCTTTTTAAAGTATAATTTGGTCAAGCACATAGGTACTTTTTAAGATTTCATCATTCAACCTAAATCTTTTAGCGTTTAATTCTCTCAATCGAAACCCTAAACCATAGGCCATAAACCTAAACACTAAAATGTAAACCTTAAGCCCTAAGCCCTAAACCCTAAACGGCTAACCATGATCCCTAGACCCTAAAACCTAAACCCTAAACCCTAAACCTTAAACATTCAACACTTACCCATGAGCCCTAAACCCTGAGCCTTAAGCCTTAAACCCTAAGCCTAAGCCCTAAACCCTAAACCCTAAACCATGAACTATGAGCCCTAAATGTTAAACCCTAAACCCTGAACCGTAAAAACTAAATCCTAAACCCTAAACCCTGACCCCTAAACCCTAAACCTTAAACATCGAATCCTAAACCCTAAACCCTAAGCCTTGAACCCTACACCCTTATCCCTGAGCCCTAAAATCTAAACCCTAAACCCTAGACCATATACCCTAATCCCTAAGCCCTAAACCCTAAACCCTAAACCCCGAGCCCTAAACCATAAACCCTAAACCTTAATCCCTAAACATTAAATCCTAAACCCTGAACCATAAACCATAAACCCTAAAACATGAACCGTAAACCATAAACCCTTATCCCTAAACACTAAATCCTTAACCAAAACCCTAAACCCTAAACCCTAAACCCTAAACCTTAAACCCTAAATCCTTAACCTCGATCGTAAACCCTAACCATAAACACTAAACCCTAAACCCTAAACCTAAAACCTAAATCCTAAACCATAACCCTGAACCTTGAACCCTAAACCCTAAACCCTAAACCCTGAACCATGATCCCTAAACCCCAAACCATATTTCATCAATATTTCCTAGTCTCGTGCCTAGAACCATCATTGAGTCTGCTTATAGAACTACCTTGTTTATGAGAGGTGGGACAAGTAACTAAATGGATATGACATCTACCTTGTTCCTTGTAATGCATATATTACACATCTCTTCCAAACTTGTTTCTCCCCACATATACTTGTGCTCTTGAATGTAAATTTATTCACACTCTGGAAAAAAATTCACATTTATCATATTTCCATGTATGGTATTATGCAAGCCAAGATGACCCATTGGAAGCTGGAAAAAATAACCATCACAACAAAAAAATTAATCTTAAAGGAAACAAAAGAAACATAGAGAATATATCAATGCAGAGGTGTAGGATCATAATTGAATTTCTTGTAGTATCCTTGTTAGGTTGTGGAGCCTATTTTCATGTGAGAAAGTGTTGAAGACTTTACACTAAGAGTACTATACACTTTCCACAGTTGTCTCATTGCCTGGGGTTTGGGGCGGGCGAAGCCCCTCAGTGAGAAGGTTTGGTGGCGCGCACCTCGATTTTTTTGGGCCTTAAAACGTGCCCGATATATCGAGAAACGTGATTTTCTCATATGGGCGGGATTTTTGACCCATAAGTTTATGGGACGGTTTTGGCCCATGGTTTTTGATACCCAAAATTTTGTAAAATTGCTTAAGCAGTTGTCTATTTATATGGTTTTGTGCATATGGTAGATATTATGTAACATTACAGATGTGTTTTGAATTCGGATGTGAATTTTTTAGAGTTTGTTGAGCATAGCTCCAAACAAATTTGGGTATTGTATTGAGAGAGTGGTGGCTTGTAATAAAATCTAAGCAAGTGATTCTTGGTGGACGTAGCCCAAATTGGGTGAACCACGTTAAATATTATCTCTTTGTGTTGTGTTATTTTATTTTGTAATTTTATTTGAGATCTGTAATATTTTTTGCATATTAGTTTCTATTATTGCGATTCTGTGAGGGATTATTCTGCATATTTTATCTCTTATTTCCTAACAATTGGTATCAGAGCAAGGTTTGGTTTTCTGAAGTGTTGAATCGCAAGGAAATTTTTATCTTGAGTGGGAGCTATGACAGATGATGGAAGATCTAGGGTTGATAAATTCAATGGGCAAAATTTCAGTCTTTGGAAGATGTAGATGGAAGATTACCTTTATCAGAAGGATCTTTATATTCTGTTGTCTGAGAAGGTGAACAAACCCTCGAGCATGATGGATGAGGAATGAGATTTGTTGGATAGGAAGGCATTTGGGACAATCCGGCTATGTCTTGCATCTTCGGTATTATTTAATGTTTCAAAGGAAAAGACTACAAAAGCACCGATGGATGCATTAGGGAAGTTCATGAAAAACCCTCTCGCCTCAAATAAGATATTTTTAATGAAAAATTGTTTAATATGAAGATGTCGATAATGGTTCAATAAATGATCATTTAAATGATTTTAATACGGTTGTAAATATGCTAGCTTGGTTCTGATAGAATTTGATGAAGAAGTTAGGGCTTTATTAGTTTTGTCCTCTTTACTCGAGAGTTGGAATAGCTCAGTAATGGTGGTAAGCAACTCGGTTCCGCTAAATCAAATTTGAAGTTGAGGATGTTGTAGGGGTGATTTTAAGTGAGGAAATGCGAAGAAAAAGCTCTGGGGAATCTTCTACTTCATGGAATGATTTGACAGTGGAAACTAGAGAGAGACAAAAGAATAGAGGAAGCCGTGGAAAATCAAAGGATCGGGCAAGGTCAAAATCTAAAAGCAAGATAGTATGCTGGCACTGTGGAAAATTTGGGCATGCAAAGAAGGATTGTTGGGAGCTTCGTAATAAGAAGAAACAACAGGAAGAAAACAAGGAGGTAAATGTGGCAACGGGTAATGTATGTCAGGATGCTTTGATTCTTTCTTTGCACAATATTACTGAATCTTGGGTTTTAGATTCGGGGCTTCTTTCCATGCTACTCCACATAGGCATTATTTTGTTGATTATGTTCAAGGAGATTTTGGGCATGTTTTCTTGGTGATGATGAGCCTTGCAACATAGTTGGAAAAGGTTCTGTTCGAGTTAAGATGCAGAATGGGAATACTTGGCTATTAAAGGATGTCAAACATGTGCCTACATTAAGATGAAATTTGATATCGATAGAGGCAGTTGGGAAGTGATGGTTGTCTTGTGATATTTTTGACGGACTCTTGGAAGGTTACCAAGGGTGCTCTTGTGGTGACAAGAGGTAAGAAGGTTAGAATCTTGTATTTAACCACTTATAGCACTAATGTTTGTAATCTTGTGGCTTCAAAAGTAGATACAACATTTTGGCACTATAGGCTCTGGTCATATGAGCCATAAGGGCATGGAGATCATAAAGAAGGATTTTCCTGGATATACGTAAATAGGTTTGGAGTTTCGTGAGGACCGCTTATATGGGAAATAGAAGCGAGTAAGGTTTCTCAAGGTTGGACCTACAAAGAAAGAGAGTAAGTTAGAGTGGTGCATTCGATGTGTGGGGGGTCATTTCCTGTATCATCTCTTGGGGTTCAAGTTATTATGTTACTTTTATTGATGATGCAATAAGGAAAGTTTGGGTTTATTGTATTAGAAACAAATCGATGTATTTGACACTTTTGTTAAATGGAAGCCTTGGTAGAGAATGAAACAGGTCTTAAGCTAAAATGTCTCGAGTAGATAATGGAGGGGAGTATTGCAGCAATGAATTTGATGATTATTGTTCTAAGATTGGAATCCGTAGGTAAAATACGGTTCCAGGAACTCTGCAGAGAATGGGGTGTCAGAAAGGATGAACAAAACAATAATGGAACGTCTTTAGGAGCATGAGGTTACATGCATGACTACCTCTTTCTTTTTGGGCGAAGCGGTGAGCATATTGTGTACTGATCAACAGGGGACCTTAAGTGCCTTGGATGGAGGCATACCGAGGAGGCTTGGTATGGTAAGAAAGTTGATTATTCATTTCTTAGAGTTTTGGATGTGAGGTGTTTGTCCATATACAACGAGGATGATAGGACTAAGCTAGAGGCTAAATCAGAAAAATGTACTTTCATTGGTATGGTGGTGATGAATTTGGATATAAATGTTGGAGTATTAAGGACAAGAAAATCATTCGATCTAGGGATGTGGTCTTTAATGAGAAAGTCATGTATAAGCAATAGTTGGAAGAAAATAGGGAAGAATCCAAGAAAGAATATGCGGTGGTAGAGGATCTTAGGATGGGAAAGTGACACGTGAATCAATTCGGGAACCTCCTCAACATGAACCCCTATATTGAGGAGGTCTCTAGGGTAAGAAGAGAGCATGAATGTTTTTCTCCTTCTCTTTATTATTTATTACTCATTGATAGTGGAGAGATAAAGAGCTTTGATGAAGCAATGTAGGTAGATGTCAAGAAGAAGTGGGAGCAAGCCATGGATGAGGAGCATCAGACTCTCATGGAGAACTAGACATGGGATTTGGTAAATAAAGCTATCCGAAGGCAAAAGAGTATTACGAAAAGTGGGTGTTTAGATTCAAAGATGAAGGAGGAAAGAAAATATACAAGGCCCGGTTGTGGTCAAGGGTTTGCACGAGAAAAAGGTATAGATTTTGATGAGTTTTTTTCTCATGTAGTAAAAATGACTTCTATTAGAATTGTTATAGGAAAATTTACATTGAAGACTTGCACTTAGAACAACTTGATGTAAAGACTACATTTCTCCATGGTGATTTGGAGGAGGAACTATAAATGTAGCAACTAGAGGGCTATGAGGTCAAAGGTAAAGAGTAGATGGTGTGCAAACTGAAGAAGAGCGTGTATGGCTTGAAACAAGATCCACGTAAATGGTATAAGAAATTTGATAGCTTCATGATGGAGCAAGGTTATATTAGATTTCATTCGACCATTGCATGTATACAAAGAAATTTGAGGATGGCGGAGTTATATTATCCCGTGTCTCGTATGTGGATGACATGCCTACTCGGCTGCTACGCCCTTAACCTATTGCTTGTATTAGGATATGAGTAGCCGATTTGTGGCTTACCATATCATTTTATTATATCATTTATACTTTCTCATGCTTAGTAGGTTGGCCTTGGTGATGGCCATAACATATGAATAGTATATATATGGGATTGTAGGTAGTAATTCATCATCATTGGAGCATTTGAGTATTATTGTATGGTTTGGAGGTTGCCCCCTCGAAGTGGCGAAGCTATTCTAATTGCATATTGAGATCATTATTTTGGAATATTGTGTTATTTTGTGTTATATTTCTGCTCATGATCTGAATTATACAAGTAATTTCATTACAAGTGGTATCAGAGCTGCGATTTGGGCCAAAATTAGGGCAAAAACCCTAATTTTTTTGTTTCCGCCATATATTACAAACCAAAGTGAATTGGTGGGAGATATTTTTACCAAAGTTGCAAACATTTCAAGTAAGGTTCCTTGAAAATTTTAGAATTTTTTAATTTATTTTGCAAAAGTTATTACAAATTTAGTGTTTTTCATAAAATTGCTCCCTAGGGTGCAAATTGTGGAATTTTTCAAATTCGTTACATTTTCGGAAAGAAAAACAAAATTTATTTGGGGTTTGTTCTTTAAGTTTTTTTATATTTGGCCGAATTCTTATCGAAATCCAAAACCCTAAAATTTGACCGTGATCCCTACATCCTACTATTTTGGGGCATCATGGTGGGGCCTTCCACAAGGGGAAAAAGAATCCCATCACTCCAGGTAAAACACCAGAAAAGGATGAGATAGTAGTTGAGGAGTTGGAGATAGAAGATATAACTACAGATTCCTTAGGGTTAGGGTTTACTTCGACAAACCATAAAGTAAGCCAACTTGAGTTTAACCTGAGAGACCTCGAATCTAGGGTGGCCAGCAAAGAAGATGTGGATAGGATTGGACATAGATTGGAGGATTTCATGCAAAAATTTAGTACACATATGATGGGTAATCATACTTATGTCAATCAAGGTGGATCCTCAAGTCAACATAATAGACACATGAGCCAGAGTGGATCTTCGAGTGTGCACAATCCAAATACGAGCACTTTGCAGGCCCATACTATGTTTCCAAAAGTGGAGATGCACAAGTTTGATGGAAAGGATCCACTCAATTGGATTAACCAAATGGAGAATTTCTTTGAACTACATCAGATTCCATCAGGACAAAAGGTGACCATGGCATCTTTGTATCTTGAACCTGACCAATTCATATGGTATCGATGGTTATGTGCTCAAAGGCGAAAAGTGGTCTTAATGTTACATGGACAATATTCATGGAAGATTTGCAATTACACTACATTTCTAGTGTGTCGAGATAATTACTTGACCAATTAGCAAAGTTGAGGTGGACAGATCTGTTAAGGATTACATTCATCACTTCCAAAACCTTTCTCTACGGGTGGAAAATATTACTGAAGAGAATCTGAATGACCTATTTCTTAGGGGTCTTAAGGATCACATTAAGCATGAGGTGCGTATGTTTAATCCTCATAAGGTTTCTGATTCGATGATTATGGAAAGAAGGGTAGAGGAGAAATTTTTTTCAAGTAGGAGACAACATTTCACTTTTACTAGAGATCGCAACACCTTGGCCCCAACACTCCCTCGGCCAGTTAGATTGACACCTCAACAAATTGAAGAAAAAAGAGAAAAAGGGTTATGTTTTAATTGTGATAGTAAATTTGGACCCGGACATAAATGTGTTGAAAAGAAGTTGTTCTACATTGATGGGCCTAGTGAAGATGAAGAGAATAATGAAGATGCAGAGTTAGAGGTCTTGGTTGAGCCAAAAGAGGAGTCAGGAGATCCTCAGCCAACGATCTCATGCCATGCAATTTCAAGTATTAGCACCCCCCAAACTCTAAAGGTGGTTGGATTCCTAAAAAAAAAGGGTCACAGTGTTGATTGATTCAGGAAGTACTCACAACTTTATCAATCATAAGTTAGCAGTGCACCTAAACTGTTTCATTTATCCAACTCCTGAATGTCAAGTAATGATTGTTGATGGAGGTAATGTTACTTGTTCTGGAAAATTCCATAACATTAAGCTTTCCATGGGAGATTACATACTAAATAGTCCCATGTATGCCATTTCTATGGGAGAAGCAAACATTGTGTTAGGGTTCAATGGCTTACCACTTTGGGAACCATTGAGATGAACTTCAAGACTTGTTCATGTGATTTCACTCGAAGGAAGGACTTTTGAGCTAAGAGGCTTAAGAGAAAAGTCTCCACAAATAGTAAGTTCTCATCGGATGCACAAAAATGCTAAAAAGGGTGCGAGAGGGATTTGTGGCACAACTCTTTTCAGGGCTTGGAGGCTCATCATTCTAAGGACATTATACCATCGTTATTGATGATATGCTTGACGAGTGTTGGATGCACACACTCATTATGAATTCTTGGTATGCCTTTTGGACTTGAAAATATACCAAAGGGCTTACCTCTCAAAGATGAGATGCTCAACTTTATAGCCTCTAAGTGTTCTTATTCAGAATATTTATTAGAACATTGGAAGCATTGAAAATTCGAAACTAAAGGAGGCCAACCACCTCCAAAACATTCATTGTTGAATATGAATCATCATTCTATGCAGAAGGCACTATTTCAAAGGTAACCTAACATCAAGACCTTATAAGCACCCATATGTGCAAAAGAGTGAAATCGAGAAGATTTCTGACAAGAGATATGAAGTAGGAATCATCCGCCATAGTCGAAGAGTGCTTATTCTTCTCTATAATAGTGATGGTATGGAAGAAAGATGACATATGGCGCATGTGTCCCGATTATATGGGAACTTAATAAGTACACAATCAAAGATAAGTTTCCAATTCCTCTGAAAAAATTATTGATGATTTGCTTGATGAGTTACATGGTGCTTATTTATTTTACAAAGCTTCATCTTTGTTCGGGATACCACCAAATCAGAATCAGGGGAGGATGAGGATGTTCATAAACCGCCTTTCGAACACATGAAGGCCATTATGAATTCTTGGTAATGCCTTTTGGACTCACAAATGCACCTTCTACATTTCAAAGTTTGATGAATTCTATTTTTAAGTCATTCCTGTGGAAGTTTGTCTTAGTGTTTTTCGATGATATATTAATTTATAGCAAAACATGGGAGGAACATTTGCATCATGTAAATAATGTTTTGGAAACCCTTGAGCAACATCAACTTTATGAAAAGCCCTCTAATTGTTCTTTTGGACTCAAGGAGATTGAATATTTGGGTCACATTGTCTCTCATGAAGGGGTTAAAGTGGATCCTAATAAGATCAAAGCCATGATGGAGTGGAAGGTTCCAAAAACCCTAAAGAATCTACGAGGATTTTTGGGGCTTATAGGTTATTACCAAAGATTTATAAGGCATTATGGAAGCATAGATGCACCTCTCACAACTTTATTAAAGAAGGATTCCTTCCATTGGAGTGAGGATCAACCAAAGCATTCGAGAAACTAAAGGAGGCCATGTGCACCACTCCGGACAATGTTTCGCTACCCTTAACCATTTTTCCAAAACATTCATATGTTGAATATGATGCATCGGGGTTGGTATAGTATATATAGGGGAAGGTAGTTCTCATGCAAGAAGGCGTCCTATTGCCTTTTTGAGCTGTCAATTCAAAGGTAAGAATATTTCCAAGCCGACTTATGAGAAGGAAATGCTAGCCATACTTCATGCAATAAAGCAATGGAGACCATATCTCATAGGAAGACACTTTAAAGTGAAGACAGATCATGATAGTCTAAAATACTTCTTGGAGTAGCGTTTATCATCCGAAGAACAACAAAAATGGGTCTCCAAGATGTTGGGATATGATTTTGAGATTATCTATAAGAAAGGGAAGGAGAATGTAGTCATGGATGCTCTATCATGCGGAAAGATGACTCAAACTGCAGGTGGGCCTTGTTATGTGTCATATCCATATTATAGGAAGATTGGATAGATGAGGCAAGGTCTGAATGGAGAAATGACCCAACCACACAAAACCTCATTCATCATCTCCAGAATTATCCAAACATGTCTAAAAAAAATTTGTATTGAAAAGGGGATGCTTTATGGTATAAAGATAGATTATACCTATGTAAGAACTCCACTCTTAAAAATAGGATTCTATCTGGGAGCTTCACTCTTCTCCAAGTAGGGGGCACTCTGGATTCTTGAAAACTTATCATCGAGTCATATAAGATTTCTTCATTGCATATGTGTTTTGAATTTGGATGTGAAGGGCTCAAAGGGGATGTCCAAAATTTGTGGCGAGAATGCATGGTTTGTCGTGCAAAATAAGGGTGAAATAGTTTGATCCCGATTATGTGAGGGTCATATTTTATCTTCTACAACCTCTATCTATTCTAGCCAATGGTGGGAAGAAGTTTTAAGCATGGACTTTATCACGGGATTGCCTAAATCGAAGGAAAAAATGTCATCATGGTTATGGTGGATAGACTCACCAAATATGCTCATTTTTGTGCCTTGGCACCATTTCAAATATGTCTATCATTATAAATGGAAGCTGCAAAGATTCGAGGACGGTAGAACTTCAAAATATCAACAAATGAAAAACATCAAAAACCTTTATGGACATGAACCCTAAACTCTTGACCTAAACCCTTAACCCTCAACCAGAAGCTTCGTGGGACACCAAAAGATTATAGTAAAGTGATCGAGACCCTATATTTACTAGTAATTTTTGGACCAATTTATTCTCATGTTTGGGTACTCCATTAGCTTAAGCCTTAAACCCTACACCCTAATCCTCGAGCCCTAAACCCTAAACCCGAAACCCGTAGCTCTTCTTATCATCCCCGAGTCTAATGGTCAAACTTGAAAAAGTTGTAAATAAGTGTTTGGAGGATATCTTCGTTGCTTTAAACCCTAAGTCGGATAAACAAGCTAAAAGATGGGTAAACCTTAAACCCTAAACCCTATACCATAAACCCTAAACCCCTTAATCCTAAACCCTAAAACCTAAACCTTAAACCCTAAACCCTAAACCCTAAACCTAAACTGAGCCCTAAAACCCTAAACCCTAAGCCTTGAACCCTAGGCCCTAAGCCATAACCCTAAACCTCGAACCCTAAAACATAAACCCTAAACCCTAAACCCTAAACCCTCAACTCCCCTAATCCCTAAACCCGAGTTCCCTAAACCTAAACCCTAAACCCCTTGAGCCATAAACCCCCTAAACTCTAAATCCTCGACCCTAAACCTTAAACTTGACCCCTAAACCCTCATAAACCCTAAACTAAAACCTAAAACCTTGAGCCCTAAACCCTCAAACCTTAACCATGAAGCCTAAACTCGAACCCTAAAACTAAATCTGACCCTAAACCATGAACCCTAAGCCCTCGAGATCCCCCTAAGCCCTTAACCCTGACCCCTAAAAATATGAGCTATAAGCCTTAAACACTAAACCTTAAACCCTAAACTAACCCTAAAAAACCTGAGTCCTAAACCCTTAGCCCTAAACCTAAACCCCGAGCCCTACTAAACCCTAAACCCCGAGCCCTAAACCTAAACCTAAATCATAAACCCTCACCCAAAGGAAAGTCCTAAAAATATCATTCGGCGTGTTTCAAAGTGTGTAGGGAATAGTGTTTAAGGTGATCAATCGACTCATTTAGTTTTGATGAGAGACTACTTCCTTTGAAGGCCTAAAAAGGCATTTTGGTCATTTGTAGTTAATTGAACACCCTTTAGAACAAGCTAAAATGAGCTAGTCATGTCACCGAGTTATCAAGTACCATTATTTGAGAAGTATTAAGGCATCGTTTGTCTCCATAAGAGACATATGAGCAAAAGCATGTATGAGGATCATGAATTTGATTCCATGAAAGGATGCTTTTAGAGCTAGGAAAGGTGAGGGGATGATCTTTATATGGAGCACCATGTTTCTAAGAATGAGCAATCATTTGAGTTCACTTGATGCGATTCACTTAGTACTTATTCGTCACAACTCATTCAACACCTAGTAGTGTTATCACACCTTAAGGAGGAGGCACATTACAATCACCTCATTTTGGCGTAGGACATGAATCCCATTCAAGGAATAATCCTCTATCTACAAAGCGAGGATCTCTTTATAGTAAGAAGTAGACAAACATCATAGAGTTAATTCATGGTCACTAAAGTGAATTATGGACCAAATTTTAAAATTAGTACCAATTCAAGTAGTGGTATGGCCAAAATCCATTTTAGGTGGTCAAAAAAACCTAAAAAAATGACTATATGCTTTCCCAAAACAAAGACCGACTACAATATATATGACCCGAAAGTTTTAGGTCGTTTCTTTGAAATCCCGAAAATGAGTAAGTATTGTTAGATTAGATTTTGAAAAACTATCTTCTAGATTATAATTGTTAGAGCTACGAGACCACTTTATAAGGTGTAGAGTGACCTTAATTTCTTATATTTACTAAAATAAATTTAAAGAATAAGAAATAATAACTTATACTTAAACATTTATTTTTGTAAGTATAAACCACCAAAACACATATACATGGTCCATACTACACAAAACGCGCGTACACATTTTGACTTCTTTGAAACACGTACGCATTATAGGTTTGGTGATTACTGAGCCAAACAAATTAAAACACGAGTGCATTTTAGCAAAACGCGTACGTGTTTCATTTGTTTTCGGGTTTTTGTCCACTTTTGGCCCCCAACTTCGTGCACTTACCCTATGATATTATTCGTATATCATTCACAATAAAATGTTAGATATATATAGTTTAATGTTGTTCCTATAATTTAGGAATCCTAACATAGCTCCACTAACTACTCACTAACAATACACAAGTTGTTTTAACAACAAACAACTTGTTTAATAATCAAGTTAATTATGTAGGTTGTTTACGACAACCTAACTTACGCACATAATAATATTTATTGCCACATAAATATTATTAAACCATATAATGTTCACAATACTAATTTCCTAGCATCCCCCTTAATGTGAACATAGTAGAAGAACAACCACACTTCCTTTTGCAGCTTGATGCCCGTGCGTGCTCATGATCTAGATGGTTTTTCAGGAGAGCCAACAACCTTCAAGGATGGTTTTACTGGACAACCACCAACCAACAAGGATGGTTTTTCAAGACAACCAACAACCTCAACAAGGATGGTTTTTCAAGTGGCTTACCAACAACCACAACAAAGGATGGTTTTACAGGACAACCAACAACCCAAATATCATGATGTTGCTTTTTCTTGTGCTTTCATCTGTCCACTATGTTTTTACATTAGGGAAGTACATAAGAATTATTGCTCACTGAATACAAACTTGAAAAAGGAGGTAGAAATGGAAATGGAACATTAAGATCATGCTCCCCCTCAATGTGAATTTTCCACTTATTCAACTCAAAACAAGAACTCGAAATAGAATCACATTACACACAACTAGAAATTCAAACTCAATCACATAATCGAAACAAACCAAATGCAACTCGAAATGGAAGCAAACTCACACCACAAAAATGCCACCACAACTACTATATGGTCCCATCATTGGTGATGGCGAGAGGTCGTTGATTGACCTCCACTTGTGATGCCTCGTCCTCCGAGTTGATTGTTGTTTAATCAAGAGAATTGAACTTGGAGCTTAAATTCGCATTGTCTTCTATCGACGTGACTTCCCCACCAATTTTCGCTTTGGTTATGAAATTCCAAAGTGAGAGTGTAGGCGGTAGCCCCGGTGGGGTCAAACCCCCTCCCCCTCCACCAAAGCTAGACACTTTTTCCTTCTTTGCGGTCATCAAAAATATCATGAGAACTTAAATATTCTTCATCTTATTCTCCCAAAAAAATGGACATTGGGTTACACCAAAAATACATCTGTAACATATTTTTTTATTTTTACACACTTTGACGACTACATAGACATGACAAATCGACTAGATATTTTGACTTTGACTCAAATTCTATATGATAAAATAATGAATTGAATCTTTCAACGACTCACAAAGCCTTCAAAAATTTGACAAAACAATTACAAAATTTGAACAATTTGATACTTTTACAAAACAATTACATGACACGTAGACTCACAAGACTAAAATTGTAGAGACAAACAAATACGGATATTGGAAACTATATATATATATATATATATATATATATATATATATATATATATATATATATATATATATATATATATATATATATCTTATAGACTAAAATGAAAAAGAGTTAAATACTCTTTATGTATGTAACAAAAAACGTAACTCGCATGATCAAGCTATTGTATGATGCGAGTGCAGAGATATTATTGGACCTTGCAGTGTAGGAGAAGCTGTATGGGAACGCAGAACTCACGCGTTGATAATTTAATGCCTTTCAGGACTAGTGTGCATGTCCATATATATCTATTATGCAATCCACCCAGATACACACATCCACATGGACGCAAGTCACAAGGGTGAGGATAAATAATATTGTTGTGTAGATCTGAAAGGTTGTGAGGAATCATTAACGCGTTTAAGAGAAAAACTAGATGCTTGCATTCACAGTTGTGAAGATCATGGACAACATGAAAACGTGGAAGCTGAATGGATGTTCCAAACAATCAACAAAAGATACTGACCAAATATTCCAATCAACTTTTCATATTTTTCAAAGCAACCCACTTGGCGAGGTGTAAGCCTTCCAAAGTCAAGCTAAGAATAATGCATGCTTGAACCCGATCCAATATAAAAAAATTGACAAAAGAATGCACACATATGCACATTTACACTTAAATAAAATCAAGTTCATAAATGAATAAAGAACACCTTGAAAATCACAAACAGCTTAGTCAAGGACTCTCATTGCTTTGATACCAAATGCGGATTTGGATCAAACTACTGAGTAGCACAAAACTTAGAAAAATAATACACAATAATAATAAACCTTCATATGATATTCTTCATATATTATTCACAATACAAAGTTACACATGTATAAGGTAATGTTATTCCTATAGTTTAGGAAGCCTAACATAGCTCCACTAACTACTCACTAACAATTTACGAGTTTAATAATCAAGTTAATCATGTACGTTGTTTACAAAAATCTAACTTACACACATAATAATATTTACCACCACGTAATTATTGTTAAATCCTATCATGTTCACAATATTAATTTCTTAACACTTTGAAAATCGTATTACGAAATCAACTACCTTATTGTCATTGAATATTGAAATTAAATGCACTTAACACTTATTCATTAAATATTATTTTCTATTATACACACACATTGTCATTGAATATCGAAATTAAATGCACTAAACAATTATTCATTTGTTACAAAATTAGATTTTTAAGCTCGTCATAATTATTTAGTGGAATGAAAATGCTTAAAGGGAGATAACGACATAATGTGATTGTTTAATATTATTTATTTGTTTCCTTTAGGTTTTGTTTTAATACTTTTATGAAAAGCATAGATGTTTGTTTACAATTGTTAAAACTCATGCATACAATTGAGGGGTTATTAAAATATAATTTATATTTCAGTTTATTATAAGATGATTAAAATGATGCAACGATGGTAATGAATAATTCATTTTTTCCCATCTTACAAGATTACAATTATTGGATTCTTAACATGTGCCTTAATATATTATCAAAATACTTCTTTTGATTTGATGTGTTGTGTCTTCATCTTTTTTTTGCTTTTAAATTTTGTATTTTTTCCTATAAGTTTGGAAGATTTCACATTACATAAAATTAAATTTGTTGTCTTCAATCTTTGAAGATTGTTTTTTAATTGTCAAGCATACACATGTCTAGATAACGTCACAATTCATGATTATACATGTTTACATTTATTCTCTTAAACATTATGTGTTTACGTGGTCTCGAGCGATGGTTGAGGTATTTAAATTGCTTGAGGCTTTCAACTAGGCCAACTATTTCCACAAGCTTTGGTTGTTGGATAACCTTTGAATCCACTCATGTTGTACACATCTTATGTCATGTTAAGAGGCTTTGTTAGAAATATAATTGAAGGTGCAAATTCTCAAGTCTTTTGCCAACAAATTTGTCAATATTTGTTAGTAAATACCATGATAAAGTGATGCTTCTTTCTTCGATGGATATAGCATAATTATGTGAGGTGAACATGAATCTCGAGCCTATTGTATTCTTGTGTAGCCAAAAAAGTAATAAAAACTTTGTTCTTGTCATTCTAGGAAAATGTTGTTAATCGAAAAATCCTTCAAGATACAATTTGAGGTTGTTGGAATGACAACCCCATACAATTTCAAGTGCCATATCGGAAACAATTCCATACGATTACAAGTCCCATATTCGAATGACAACCAAGTAACATGAATCTAGCCACAATAATAATGAATCCATTTTTCATTTATTGTTAGATGATGGACATGATTCGATTATCAATCTCAAGGTCAAAAACTTTTTTCATGTCCTTCACTTTAGATGAATTGGCGCATTTCCCATTTTGCTATTTTCCCATGTATGCAAATCCCTCATTTCGGCCATAATGTAAATGTAAGAAAGAAGAGCCGTATGAAATTGAATTTTTTATAAATTTTTTTCTAAATCCTCTTATTTTTCCATCTCACACGACAATCATACCAACAATTTAAGTTCACAAAAAAATGTTTGGCCAAGAGGAAGGTGAACAAAGGTGTGAGTTAGACCGAGAAATAAGAAAAAAATACGAGCAATGCCTAGTTGCATGTTCAACCCTTGACAATAACAACGTGAGTAGTAGGAAAGTTGATGAAAGAGTGGCAGCCCTAAACAATGCGCAATACGTAAAAAATCTATAGGCATCCATACACGTGTCTTCTATTACGTAAATTATTCTTTATCTTTAGAGAGGATTGAGAGATCCAATAGACCGATATTATGTCTCAAAAGGAAAAATTAATTACATTATAATAAATAGCGTATTAAATACACATTTTTCCATATGCATACAATTTCCCTACCAAGGCCTTTTCGAGTGCATAATTGGTCTCACTAGACTTAATTTATGAAAGAATTAATTATTATTTGGTTCCTAAAACATAAGTTAGTTGTTGATACATCGAGAAAAATCTCCTTTTTACTCTACTTCTCATTCGCATCACCTTGAAACATGTATTCAATTTCTAATATTATAATAATCATATTCATATTAGTTTATTTGGGGGATCTATTACAAAACTTTTCATTATACGGATGATATTGGTCCCTTGCAATGTCCACGTCATTGAAATCAACTTCCCTTCCTATCATTGAACATATATAATATTGAAAAATAACATTTAATGAATTAATGTTAGGTGCATTTAATTTAAATGTTACATACACTATGAGAATGCACATATTTGATCATTTTTCTTCTTTTACAACCTCTCTCACGTACGGCAAAGCTATATGATTTCAGAATTTCAAATTACCTAGCATATGAATATACACATGATAATTCTTCAAATTTAACGAGTGTTAAGCACTTGGAATCTACGGAAGCAGTGCCGACTACAAATCCGAAAGGAAAACTCTTGCAAATGATATGTGTTGCTTACTTGACAAGCATGGAGAATGACCTAAACAATATAATCACCAAAAATAGACAACTTTCATAGTGTTCAAAATAGTTTGGTTTCCGTTTGTCCTTTCCATCATTGAGTGTGTATATTTATGGAATTTCATTTATATAAGTAGGCTTGAGACGATTTGTTTGTCTTAGTTTACTTGTCCTTGGTTTACTATTGCATTTTCCATTTAGAGCCTCTTCTTTGAATTTAAATAGCATTTTATTGTGTTTCCGTTCCTCTATTGGCCCCTCTACCTCTTGTAATGTTTTACCTTCTCTCCAACTTCTACATCTTCTTATCAGTGTATCCATTGCACTGCTGGGGTGCAGTTGTTAGTATTAGTGCATTCAAAAACTTGTGATTATACAAATGCAAAGGGAGATTTTTTAATCCATATTACAAAAATAATATGTGGCAGATGTTAGTGGTCGGATGTAGGCTATTATTAAATTTAGAATTCAACTATGTTAAGATTCCCAATGTTATGCAAATAGATTTTCGAGAACTAGCGATATTAAGGCATGTATTTAGAGGCAACTGACTGGCATATAAAGTTTTTGGATGTCATGATGGATTTCAGATGGATTGTTTCCAACTTGAAGTAGTACAATATGTATTTAGAGGCAATTGAATGAGGTACACAGGGTAGTAAGAAACAAATCCAACTTGAAGTAGTGCAGTATGTATTTAGAGGCAATTGAATATGGGACACAAGGTAGAAAGAAACATATGTAGAGACATTTAAATGACGGGCTTCGTATGGCTGATAACTATTGACATTATTTAGTGGAGGTAGATTCAAAATTGCTTGTGGAAAATAAAAATTTATTGTACCACGTTAGCAATGTCAATATCAAACTGCAATGTGACTGTGAATACCACGTTAGCAAATTTTGATGTCACTGTATTTTCCAATAAATCTACATGCAACTTATATTGATAACATTACTCCTGCTATAGACAATTTGTTGGGCATAGGTGGCTGTCAAATTCAATACTTTCCGGGTTGAAACCTTTCATCCATATTTGATATCTAAAATTGTAATCAACGGAGACATTAACAGATATGATGGTTTTGTATTATTGTATAGATCCATCTACATACATATTAAAAACTGTTAAAACAAATGTAAACTGCTCTTCTTATTTATATTGAAGTCTCTCTTTTACTCTATAAGTATTATAATTATAAAACGGCTATGCACAATTATTGAAAATGGTCCCCAAAAAAATCAATCTCTCTTTTTATGGTATTGTATTAATAAAACTACCATGCACAATTTGAATGGTAAGAGTGACAGTTCCCATAATTGAAAAATTGTTTTTATACCCATTAGTGGTGGTCAAATTTAAAGGCAGGTGGTAGGATGAAAGAATGTTTCACACAACTATCTACTGAATTCAAAACTTGCTTGAATAATCCACAATTAAAACAAACAAAAACTTGCTTGCATAATTCACAATTAAAACAAACAAACAAAAACTTGAGCCTTTGCAGTGCATTTGCACCCTTGGGAGCAACTGCTCGTTTATGAAATCTACCTTGAATGCAAAAGCATCGTCTCTATAAAGATGAAATCGAGTACATATCTTATGCACAAATATACAATCAAGACATTCGGTAAATCAACCTCCATTGAAGTGTTGGAAAGTAGAAAAATGTTAAGTATAAAGAATAATCTGAGAGGAATATGATAGAACATGAGTCAAGACATTCCATCTCTATAAAGATGAAATCAAGTACACGTCTTATGCACAAGTAAACAGTCGAGGCATTCAATAAAGCAACCTCCTTTGAAGTGTTGAAAAGTTCAAAAATATAAAGTCAAGACATTCGATAAAGAATAAGCTGAGAGGAATATGATAGAAAATGGGTCAAGACATTCAATAAATCAATCTCCATTGAAGTGTTAGAAAGTTCAGGCATATACAATCAAGACATTTGATAAAGAATAAGCTGAGAGGAAATGTAATAGAACATGGACTACGAACAAAAACAAGTTTGATGGTATAAATCAAAGGCACCTTCCTTACCATTTGCTTCCCATTCTGCTGCATAATTTCCAATTGTGGATCTGTTTAAGAAGTAAATGAAAGTTTCATCAACTTTCAACTCTGACAAGTTTTGCAACTACCAAGATCACCTTAGTTTTAGCGGCTTTTTGTTCTTGCTCACACTAATCACCAGTGTGAGAGAAACCATCATAATTGCTAAGGCATACTGTATTGTTGCTTCAAGTAGAAATAGATTAATATATTCAATCTCTCCAGTAGGAACTATTTTGATGTTTTACAACTCTCCCATCAGAACCATCGATTAAAATATCATGGGAAGGCCAAATGAAGATTCAAACAACAAAGTACAACGCTGAAATGGTTATACTCTTTCCTAGGATATTATGTTTAGGAATGGTCACTACTTCAAAATAGTATATATAAAAAGCCACTGCCATGTTCACGAAAACACTAAGACAGTCAATAATATGCATACCATATTCACCACTCAGGTGTATAGCAACAAACCAAGATGTCCTAGAACAAAAAAATCAAGCCCTATGAACAAGCATGGGCGTGCTATATGACAAAGCAGGTAAAGAATAGAAAAGGCAAATAACTTTGTTTCAAGACTCTAATTTTACTATTATGAAATGAATCCCGTCATAAGTTTCACCAGACTTTTGAAGCTTGTGAAGAATGGGACCCTCAACTTCTATATATTAGGCAAAATTGTAGCAACATTCATCTTAAATCACCTCATTTAACTGAATATTTTGGCACAATTTCACATATCATAAGTGTAGACTAAGCTTTATGTCACCATGTACTCCTCTATTTCAAAACCAAGTATCGTCTATTTCAGCTCTTGTTACTGCAAAGACCATTATCTTTTACCTACTGGGATTCTCAAAAAATGAACATCAAAAACAAAAATTTGAAGTGCCTGTTAAATAATGAAGGCAAAAGAACCATTTTATTTCTATATTTACTTACAAAGAATTAGTGTTTGGCAACCCTGACCAGTAATACAATTCGAGGGAACTGATCCAGATTCTTATACTAGAAACAGAGAAGCCAGGAACATTTAATCCCTTATATACATTCTGAGGTTTCTGTATATAAAATATTTCTTACAAACAATAATCATTTGGCAACCCTGACATATAAAATACAATGAGGGACCTGGATCGAAATCCTTTTACTAGAAACACAGAAACTCAGAATATGTAATCCCTTGATAGAGATATTCTGAGATTTCTGAGTATAAAACAGGTATATTTTCTTTGCTGCAAATTCATGACATTTCTAAAAAAGAAAACAATTGCACGAAGGGATAATGAAGTAAGCTAAGGTAAGGCCGCGAGAATAAGCCAAGAATGCCCGCTCTTTCGGGTTTTGCCTCTGTCTATATATATATATATATACAAGCGTGTTTAACCAGTTTGCCAAGTTGAACCCCAATCCTTAACCTAACTCTAGCCATGTATATACAAGAAACAGAGAAACTCGGAACATGTAATCCCTTGATAGAGATATTCTGAGATTTCTGAGTATAAAACAGGTATATTTTCTTTACTGCAAATTCATGACATTTCTAAAGAAGAAAACAATTGCACGAAGGGATAATGAAGTAAGCTAAGGTAAGGCCACGAGAATAAGCCAAGAATGCCAGCTCTTTTGGGTTTTGCCTCCGTCTATATATCTATATATACAAGTGTGCTTAACCAGTTTGCCAAGTTCAACCCCAATCCTTAACCTAACTCTAGCCATGTATATACATCAAGGGGCTCTTTGCCATTTCCTTTCCACCCAAACCCAGTTTAAAAACTACACTAAAATACACCACTTTTCCACAAAGTTTTTCTAAATATCATGTACTGTAGATTCTTGGTGTGTCATTGACTACACAACATCCAAAATTCTTACTCCACTTACGGCATGCCAGAACATGGACAGAGAAACAGTGGCTGCGACCATAGACTTACAACTCGCATACCTCAGAGTCTGCAGAAGCCTAATTAACATGTCGTGGAAGGCAGCAGGCAATGTTCTGGTAAAGAATTCGGAAAATTTACACAACAAAAACTCAAAGAATGACCTGACAGCCTCAAATGCCACTCTTCCACTCGCTTGTACTAACAGTTTCCTGTTAGTCGGTATCGAAAGTGCGTAGGAAACCTTGTCAAGCCAACCCGTACTTGAAACCCCAGAAATCAATTCATCATCTTTTTTCAGTTGTTGGGCAATGGAACATGAAGAGATATAAGTACGAGCCTCCTTTTCTGTGATTAGGGTTTCAATTTCAGCAGGGTTCTTATTCTGAGACGACCCATTTGTCAAAACATCATGGGAAGTCCTAATAAAGGTATCAACAGCCCCACTGAAGACACCCGTCAAAAATACCCTCATCTGGACCTCATGTTTGGGGTTTGATAAAGCAGAAAAAATCTCATCATACACATTAATGTCCACAGTTTTGTCTAGATAAACTGCCACAGCAGTTCCCACAAACCCCTCAACACATTCAGCAACAAATCCCTAAATTTGGTACTAGTTAACATCACATCAATGAATTCAGAGGATCTATAATTGGATTCTATGGTTTCTAGGGTTTGCAAATTTTCAAACAATGATAAAACCAAATTCGGGCAAAACTTCCGACAAGGACAGAAACAAAACCTGTTCCAGCCGCTGTGAAAAGCTTGTCCACTGCCCTCTCCGCAATAGGACTTTTAGCTGCATTGAAACCCTCACAAATTCCAGCGACCACGGCTGCTGAAACTCCTGTTAGAATTTGACGAGATTCATCGCACTGCGTAATCTTGCTGAGCTGTTTTAAGCTTGTAGGCACCTCGTCAGATGACATGAAAAATTTCAGCTCATCCGACAGAATATTCACTGTTTCTGCCGAAACAGACGCCGCTTCGGTGATCTTCATGATAGAGCTGATAAAGGCCAACAATTTGTAATTCTTCCTGTCAATCGACGGGGATTTTAATAATCTGTAAAACCCATAGCTGCCTCCTGCAATCGCAGCAATACCCAGTAACCAAATTCTGCGTTTCTTGTTTAGACTGTGGACTAATCCCTGCAATTCCATGGTATTTTCTGCGTATCTCGCATACGGTGGAGTCTTAAAGAATATATATATATATACAGTGTAAATATGTTGTTCCTGTGGATAAACACAATCTGTTAGTGCTAAATGGCATTGAGAAATAAGACAAAAGAAATGAGCTTTATTGGGTCCCCATCCACGTTGTTTCTGTTTGGGTTAGTTAATTGTCCATATCGGAATGGCAGTTTGTATACGAACTCCATCTTTAATTAATTTATTTTAAACTTAATGTCCATAAGTAACCAAAAAGGTTAAAGGGACTACGAGAGGTGCAAAAAGAATAAGACGATGCACGAAGGAAGGAAAAAAAAACAAAAACAAAAACTGAACAAAATATAAGAAGTAGCAGGAAAGACACATGATGCAACAAAGTGCCATGCTTAAGAGGTTCTACGCCGATAGATCGTGACTGATATGAGTAACTTAGTAAGTATTCATTGAAGGAACTTTACATGAACTTCCATTTAGTGAGAAAAATCCAATCATAGGGATTGGTCCCATGGAAGGGATTACATAGGAAACCACCACATGACACACTTACGAGATAGGGCAAGCCACAATGAGAAATTATTGATGGTTATTTATTTTAATAAAACATCTTTCGATCCTTAACTTAAGTTTCCTAGGACTCTGGATATTATTCGTATAATTCCTCTTACCACGCTAAGTTCCTTGCTTTTACTTTGAAGAGAAATTTGCTTTGAGTCTTCTCTATTTTGACCTTTATTTGCTTAATTCGTTTATTAAGAAAATGTTAGAGGGAGAAGGTTGAGTCGAAATCATCTTTAGGACCTCATTAGTTATTGCCAAAATTCAATTGAAGCTAGAGATCTCAACCAAAATTATCAAAGATCTTACTTAGGCTTCACTAAATGAGTATTACCAAAGAGAACAATTTACCTTCCAAAAAGGCGAGGGAATAGGTTGAGTGGTTTCCAAATTGTTTTCTCGGCTTGTTATATCTTATCATCTTCTAACAACTAACAATTCATTTCACCTTAGGATCGTTTTTACAAATTTCACCATAAAAGGGATAATGTTCACTAGGGGAGCTAGGGTTATCATGTTATATAATTTTACTTGCAATGATAGTCTCGCCTTTGATTACTTCAAGAATTACTTGCTCTCAAGTTGGTAACCTCTACGTTACTTTATTCGAATATAACTTCCAGATTAACTTCTATAAGTATTAAACAACCCATGTTAGCTTACTTATGACACATTATTACTAAATCATAGCAAGATCTAACTCAACATTTAATTCTCAAGGGTAAAGTTTAACAACACTCATTTACAAGAACAAAACAAGGTTACATCAACTCTTTAGAATACTGGTAATCCAATAGGGTCACTCAACAACGAGGTAAACCAATTTTCTTAGATTTTCCAAGATAGATAGACAATCCAAGGTTTTCAAAGTTAAGATGACATAATCCACAATACAATATCCTAAGACATTGATCCTCTTCTACATTTTCCATGGGACGTTATCAAGAGTTGAACAATATAAAAAGGGTTCATGCAAAAGAACTTCTCAACAGATGTTGATGCAAAATTTACAAGTCTATCCCTCTTTTACCCGCATGAGCATCTGCAACAAAATATTTTTTGTATACAAGAGTCAGTCTGCGAGAACTGAGCAAGATAAGGCTACACAAAGCCACCATAACTAAAGTCTATCAGTACCATGAAAGAAACACTCTATTGACGAGAATTGGGTCAATGCCCTAAACACAACAACACCTCAAATTATCATAAAGTCTCTACCATGCCAATCAAAGAAGAAAAGGCCTTGTACTTCAATTATGAACAAAAGCAACGAAAGTTTAACAATTGTACGAGAATGGCTCTTGGCCTTATAAGAAGGAATAAACAATCTATAAGAAACAAGATTCCCATCAACAATTAAATATTTACAAGATTGAAGTTTGTCACACATACTATCCATTTAAAATTACCAAAAGATACCAAAAGCATAGGCTTTAATATAAGATTTCTAAAAGACAAGAGTTGATCAGCGTAACCAAGAGGAACCACAATGTTCACAGATTAACATGAAAGGCCAAGCATATAAAATTTCATTCTGTAATCACATAGAGCATATCACTAAAATTAGATACACGGACACGACACGACATAAGTTTCGAAGTGAAGGCAAGGTATACTAGACTTGACCATTAACTCCAAGAGATTCCCAAATCATTCAAGAAGGGCCAATGCCTTAAAGGCTAGTAATAACACACAAGAGAAGAAGGGGACTCCGTCAATCAAGAGTATACCAAACGTCATCCAAATTTTTATATCACTAAGGATTTATGAACCTCCACAAGTAATTCTAAAGTTCGGTTAATTTAAAATAAATTACCCCCCCTTTTTTTTTTTTTTAAACAACAATATTTTAAGTCAACCCTTCATAACACAGTCAACCGTCACACATAGATACAAACATAAATTTCTAAGTGACATTAACAAATCAAAACCCTCCGTTATGAAACCATAAGACTTTCAAATGCAAGATGAGTTTTCCTGAAGATTAATAACGTTTAAGGCAATTTCCATCACAAAATATTAAGGTAATTACGTGCATGGGAAAATGACCAATATTAATTAATAGCATTAAAATAATAAAAGAGAGAGAATGCAAGTTAGGAAATAGAAAGAGACGCCATCGACAATAATTCCGAGAGGGGATTAGACCCAAACTATCCTAGTGTTAACGAGGTACTGGATTCGCACGATAGAAACCTCGAGCTTAGCAAATCCAAAAAGCTAGTTACGGTTCAAGTGGATAGGGATGGTCAAGGTACTTCCTGAGGATGGCCTTAAAAGCCTAGGAACAAGATGAAAAATAATGCGGGAGTCTAAGCACGCGAGATCTGATACGCATTGCACACAAACTTTTCATTTTAAAAGTTTTAATACCGAAGCTCTAACCGGATAGCCCAAGCGGTGATCACTCCAATTCTACAACCTGTCTTTCCCGATGTCAAGAAGATTATCGAAGGGGTTTGAGGAATAGATTTAATAACTTTCAATGAAATACAAAGGAATAGAAAATAAACTCAGATGATAGAGAGGGGCTGTATAGTTATCGCAAACTTATTTTAACGAAAACGGAAATACTAGCTGGGACAACATAATAACTTAAAACTCAATTGTAGAGAAGAAGATATATGTAAACGAAAGGATGAAGGTCGAACACTCAAGCAAGGAAAAACATAACACCCAGAGACGACAACACATGCGTGTTTTCCACTAACACACCGATAGCGATAAAAGCGAAAACAAGAATTGCAACAAGCAGAAAAGAGAGGTCTCCTAGTAAGACGTCCAACTAACAAACCAATACAAGGAAATGGTGGTTCGATTTCACGATATATTAAAAAAATAGCACAGTAGCAAAGTGTAGAGTTATCTTGCCTGCTCCTCCAGCTTCGACGAGGCATCCAAACTCCCCAAGGTCCTGCAACAACAACCCTCTAGTTGAATCCTCATCCGTAGCATGCGAGGCGCCGACATTCCTCTCAAACCCGAACTCCACTGGACACCTCTTCTTACAATCTGCAAAAGAAAGGATCCGTGCCTTATAACAGTTTTTATCGTTATATCCTTTCCCCAAGGTAAGCTCTGCCCAACTCGAACTAAGGATTCCTGAAGCTCTTTGTATCGTAGCTTGCAAGTGTGCATTGGAACATTCAATTCTTTGGAAATGTCTTCAAGCCCAACATTGACCTCATCGACCTCAGCAATAAATGCCAATATAGCAGCAACAATAACAATTTTTAAGGTAAAACCGGAAGGGGATGACGTCCTGTAGTCAAAAACCATTGGAAAGCACACTGCAAAAGGAATCGTCCATGTTTCATCATTTTATTTGTTTTTTCAAGACCAATATCAGAAAATAGTGGGAAGGAAGTGATTGCTCGCTCCAAGAAAATGAACAAATCTACGTCTGGCAATTTGATATCTAAGTACTTGAGAACTCTATTGTACATGCGCCCCAGTTCGCTCACATCGCAGTTAATGATTACCGCAATCTCTATTATCGTCAAAGGAAGATGACTTTGTCGAACAATCACATAGATACAAGCACCAATTAGAATATCAAACCATCTTCCTGCACCCCACCATCCCTGTGAAAGTTTTTCCACCATGTATTTAACCTCACACACTCTTTCTACAGGTAATCTCAGTAACGATGTGATATCCTCCAATTTCTTCATTGCAATCACTTCTTTTCCTTGGTGATAATCGTAGGCTCTGTTGTTGTTAACCCAGCGACTTGCAGCACGGACTCCGGTGTCTGTAGCCGAGACAAAATTCCCCATCCCATCTCCTGTTGCGAAGTCCCACGCTGCCGTGTAAACTGCTTCTTCATTTACAAATCCACACGACTCGCACACCAGCATCCCCGTGATGGCATCCGTTATCACTCTCTCCTCTCCGCATTTCTCACAATGCATTGCCTCTTCCATTTTGCACAGCACCTGATTTTTTAAAATTTCGCAGTGTTTGGGACGAGGCTTTCCACAAACTCGAGTCTTTTCTTTAACGAGCTACTGGGGTTTTGAGCAAACTTGTAATTATTACGCCTAGGCCAGCAAAACAGACGTCCCAGACAACCATGCGCGACCAACAACTTCTCTACAAGATTCACGCAGCTATTGCGAGAGTATTTACTCACCGAAGCAAACCAGGCTCCATACCCAGGAGATCTACACGCGGCTAGCAGGGAAAAGCAACCAAAAGCTCCTGCGCACTCAGAAAATCCACCACGAAGCAAAGGAATGTTGTAATAACCCACAAACGTGAGTTTCCATGAAGGCGCGCGACCCACCATTCATTCAGCATGTAGATCCCAAAAAAAAAACGTGGCTGGCACGCCATGACAAATCACGCAGCCAAAATGCATGCACAACCCAATAAGAGTTCAGCCACGCCTCCCCAGGTCCCAGGTAAGAAACAACACGATTTCCCCTTACAGGAAGGTGCAGAAATGACAGACTGTTACTTCCTCATGCAGCCATTTCGAAACTGAAGTGAAATCCTCCAGAACGTACGCCAGGTTGTAAAAAAAAACGTCTATTTTGGAGGAGGGATCTGTGTGATACGCAGGTCCTGTATTTCTTCCCATTCGAGCACATCTTTTATGACTTCACTGACCTAATCTATATTTAATTAGTTCTCCTTAAAAGCCGAGCAGTATAGGGTTTCATCCTCATTTCTCTGCATTATTTTATATGATAGCTTTGTTTCAACAAGTCTGGTACTTGGACCTGATCGGAAATAAATAAAAGCATACAAATAGTTTTATATAATGCCTTAAGCGTAAATAACCATGTATAGTTTTAGGTCAGAATGAAAGAAGCCCTCACCTAATTCGATATTGACATCTCCAAAGGCACTTAACGTGATAGAAACAAGGAGTAAATAATGGATCCACAATATCCACTGTAAAAGACATCCATTTTATAATCATGTTGTACACGGTATCTCTGAGAAACCGAAACGTGACGCGAAGAGAAGAGAGGTGAGTGGGTTATGGCGGAGAGCGTGTGTGGCAGGTGGGATCAAATTCACCACTAACTTGATAATTATCTAATTTGGCATATATGGACGAATTTTATAACCGGGGAAAAAAAAAAATTGCGGTTGAAGGCATTTACCCAAACATTTACAAAGCATACAAGGGTGAAACCAATAAGAGATCAACGGGAGCACCACGACGTTAAATGCTTAGCGACATGAGCTTCTCTAGCCTACGAATAGAATATGACGCGCTCCTCTATCACGAAAAGGGAATATGAAGGGGCTAGAAGACCGACAAACACCTTAGATTATATAAAACAATGTATGTGCATTGCATAGAATGTTGATCTTGGAGCTTGGGTTCTTGGTTGTGGATGTCTTGTGGCTCCTTACAGTAATATAAGTCTAGTTTATGTGACATCTATCTCTCTTTAGCTTGTATGTTTGTTTTCATTTTGTAAACTCCTAGTATGTAGCGTATTGCCCAATTTGTATGTTGTGATAAATTAGCTTTATTATGTATTGTTAAAAGGGTTGTAAATAGACTAATATATTCCCTTAGACTACAATTGTAGTGTGTCTTGATGAGTGATTTTAGGGACCGCTACTAATAATGGTTCCATTATCGGTACCGAAAAATGTTATGATAACTACCGAGACAATGAGATGTGGAGAGATGGCTAGAGGAGAAAATGAACCATTTTATGAAAGATGAAGAGATTGTGACATGAATACCTACGAAAACTATCAAGATAGATCACATCACAAGATATTTTGTAAATAGTAAATTTAATTTAATCGGTAAAAGTTTGAAACATAAAATTTGTTATTTTAGGGTTTGTGTAAATAGTAAATTTAATTTAAGGATGACATTTAAATAAGGGTCTTCTTCTGCACTTTTTAATGAATATATTAAATTTACTATTTTAGGTTTTCCAATAAAATGCATATGGTTTGTTTTGATTGCATATATAAATAATTCCTTGTACATTATTATAATTTAAGGTATTTATTTACCTTTGATTTCTTACATTTGTATTATATTTATTTACTTTAGATAACTCAAATTTACTATTTTAGGTTTTCAATAAAATACATATTATTTGTTTTGATTGCGAATATAAATAATTCCTTGTACATTATTATAATTTAAGGTATTTATTTAGCTTTGATTTTTTTACATTTGTATTATATTTGATAACTCTCGACATTTTTTACATATATTTATCTAATATATGTATGTTAAACCCATCCTACGTGAACAAATATGAGAGAGGTTCGTGGACAATGAGGAAAAGTTAACTCGAGACCACATCCCCTCCATGGTTCATGGCCCCATTTATTTCTAACCGTCCCCCTCCATTACACCACGGTTCATTTTCTTTTACCCCATAAACTTTTAAAGATTTGTTTGATCTTATAAATTAAAATTATGATCTCTTTTCATGATAAATTAATTAATCTTACGTTAGTCCTTAGAATATTATTATTCGAGCATTGAATTTTAAAATTAAGGTATAATCAATTATTATTATAAATAGTGGTCTTAATTTCTCGAAGTAAAATATTATCGAGAAAAGTAACATTACATTAGCATTGTTTTGAAATATTGTCATGTTATGTTTTAAAGAAAATATTGTCATGTTATGTTTTGAAGATTTTGAATCGGTTAAAAGCTTACCCACGGAAGTGGATAGGTCGCGAAGAGCAATTTCAATTTTCGGGCATTGCTTTTGCCTTTGATAGTGATTCACCTCCCATGTTTACTATTTTGTGTGTTGGTGCCCATCTTGGGCTTCCTTCGCCAAGCTTGCCAAGCTGCTCTGGGACTACCTTTGGTGTAAAAGTTTTGGTTCAACTGACTTTCATCTGGTGGCCTAGGAAGTGTGTTGTTTACCCTACGATCAAGGTGGCATGGGTATTATTGATGTTTACAGGTAAAGTGTGGCTTTATGCTCTAAATGGGTGGTGAGATGACTTTGGGCAATCAAGCCTAGAAAATTCGCTTCAACATTGCATTGCATTGCTTCGGTACTCCTTACGAGAAAAAAATGTTGAAATAATATAGGATTGCACACCTTAATTATCACTAGGGCTCTGTCAAGATTTCTAGCACCTTCATCGCCAAAAGCATATGGAAGGCTTTTGAAACTGTGAAACCCTTGCTGTGTTAGATTGGCGATGGCTTTTGCACCACGTTGTCTTTCGATTCTCAGAATATCTGGTGGTCTCCCATCATCACAGATGATAGTCTTCCGCTTACGAAAACTCGGGAGAATCAAAGCTCTCCATTTCAAGACAAAATTTAATCTTGACCAATTCAGACCTTTCGTCTATCTGCAAAATTCAAGAGTTGATGTCAGATGTCATGCTCCATAAATTGGGGATGCATGGTGACACGATTGGCGGTGGAATCATGATATTGCCTTTTTCCGCTACAATGTCGGCACCATATACCAGTTATTGAGTCCCATCGTCTACTTTGTCATTACCAAACTCAATGTTGTTGGGGCCAGCAATCTACCACGATCTACATGGCTTCATGGGCTTTCTGTAGTTGGAACTTTTTGCTTGAGCGTAAAGTTAACCATTTTCTTGGTGCCTTATTTATCAGGGCCTTCATGTCGGTGAGCGTCTAAGTCACATTGGAATTCCCAATCACAATGCCCTTTTTCTCTAGACCTGAATCTTTTAAGCATTTGTTTTGGTCGTGTCCTCGTGCTCATGCCATTTGGTCTTGGATTCATTCATTCTTTCAACCCTACCACCCTGAATTCTTTCATTGACGTATCTAGCTTTGTTTGGAGATTTCAGTCCTTGGCCTAATTATATTGATAATTTGTGGCAATTATTTAAAGCTTTTATTCTATTTCATATTTGGAAAGCTCAAAATTCTATGATATTCCAGAATGATCAATCTGTTGCTTTATTCTCCACTAATGACAAAATGGTTATATTGTCTCGTGCGCATCTGATTCAAGTTCAAGCAGAAAATGTTGCTTTGAAATTTGCTCACTTACAGGAATTGCTCACACACTGGGGGAGTGTGTCGTGCACGATGAGTCGAGTCCCTCTGGACCCTTTGCCACCACCACCTTTGTCATCTCCACCTTGGTGACCTCCTCCACTGAACCGCGCGTCGCAGAATGTGCTCTTGCCTGCTCTCGTAGCCACCGCTCTCGCAGCCACCACTCTGCCTCTCCCAGGGGGTCGCCCTTGCTTCGTCCTCTTTTGGGCCAGATTGGAGTCCTCCTCCGATGGGGAAGGTTATGGTTAGATCTCCCATGATGGGCCTCTCCTTCACCTGGATTTGAGACACTTGTAGGCTCTCCGCCCTTAGTTGGGGAATTATTGTGCCTCTTAAAATGCAAATGTCAAATCGGGATCGCTAGCAACTTGATTCTCCTTCGGCCGAGTCGTTGAATGGAGCATTCATCCCTTCTCGAGATAATCCTCCTCCGGAGCGGTGACTTGTGCTTTGTGATCTCTGCTTTTATGTAATTCTTGTGCTTTATGTTTGCCCTTTGGGCATTGCAGTGGTGCCTACGTGGCGTTTTTGTGGACCATGCATTTTCTAAGTTGCCCCTGCTCTTGTAACTCTCTTTTATTTTAATTAATATAAAGGGAGTTCCAATAGTAAGATTTTGACATTTTGAATTTTTTTGTGATTTTTAGGCTAAACCAGCTTTAGTTTTTTAAAAACCAGATGAGATTGTGATTTCTGTTTTACAAATCTCGTATGCTGATATTATCAAATTCCCTTTTGGTTGACCTATATTTTTTACAACAAGGCAATTGAAATTCTGATTTATATCGAATGGGTTGTGATCCAACGGTGTGTATGATGGTGTAAATGGCGTTGCCTAGCTTTTTCCGATATGACGACTTGCGGCTTCGAGAGCTTCTCAAGATCAAGACTATTCTCAGCATGTAAAAGGGCACATTTTTTGCAAATGAATGAAGGTGGTGTTTAATGAGTGCATTAAGATTGGAGAAAACTTACGTTTTAGATATGTAAGGGCCATTGTGAATACAAGATTGAAGACCGTTGAAAACCCAATTAAAGTTGAGCTCTATCCAATATGAGTATCTTTATGGGTTGATGTTGTGCCTCAAGTACATCAATACCCAAGTTTGCCAAACCCTCTGCACTTTGCCATGCAATATAGATCCAAAATCAAGAAACCATATAGTTTATCCATCCTTACAAGTGGTTCACTCATCCAAGCTCTAATGAAATGTAATATAGTGTATGGCCAATTTTGCAAATGAATTGCTACAACATTTATATTGCATGACATTAGCTCTTACGGATTAAGCCTTACTTTATTCCATCTGGGAGCAAGCATCTCATTCAAAAGAATGGCATTTTGTCCATACACTAATGGTGAACAGCAATAAGGCCATATCCACCAACTAGGAATGCTACCTGTGAAGGAAAATGAATGTTGAAGTAGGTGAGATTGAACAAATTCTAACAATTTGAACCAACCATGAAGAATGAATAAAATGTATGACAAACCTTTAGGAATAAGGAATCCTCCAACCATGAAAATAATAACCAAAGAAAGTGCTCCTATAGTATTGGCTCACTCTGCCTATGTTCTACAAAGTCTTACCAAACATCGAATAAAGAAGATGACATATGGTGTACAAGAAATAGTATAAGGAAGTGGCGGAAAAACTGCATTATCAAAGATAGATCAAGTAAGCAAATAATAAATCCTAATCGGATTTACATTTATTTATTTTTTGAGGGAAGAGCCGTTGGGGGAACTAAGCCTAATCCATATGATGTTATTAATACAAGATTCAATAAGTTGTATCAAAAAAACACAATACGTAATTATTAGATAAAGCCATTGAATTATAATGTGGAAATTGCTGATTATTTCTATCTCACGGCAATCAAATGCCTAAAATTTTGTGGTGCTTATGATGGTGTAAAAAGTGTTGCCTAGCCATCCACCAAGGTTCCAATCCTAATAGATACCAATAAATAAGGGATGAGGCCAGGATCATGCCTCGGGAATTTGGCGGAATGGAAAACCCCTCAGTCTTTGGCAGCTAAGTCCAAGAATTCTGTGCACCTAACCCATGCAAGCTTCGGATTTGATCAAAACAAAAATTCTAAAATCCTTTTAAAGCCATTGGGTCGATTATTGGAAATTTCTTGTTATTATTTAAAAATTAGCTTATACTGAATAGCAAAATGAAATTAGAAAATGATTCATGGTGCATTAGCTCTCAATATTAATGCAAATTTTGATGCCTACCTTTCAGCTCCAGGAGCAAATCCTATTCCATAATAAATCATGACCACCCAAACAAATGTCTCCACAACTGATATCAGTATACTCAGCAACAAGGAGGGAATAGAAAAAGCCCATGCAGGATATAGAAGATGGTCTCATTGTTTAAAAAATACGGGTAGCGTGTTAAGTTCAACAACACCATTAAACATGATTGTTAGGAGAGAGAAAAGAGGGCTCCAAGATATATGTTTGCATCCTCCTGATTCCTTTTGTGCATTCGTGTTCTCAAGAATATTGTTACTACTATAAATGCTACAATTATAATCTGCATGATCAAACAACTTCCATGAGCTATTTACAACAAGGATGATTCATTATCAGGAATAGCCTGTCATTGTGCATAAAGACTTACTTATACAGTCTTGAATATGTAAACGAAAGAATTGCGTTTGAGAAGAAGCCATTCTTTAGCAAAGCAAGCCTTGAAGATCTCCATCTTAGGGACTGAATATTTACTCAATACCAAAGATGCTTTGTGGATGGTATGCTTGTCATATGGTGTGGACAATTCACCCAAGAGCCCTCTGCCTACGTGAAACCTCTTGTACATATTTGCAAATTCAATCACAGAGATATAGTGATATGGTCTATTTCTGTCAGCCCAATATTGTTCTTGGTCCTTCATTGAAGTTACCTGTAAAGAAAACCCAAGGTATACGTGTGTTTAGTGTGTTTCCATTGTTACCAAAGAACCCAATTTAGTCATTTGGGTAAGGCTCTTTGTATTTCAAGGAAAAGACCAAGAGTGACTTCCAAAAAATTAGCTTGGTCTAGGACATGGAAAACTCGATGGGCTTATTTTCAGTATTTTCTCAAATATTAGATTACCTGTGGATCTCAAAAATGTAAGCCAAATTGGGTGAGATTAGAATTTTGCAGCTAACCATTCTATACTTTCAAAAACAATCCAATCTGGATAGAACCCAGTTAAAATTGATTATGCGAGTTTCCAAATATACCTCTTGTAGGAAATTTGCAACACCCTTTCTTTGAGGGCATTGGAATCCACATCTTTCAAAAAATTCAAGCACATGTTATATTGGCCCCTGGTAAACAACTTGTCTTTTGAAAGGAGTATTATATTGTCAAATAATTCTTACACTTTGTAATGCCCACTCCTCTTCGACACTTATTTTACTATGATTTTGAGCACTGTTGATTAGAGACTTGGATCTCATTTGATATTTTGATAGACTACTATTAGAGACTATGGATGTTGTGACTCGTTTTGTGGTTTGTATGGATTCTTAAAGTCATGGATATATATTTCTGTATTGACGATGATGAGGTGTTGTTATTTCATATATGTACTGACACTCAAGATTCTTGACATATTGATTATGTTTTGATGTTTGGACTAGTCTTGTGATCTCATTAATGTTGGTAGAAATGGTATAATTGAAATGTTAGAAAAATGTAAACGATTGATAACATTGTTTAGATTTGATGATGATCTATTTACGTGATATGATGATTTTTATTGATGAATATTCATGTATTTTATTTTGATGTATTTGATTGACCCAAGGCCGAAGAGGTATTGTTTGATTTTTGCAGGAAACTATATCACAACAAACAAGAGGGGTTAAGAGACTAACCATAGAAGAATATTGGATGGATGCAACGAAGGTCACCATGACATCTTTTTGTTATGTTATATTGTTGTGTGTTGATAGGTTTTTAGGAGGTTCCCATGGGGGGTTAACCTCAAAATGTGACCATGGGCTTTGAATATTTTCCTTTTTCTTTTTCTTTTTCCTTTTACTTGTGGAGTATGAGATTTATTATTGGAGTGCATTTCACTTTATTATTGTTAATTAGTGTGCTCTTATTTATGTTTATTAATCACTCTAATTAAAGTATTTTTGCATGTCACAAATGGGCATTTAATTGAGTTAGGTTTTTTTTGTGATATTTTGATTTGATTTGGATTCTAATTGATTTGACTATTATGCACCCAACTCATCCCTCAAATCTCAAATTTTGACTTTGGAGTCATTTTTGGAGGTTTGTGAGACAAGATAAGTTTGTTCCACACCTCTTAGTTATACACTTCTACTTCGGAGATTTGTTTGGAATTGTTTTCTTGGATTTTTGAAGCTTGTTTGGATTTGGGCTTAAGCTTGAAAAGAGCTTAGTATTGTGGTTTTGAATCAAACTTCTTGTAATGGCGAGGTAAGAACTTAAACCTTGCAATTTCATTTTATTATATGTATGTTGTTTGTAAAATGAATGTTTTTGTGTGTTTGTTTGGGACTTTGGTAGAATGGCCTTAAGAATCTTGTAGGAGAAAGAATATGGGAATTTTTTGAGGGAGGGATAAAAATATCGTTTGCATATTTTGGAGGGAGTTTGGGTTGGGTGTCCCGCCTTTTAAGATAAGAGATTTTTACTTATCTTGTAAGAAATACTTGAGGGAGTGATAAGAGTATGATGGGGAGATAAGAGTTTGAGGGAGGGATAAGAGTTTAGTTGTTGCGCGGATGAAAATTTTGGAGGCATTTAAGGTGGGCGCTTAACCCATTGGGAGACATAAGTGATTTCCCCATATTTCCTTGCTCCTTTGGCTTAAGATTTTAAGCCTTGTTTTGGAAGATTTACATTCTTTTGGTGTTGTTTTGTGCTTGTATGTGTATTAGAATATTGTTGGCATGTGTGTTGTATTGTGGAAGCATTTTTGAAAGTTGTCATTGGTTGCATCCATTCTTTATTTCTCTATGGTTGGAGCTCGGGGGCAATGAAAAGGAATGACTTATGCTCCTCGTTGGAATTATGGTTGGATGGAGAGCATTGCCTACTCCCCCTTCTTGTTTCTATGTTTAAAGATGAAAGAGAAAAACTATGAAGTTGGGAATTGATCAAAGGATGAATATATGTTGTAATGAAGAAAAGAAGAGAAACTTTTTGTAAATGTTATCATATTTTTCCTACCATCGAATGGAGGATTGTAATACTTGTATTTATTTATTTATTTGTAAAATAATGTACTTGTAATTGAATGATAAATATGGAAAAAGATCATTTTGATTTTCATGGTGAGTGTGTTGTTCCATCGGAAACTTGAAATGATCAAATGAATGTTTTTTTTATAAATAAATTAACTTGTAGGCATGTTTATACTCGTATTTTACATGAAGCATTTAATATGCTAAATCATAAAATAAAAATTATTTGGCTTTGAAAATGCAAATATTAAACCCTCATAAATGCACAACAATTTTAAAAATCTAAAAATTTTGTCTACAAAAAAAGTTATGGTCAGCTTAAATTTGACGTCCATATGGCCGTCATCCTGCCCTGTTCTAAGATTCTTTGTGATGGTCATTTGGCCGTCAAATTTAACACAATAAAACCTCTGTGTAAATTCTTGAACGTATTTAAGAGAAAATTTAAGGAATTTTAATCCCATTAAACTATCATATTTCAACAAAAAAACATAAAAATAAAGGGAGTTATGTAGTAATTATTTGTTAGGAGAATATTTAAATATGGTTAAGAAAATTAATTTAAATGACGTCCTTGAGAAGGTTGTTATGTGATTTTAAATTAAATGTTATTCTAAGGAATTGATCGAATTTAATTGGAAAACAATATTTATATTCAGCAAATAAATTTATAATTTAAGGGTGAAATTATTTAATATATGTTTAAATGACTATGACCTTCTACTTATTAATTAAATAAGATAATTTAATTAGCATAAATTGTATTAAAGCGAATTCGGGAGAATTTGCGAGATCTTAAAGTTTCAATTATTAAGTGCGAACTAATTAAATAAATTAAAATATCATAACGTAAGGTGTTAATCAAATAAGCAAGAAAACTTAATTACTAAATAAGGTTAACATAGGAAATGTATTTTAGATTAGATTTATTTAAAGATTATTGTTAACCTTAGTGTGAAAATAAACAAATTTGATTTAAGGATTGATTGTTTTAAAAAAACTAATTTCATAATGTTTCTAGGTTAAATAATGGTGTTTGGACATAGTTTGGAGCGTAAACATTTGTGTGCATTACACACTTCAGGGGCGGGCTGAAGTAATGAAGATAACAAAATTGTTGGGTGCATTTAACAACTTGATAGGTTGTCGAACTGTCAAGGCCGGTGGAAATTTCATCCATGAAAAGAGTCATTGGTGGCCCAACAATCATCTCACCTAGAGGCAGAAAAGTGATATAATTTCAAAATCTTGCATCCTGAAACACTAGAAAAATATGCTAATCAAGATTTCATGCATATTTGATTTACATACCTATTGTAACACGTTTCCTCTGTCCACCTGATATTCCCATATGCATTTCATCTCCTACAATTGTATCTGCACAGATATCCAAACCAAGAATCTGTTTCCAAATTTGAATTAGCTAAGGAAGTCCTATATATTTTTCAGCAAACTGAGTCTTATATTAGGAATAAATAATATCAGAGCAGTCTTGAAAATGTCCACAAATGACAAAAACAGGTCAATGGGATTGCTAAAGTACAGCCAGCTCAGGGTAGAAAAGAGGAGCACTCAGTGCACTTCCAATGAGCTATCAAGAATGAATTTCTACGAGCTTCATCCATTCCAATATGGTCTTGTGTTGGACTTCTCAATGCTCCAACAGGAGATCATATCAAACTTCCTAATTACTTTATTCTAGCAAATAAATTTAAAAACTCCAACAAGAAGATCTTATCAAACTTCTTAATTACTTTGTTCTTGCAAATAAATTTCATAATGGGTATTTCTTTTTTCAGCAATGTAAGTTGATGGTTACAAGTTCACCCACCTTCAGAGCATATTCCGTCTGAAGGCTATTTTGGACGCCTCCCATGGCCGTTGCTTGCAACCGCAATGTAGATTAACAAAGTTCATATCAATAAGGTGGGCCTCTCTTGATGTAACATCAACATTAAGCTTCTGTAAACAAAATAAGGAGACATGAAATTTATCTTTCATTTCAAAATATCTATCAGCCTCAGAAAACTTATAGCTACCTGTCTGCCTAACATCACTAGAAAATAGTTGTCTAGCTATACAAGAAACTATCACATTCATAGCACAAGTAAATTCTAGTACATTCAATTTGATCTATGGTAACCATGGAAAAGAACAGAAAAAAACCTACTTTCATGAATAGGTCTACTTCTGCATCCGGAAAAATTCCAGCATCTTTCTCCCTATTACAAACTTCCGAAAGCAGCTCTGTTCCCAATTTCAAATACAAGAGAAGTTTTCTATCTTCACGCACTCAGGGATAATTTCTTACCATATCTGCCACCGACGCCTTGACATCTTGCAGAGAAATTCAGTGTCTCTCGAACAGTCATCATCCCTACATGCAGGTCATTCTGGCTTATATAGGATGCAGTCTTCTGAGGGAAAAACTCCTCCAGTGAATGGCCATTGTAAGTTATACTACCATTTACCTGTAATTGAAATTGGGTAAGCAGCAAAAACAAAAAATATAGTAGAATTTTAATGTTTGTGAATGTGAAAGCACCAGCTTTTGACCTTCAAGCCCTTATCCAATCTTCCAGCCAAAGCTAAAAGTAAAGTAGTCTTTCCTGATCCAGGTGGGCCTAATAGCAAGGTCATTCTGTAACAGACATATCCAAATTGGTTATAATTATGGAGAATTTCATATATCCTAAACTTATGGTTCAACTTTGGACAAAAATCTTGAAAATTCTTTATACCTAGATTGCTTTAGAATTCCACTAACATCCTTCAGGATTGCAAGTTTAGTCTTCTTCATGGATGACAATCCAACGATGTCCAACAAGGCCTGCAATCCATTCATAGGTCAGTCCAGTTAATAATCTTAAACTTGTTGGCCTCTTATAAAATTCTGGATTAGAAACTTGTGAGATGCTTGCGTTTACAAACATAGAAGAAGGACACTACCTAAAGATATTTTGTTCTCAATACAAGATAATCACCAAGTTGTCTCTCTAACAAGTATGAACAATTAGAAAACTAATGACTCAAAGAATATAGGACTTCACTGCAAAACCGTGTAAAATAAAAGGTTATGCATCTTTTAACTATTTTGATTTGAATATTATATCTTTCACATTCAAGTACATTCTCAACAGACCTATATAGAATCCACTCTAGATAAATGATTTGTCTTTCCATATCTTACTCCCCTTGACGGAATTGTTTCATAAAATAGCAAACTTCTTATTTTGACACAACATTTAGAGATGGGTCATTGTGCTTACTATCTAAGAAGAGCCGACCTTTAATAAAGCCCAGCTTACCTCTATGAAGTTTCTGGCCGAGTTCCAAAGTGTAGGGAGGGATCTTCCACCAACTAAGCACTTTGCATCTACTGTCAAATTTTCAAAATGAACTTCAACAGTTGGCAGGCTAATCCCTACTCTGTAAATCACCAAAGACATTGGCTAATCAGAAAGATTTGGTGAAGTTGAAATAAGAAGTTAGTTGAATATACAGATTGATAAATAGTAATTACCAAGATATACTCTTTAAAGCTAACCATGAGTACATTATCATCTTGAAATACATTTGTATTTTTGAACCGTTATAATTTTGTGTACTTGTCCATGGTGTACAGATGTGGACGAAGTCCAACTAGTGGAGAAAAGTTGCTCTCGAAGCACTCACCAAAGTTAAAGATTGCACAGAAGGTCCATGTGGGTGGTCAGGTGCATAACAATAGAAAAAAATGAATTCATCAGAACTAACCCAAAAGAGGGTATTAGGGTGCATAATAGTAGAGAATGAATGAAGCCATTAGAACTAACGGGCACCACCTCATTTTATCCAACTGGCTCCATGTTCTCCAAAGATGTTGAAGAAGTCAGAGCATGACAGATAAAAATACAATAGAGGTTGAAATCCCAAGGGACAGAAAATATTCTCCCCACAATGGGGCCATATATTTCAAGCCTGGACATAAAAATATACCTTTACAGTTTACATTAACATAACATACACAATTACTTCATACTTCATAGTCTGTCCTTAAAATGTGTTCCAGAGCACAGGACACCCTTATGTAAACTCATTGTAGCAGCACTTTTACAGTGTACAATGCAAGGGTTCAGCATAAAGTGCATAATGGTAGAGGTAACCTAAGGTGGGGGATTTAAAAGTTAGACCCAAAATGTTGGTAACATAAAATGGATTGAAGGCAGTTGCATCCAGATAATGGTTTGGAAAAAGAAAAAGAAAAAAAACGGAGAGGGGCCTTTAGGGTCAATTAAATTGTATATATATTTTTGTGGACATTGTTTGTCTTAAAAAGTAATATTTGAGATTTTTTGGGGGGAACGTATGCCTGCTCTTACCTAGGAACACGAGATCTGATTTTCCTCAAAAGCTTCTCATTATCTTCTACAATCTCCTTGAAGAGGCTCTCCACAAAATTCTGTTTTTCCATCAATCCAATGTTCCCAACATCAACTTCCTTGAATTTTCTATTATCTCCACCACCACCACCTCCTCCTTTAATTAAACTCTCAACCATGAGACTGGTTCTCAACTTGTCATACGTTGGAAGCTTTTCAATGGCTGCCCACTTCAAACCTGGTTCATCATCATCATCCATGTTCATTGCTGATTTCCTCAAGGATTCGCTTCTCTCTGAACATGCCATTCTATTTGGCATTCAACCAACCTGTAACAAAATTTTCAGTAAGACACACCGAATCTATGCTTGTTGGAAAGGAGAGACAACAAAATAAATACATAAACAACTTGATATTCAAATTGAATTGAGTTTTTTTACTTTACACAGAAAATTAGTGGAGTTTCGCGCTGAACTGCCCTTCATACAAAATGACTAGAAACAACTGCCTTATATAGAGAATTTACAAGGGTGACACTGCTTGCCTTTCACCAGCTGCAATAAATACAAAACTTTGATATTTGTAAAATATATGGAGAATTTACAAGGGTGATGCTGCTTGCCTTTCAAAGCCGTACATGCTTCCTACAAAGCAGTTCAGAGTTATCAAAGTTTTATTGAATACCTCATTGGTTTATCTAAGCAGTCATGCATACCATATAGCATCATTTCATCAAATCAAAGGCATAACCTAGCTCTTAAAACAATCAAAAATAACATATCAAAAACTGAAAACAAAGCCCACCCCCAGCTTACCACTGCAATTCTGACACCATGTACCGTGTTATTTTGCAAGCCTCTGTTTATAGCTCGCTTCAATTAACATCACCAATAATCTCCACAAGAACATTGTCCATGTCTGAAATGATGGAAAGCGTTTTGCATCTCTCACGACAATTTCTCTTGCAACAATCTTGGAGATAAACTTGGTTACATTATGGCATTCACCACATACACGAAGGTTCTTGACAACTCTAATAGTTGTTCCGGGGGATGTGTTTAATATCCCGAATGCAATTGCCAACTTCTCACTATGTAGGGAGAGCGGTGATTCCTTCTCCTCATCATCAACATCATTCAATGATTGTATAAGAACATCATGTAGACACTTAAAATTGGTTACTCAATTTAGTGTCCCTCTCATCCATTTACTTGCTTAGGTAACCTGGGGCACGTTTTACGTCACCAACTATCCCCTTGGGATATTATCCAATTTGTGATTTAATCACTTATTCCAAATTTAATTCACCCCATCACATCTTACCCATGAGTGATTAAATATTAAATATTTGATTACGCTTCTTCCCATGCATCTTAATCACTTATCTACCCCAAATTTATTCTATCTATGTACCACATCTATTTTTCCTCTTCCCTAAGCGGGATATTTCCCGTATTCGGGATAAATCTTATCTTTCTTGAAATCGCTCATTTTGGCCATCTCGGAAGTCTATTCCGCGATCGGCGCCGACCCATATGGTCGGCGCCGATTTTCTAGGAGCGGCGCCGATTATAAAAGCGAGTCCAGAACTCAGTTCTAGGGACCGAAAAAGAGACCACGAACGAGCGAAAAAGCGAACAGACGAAAAAAGGAAGCACTTACGCACGAACAGAGAGCGAGAGAGATACAGGTTGTGAGAAAGAGAGATCTTCTTAGCATCAATTGTATCAAATTAGGGCAGATCCTGTCTGAATCAATCCCTGAGAGGAGCACCGTTACTCTGTCCCTGTCACATCAGCATCGCACACCACCATCTATCATCTGGTGACTCTGTTCCAGTGTCTCGCCAACTTCGGCACATCCAGCAGACCACATTCATCTTCTAATTCCCGAATCTTATCGCACAGTCCCTGATTGATCGATCTGTTTTTAGTCGACGCCGATCTCACCCAGTCGACGCCGATTAGTCTCAATCGGCGCCCGACCACATCGATCGGCGCCGATTCTACCGATCGCAAACACCGATTTCCCTACTGAGGCGGGTAAAGGACACAGGTAACACAAATTCAGCATTATTTCTTAGTTCCCTGTTTTCTGTGCTTTCTGTCTGCTGTTTAGATTCTGTCTTATTACTGCAATCAGAAGATCTAGCTTTTTACTTACATCTTTTATCATGTATGCTTCTTTTCTTAATTGAAAACGTGGACTGACATCCGCCGAGGAAGCTTATCGCTTCCCGGACCCGCTTCTCGGGCAGTCCACCTAAATATCTTTTAACGTGGTCTTTTTCTGTCAAGCATCGGTGTTTTGCAGGATACACGGATCTATTGTGCGAGTTGCTCGTGTGCGCCCGTCTTATCTACATCGGCTTCCTCATTTGTCTACATCTTCGGATCTTATCCATCAGGTATCGATTTTATTGGAGTTTTTCAGGGTTTTTGTGTTTAGTTTGGTGCATTAACTTGGACAGGTAACAAGCGCGAAATTCTTGATCTACATTCTGGCACGCCCGGTGGGACCCAACCAAAGTCCCTTATTGGTAAGTTCATTTCTTTCCTAGTTTTGAACTTTGTTCCTTTTCTTCACTGATTTCTATCAGTCCTATTTGAGCATTTCTTTTCATCATTTCAATCTTGCTTTTTTAGGCGAAATCGTTATCTTCGAAATTTTTCTAGTTCCTTAAAAATAGAGATTTTTGTTTCACCGATTATCTGGATATATCTTTCTGGGTTTTCTTTGGTGTTTGCTTAACCTCTTCTTGCGGAGCACTTTGCTTGTTCGTGGGATTGTTCGAGGGGAAGAGCTCAACAACGCGCTTTTTGAAGTCCACACACCTTGGAGAGCTAAATCTACAGGTATTCCTCTTTTACGGTGTTTTCTCCTTTTTAGGATTTCTTTGTCGGTTGCCTATCACATCCAAACACTTCAATTTTTGGTGCTTAAAAAGAACTTAATCGCATTTGGGAAAGAATCATTTTGACTTGTCTTCATCGAAATCAAACACTTCGTTTGTAAGTGCTTAAAAGAACTTTTTCTTTGTCATTTTTGCATGTTTTCATCTAGTTTTAATTAGGTTGGAAAATTGATCAAAATCGGTAGTGACACTATTTGATTTTTATTTTTCACCCTTGCACACAAAGCCAAAATCACTAGGTATAAAGCATTTAAACAAAATTCCTTCCCCTGGCCTCGCCTACTTGGAAGTGATATCGAGAGGAAGAGCCTCGCGGTACTCGGGCCGCGCTATAAATTCACGGAAGATTTTGGTATATATTGGCAAAGCACCCGACTCCCTTATCGCAGCGGTGTGTGAAGTGCGGGGGTAGGCCCCTATATCAAGCCACGTACCGGTCTTTTCTTGAAGTGCCTTGGGACTCCTCACCAAACATTACCCAAACCATCCTTAGTTTGGCTATACGAGTAGTTCTGTTCTAAAAGCCTTCCCTAACATTTTCTTTTCTTAAAAGCATCAAAATTTAAAGGAGATAATCACTTACTTGTTTGCTTGAATTTATGCACGTGCATTAGTTAGGTCAATCTTCTTTTGCGTGTTTATAGCGGTTATCACTCGGTCACAATCTAGAAGAATGGCTCAGCTGGTTCCTTCTTCCTCGAGATCACCACTAGTGTGGAGGTTTCGGCCCCCAATCTTCCTCGGGACCATTTGTTAGTTGGTTCCCCATCCTGAGTCATATAATCCTTTCTATCGAGCCAAGGCAATCCCATCACGTCCGGCTTCCCTAGTCCTTGGAAATATCATCGGCTCGGAGTATGTTCCCCGGGGATCACGAATTCAGGCATTCCTCGATTTGCAATCCGATAGCCCTCATGGACTACTAGTACACAAATCTATTCAAATATCGATCAAGGACCACCAATCCAACAAGTGTACGATTACCCTCGTGGATCATCCCAAGCCTTTGTAGAGCAGTTTGCATCGTCGCTCTTGCCTCGAGTCACGGAGAAGAGCGAGGCCCCTATGCCTCCCTTTTCTCTTCCACCTACCATATCGACTAGTTCTCAAATAGTCTTACCTATTCCTAACACCATGAGTTACCTCGAGTATTCCTGACCTACTTCAGAAGTCTTACCGCCTGTTTATAATGAATGCGTCTGCACACCCGCATATTGCTGTTAATTCATCTATGCCCTCCATTGTGTCCCAAGGTCAGTACCTCTTCATGAGCCAACCCCCTCCGAATAGTCAGTTGGCTCCTACTTCTCGTCCTCACAGGGGTCTTTCTTCCGATATTCCAGAATTGTGACCTTCACCCATCCTCTAACATCGGCACCCTTAATACCTAATCCGGCGGTAGAAGGCCCCTTTCAGGTCTTGTTCCCCAACATGTCAATCAACCAACACCCATGTTCCTTAATACATCCCGATCAATCAACAAACATAGGAGTCCACGATCACGGGCTCCATCCGTCATCCGACCTTTATTTTCTCAACCACTTATTATCTCACGACTGCTATCGCAAGCTATCTCACGATGCCAAATACCCCACCGGTGTCACCCAGAACACTGGTTATTCCTCTTATCATCCTATCCATCAGCGAGATGAATCCTCCATTGACACCTCAACAACATCCACCACTTCTTATGTAGGACATACCGATGTACCTCCTCCTCAATCGCGTGGTTCAAATTCTCTTCAAGAAAATCGCGAGACTTGGAAGCCTCCACAAAGGGGCTCGTCCTTCATACTCCTTTGAAGAAGTGTGTAATGAACCCATTCACCCCTCAGTAGCTTTCAAGCCTTATCCTCCCCAATGGGAACTTCCTAAATTTTCAAAATTTCATAGTCGGGGAAGACCCTCAACAACATTTGCGAGCATTCAAACATGCTTGCTACCTCATAGTCCCAGGATCGGGAGCTTATGCTCATTACCCAGCTCCTATGTCTCTAGCGGGACTGCTTTAGGTGAGTCTGATAACATTCCTCAACATTCCCTGTTTTCTTTCTCTCAATTGGCCCAAATGTTTGTTGAAAACTTTTCAATAAATATCGCGCATAAGATCTCGATCACGAGATCTTTATAACATTCGCAATTCGATGATGAGTCTATGCGAGACTTTGTCGCTCGTTGGAAGAGGATAATCAACCAATTGTCTTTCTCCCTTCCTCAATCCCAACAAATCGAGTTGTTTACTCGATCTTGTGCTAATCACATTTCTTCTACTTTAAGGATCCAAACTTTTCATACCTTTGAAGAAGCCTTCACGATGGCACGCAAACTTGAATCTCGCGCCATTGAGCAAGGGAAGCTAAAACTTCGCTCTAAATCTAAACCAGATTTTTCTCGGTTTACCAAACCAAATTCTTCCCCTTCTAAAGACAAAAATCAAGGATCCACCAACGCTATCGTACTAAAAGCATCACGAGCCGACAATACTTCTAATCAAACACCACGAAGAGACCCCTCATCTTCTCGAAAAGGGACTTCATCATCTCGATCCTTCGCTCCATTGGGGGAATCATATGCCTCTATCTTAGAAAAAATGTTGGAAGTTCGCATGATCGAACTTCCCCCCATTAGGGATGTTGATGAAAGCCGAGAACGCCCATTCTGGTATAGGGAAAATGATTTCTGTCCTTATCATAGAACCAAGGGTCATGACATCGAACGATGTCAGACTTTCAAAAATCTTGTCCAGAAATTCATTGATAAAGGCGAGCTCATTCTGGATAACCCAAATGCTCCCCCAAATCAGGCGCTCGATGTTTTTAAACAACCTTTTCCCAATCATGCCCCGAACCATAATGCTTCAGAGTCTCAAAAACCAAACACTCATACCATCAACTTCATCTCTACCGAAGAATCTTCTTCCGAAACCAAGCCATCTGCAAACACATCAATCGAATCAGAACCTCCTTCCACTTCATCTATCACTGGAGTTCCATTATCTTCAGATGGCCCGTCTTTGAATATTCCTACATTACTAAGCACGGAGTCTTCTTTCTCCGCTCCTTTGTCTGACCTACCATCCATACCCGAGACAGTGTCATCCTCATCTGTCTCATCTTCAGACATTCTTTCAATACTCGAGGCAATTACATCCCTTCGAGTTTCCACTACAGGCACATCCACTTACATTGCTCCCATTCCCATTTATGCAACTATGTCCTTGGTAAATGTACCTATAATTGTGCCGACTTAATGACGGGCGTCTTCGATTTTGACCCTTCCTATCTCTTTTCCTGACGGTAGTTTCACCCATGATTCTTGCATCGAGTAGTCCTTCGCGAGGCTGCGCTTCTTCATCACCCCCTTCTTCCATCACCAATGTTACTTCGCCTATTAAGGAAAAATCAAAAGAAGTAGCACCAACACCTATACACTTGGTTCCGGAACCTAAACCGAGACAACCAAAATCTAACATTACACCATCAGTACCTCCCCACCTGCTTCCTCCGAAAAGGTTACAATCACCTTATGCCGTTGAAGTCGTCACCATCCCTGAAAAAGGAAAGCCCATATTTCGGACCATCAAGACTCTTGGTGCTCTTCCACAAAAATCTCTCTCTACGCCTCATAAACGATTGGATTTGCCCGCTGAGAAGGCGTTTTCTTCTACACACTTATCAAAGCCATCGTCTTCTTCTACAACACATTCTTCACCAATACCCCGAAAAATAGACTTACCTACTAAAAAGACGTCACCTCTTCTATCAGGATCATCATCTTCATTACCAAAAACCAAGGCACCCTATGTCCCTCCGATTACACCTACTTTGGGAGCTTCTTCCTCTTCTAAACCGACATTATCTAAATCATCAGTAAATTCGACCAAGCAACCCCCTTTGTCTCCAAAGACCGCAAAATTTGTCACATCTCCATCATCTTCAAAATCTATTTTAGGGGCTCCTCCTCCACCAAAGTCAATCATGTCTCACTTACTCCCATCTCAAGTGCCCAGGCATTTGCTCCTCCAAATGTCCAAACAAATAAGAGGATTCCTAAAAAAGGCATTAAACCTAACATGCAAGTTCTTTTACCTCGTGAGTCGGTTAATGTAAAAGAACCACCTTCATCATCTCTATCCTCCTCTTCGTCTACGGATTCTATACGAAATCCTTCATCAACTTATCCAATCTTCATCCATAACCCTTCCTCGATTAAACCTTATAACCTAAAGGAGTTAAACCTACTGGTTTAACTCGATCATTTGTGCTTACCACCGTGCCCGGGTCATGATCTTGGGGATGTAAAGCTCTTCAAGCCGTTGTCGAGAACCTTACCGGAAGAAAGTGACCTTTTGCTGGAGGAGGAGGAACAAGTACCTCCTGTCACCTTAGCCTCATCTGAGCCCCAACAATCCACTCAGACCTCTGGTGGTTCCACTCCACTTGATCTTCCACCTTCTCAAATTGACACAATCCATATCGCCACTAGAACCCAACACTATGATAACCCATCTTCATCTTCAGCATCTCGACCACGGGTTGTCATTTACGCAGCCCCCTGAAGGCGTGTCTCCTTCCTCATCGGCCCACGACCCAGGGTCTCTATTCGTGCTGCACCTCGGGCTCAAGTTCCCGTGTCTGTTGAGGAGAGTGTTATGAAACAACTTACCCAGGCTCCGGTCAAAATGTCTCTTCTTGACCTCATCCAATCCTCTCCACAACATCGCCAAGCTTTGATTGATAATCTGCGTCGCATCGCAGTGAATTCGGATGAGCCCCAGCCCTTCGAGTGGGTTGTTGGATTGAATAGACCATCAACCACCATTTCTTTTGAAGATTCGGAAATTCCTCCTCTTTCTTCAGAGGACTTGGAGGCTCCCCTCTTTATCACAGTCCAAATCAATAACACTACCTTAAAACGTGTTATGATCGATAGTGGAGCTGCACTCAACGTCATCTCCTCGCACACGTTTGAGCAACTTAAGTTACCAAAGAATGTGGTGTCATCCCCGCCTTTCGCCCTTCGATCATTTAACGATCGGCTAGCGATCACTCTAGGAAGCGTGGTCTTACCCATTCGAGTAGGTAAGAAGGCTGCTTCATGAACTCTTCTACATTGTCGAAGGAAAATTCCACTATAATATGATCCTCGGACGCTCACGGATTCGCGCGATGCATTGTGTCCCATCCACCCTCCATCGATGCTTAAAATATCAATATGAGGGCAAAATATATACTCATCCAGGAGATCCTTTGCCTTCCGCACAATGCGACATGACCACAAGATACGCCCCTTTAAAAGAAAATGCATGTTCTCTGACGGGACCTCATCTTCTTCCATACACCTGACCAAACTACGGATTTACAAAATCTAGAAGAGACATTGCAGCGTTTCTCACTAGGAGAGCTTCCTCTCTTTTCTTTCGATGCCCATCTCAAACCTAATGAGTATGGTAGAGCCAGACAAACAACTTTGAATATCAACCAGGTCTCGGTCGCATCGTCACCATTAGTCTGCCCAATCAGCAGAGACTAATTTCATCTACTGATGGTCTTGATACGCCTCACTATCGCCCAGATTCTCCTCCTAAGACCAAACCTTACTCAACAGGGTTTGATTATCTACAGAATCCCACGTTTGCAAAAACTTATCTATATCGATGCGCGTGGAAAGGTTTTGGCCTGGGAAAATATGAACAAGGTATACATGACCTCAAATCCATTCCTACTCTCATGCCACATCAGAAATTTGGTTTAGGGTTTAAACCCCTTTCAAAAGCCACCGTCACTATTCTTGATGAGCCTCTTCCTACGGAAGAACCATCTTCCCCCACTAAATCAGAAGCATCACTTGATGTGGACGATGACATTTCCATCCCACCTAACTTTTTTTTTGATCAATACCATTTCCTTAGGGCCGTTAGTCTATGAGACTAACAATCGGTCCGCTTCTATACCATTAATCTTCCCTGAAATAGTTGGAGACGATTCTCCCACTATCAACACTATCCACTGTGCGGATGATGATTCTGTCCTCACCTATCTGGGGGCAGAGGATTCATATCTCCCCAAAACTATTCCTTCTGACACGTCTACCCTTCTCAACGAGGCCACTATCGACCTTAATATAGGGACTTCTGAAGACCCTCGTATCATTAAGGTCGGCCAATCCCTTAATCCACAGGAGTTAGGGGATTTTACCACTTTTCTTTCCAAACATCGTAAGCCTTTGCTTGGTCATACGAAGATATGCCAGGGCTCGATCCCGATATTGTGGTCCACAATATCGTTACTCTTCCCAATATCAAACCAGTTAAGCAAAAATTACGTAAAATGCACCCTAGAGTAGCCCTTCTTGTTAAAGAAGAATTACAGCGCTTGCTCTCGGCTAACTTCATCCAACCCATCGATTATCCACAATGGGTGTCCAATGTAGTACCAGTAACTCAAGACTCTTTTGGGAAACCAATTTGTACCGACTTCCGGGATCTTAATCTTGCCTGTCCAAAAGATGATTTTCCTCTACCTAATATCGACCAACTCGTAGATTTAACTGCGGGTCATGAGATGCTTTCTCTTATGGATGGTTTCTCTGGGTATAATCAAATCCTCATCGCACCAGAAGACCAACATAAGACTTCCTTCATAACTCCTTGGGGGACCTTTTGCTATCGTGTCATGCCTTTTGGTCTTAAGAAGCGGGAGCGACCTATCAGCGAGCAATGACCTACATCTTCCATGATCTCTTGCACAAAACTGTGGAAGATTATGTTGACGATCTCCTCGGCAAGTCCAAACGTCGTCAGGATCATCTTTTTATCCTTGCACCTCTCTTTGAGAGGCTTATCCGCTTTTGTCTTCATCTAAATCCATCTAAATGCGTATTTGGCGTTCACTTTGGTAAACTTTTAGGTTTTATCATTTCCATCGGAGGGTATTGAAGTCGAGGCCATGCAAAAATAAAAGCCATCCTTGAGATGCCTCCCCGTCTAACTTGAGAAGCAACTCTGCGGTCTCCGAGGGCGTCTTCAATCAAAGTGCGTCGCTTTATCTCCCAATTGTCGGACCGTTGTCAACCTTTTCACCATCTCCTCGTAAGAATGTTCATTTTGAATGGGATGAGCGTTGCATAAAAGGCCTTTGATGATCTCAAAGCTTATCTTCTTTCTCCACCTAGTGCTTACACCTCCACGCGAGGGGAGCCTTTCTATCTTTATATCTCCGTGGTGACCATGCTCGGAGCCATGATCTCGCATCGGGACACTTGTGGTAAAGAACAAGCTGCTCATTACATCGATCGCACCCTCCATGAGTATGAGACACGTTACTCAAATTTGAAAAACTATATTGCGCTCTCTTCTTTTGCAACTTCTAAGCTTCGTCATTATC